>OY747127.1:90196143-90437689 GCA_963556465.1 Berberis vulgaris | reverse complement strand
ATTTGGAATGACCTGTACCCTTTCCATCTGTCTCATTGCTCTATCTGAGTGATAGGAATCTTCGACATCAGGGCTGATGGGGAAATTACGCAAATTTCCTATAAACCAGATTAGCGAGAATGCAATAAATAAATGAACTCACAAGTATTTATGTGGTTCACCCACTTGGGCTACGTTCATGGGCTGCTGCAAAACTTTACTTAAAGGAAACAAATTGTTTACAAACACTCACAACTCACGACCCACAACCCAATTACACCCGAGAAAATTACTCTCAATTTTTTTCTCTCTCTCATAAGCTTAATTCTCTAAGCTTTTACTCACTCTCTTCTCTGAGGAGGAGATATGCTTCTCTTTGCAAATAGAAGAATGGTTGGGATGAGATGGTGAAAATGAAGAGGGGGAGAGGCCTTTATATAGGCTTCAAATGAGGTGGGTGAATTAATGAGGTGGATGGATGGTTGCAATTAATTGGGTAGGCATCTACCACCATCTTCTCACCGTCCATCCACTAGCCTCCCCTTTTTTTGACTTTCTCAACAATCTCCCACTTGAAGACTGATTTCAATCTGTCTTCACACCTCGATCAATGCAGCAGCCTTTTCGGTCTTGTTACTCTAGCAGGCCAACTGAAGTTGAACACAACTTCAGTTTGTCGATAGTCATCGCCTTTGTCAACATGTCCGTTGGATTCTTGCTTCCTTGGATCTTCTCCAGTGTTAACACATCATCTTCCAATAGATATCTGGATGAAGTGATAACGAAGTCCAATATGCTTGGTTTTGGAATGAAATGCTGAATCTTTGCCAAGTGTATCGCATTCTGACTATCACTGTGCAAAACATTCTTCTCCTGTTTGAATCCCAACTCAGTTAACAAACCTTGAAGCCATATCATCTCTTTACTAGCTTCAGTTACTGCTACATACTCAGCCTTTGTAGTGGATAGAGTGACAATCTTCTATATCTGTGACATCCAACTAACAGTTGTGGTTCCAACGGTAAACACATAACCGATGGTGCTCTTTCGGTGATCGACTTCCCCTGCAAAATTTGCATCTACGTAGCCTTGTACTTTTAACTCTCCTTTGCCAAAGTACAAACACTTGTCTATGGTGCCTCGTAGGTACCTCAAAATCCACTTGACTGCTTCCCAGTGGATCTTTCCTGGGTTTGACATAAACCTGCTAACAGCTCCCACTGCATGGCCAATGTCTGGTCTCGTACAGACCATCGCGTACATCAAACTCCCAATGGAAGAGGCGTAAGGAACCTTAGCCATGAAGTTTCTTTCGTCCTCTGTCTGAGGTGCCTGTTCCTTGGCTAGGCGGAAATGAATTGCCAAGGGTGTGTTGACTGCCTTAGCATCGCCCATGTTGAATCTTTGCAAAACACGATTGATGTACTCTGCCTGAGATAACTACAAAGTCCCTCTTTGCTTATCTCTTGTGATTTGAATTCCAAGAATCTTTTTTGCTGCACCCAAGTCTTTCATGTCAAACTCTTTTGACAATTGCTGCTTCAACCTTCTGATGTCGTCCATATCTGGGCTTGCTATCAACATATCATCTACATATAGAAGTAAAATGATATAGCTGGACTTACACCTCTTGAAGTAGCAACAGTGGTCGGCGTTGCACTTCTTGAAACCTTCCTTGTGCATGAAGCCGTCGAACTTTTTGTACCACTGTCTTGGGGCTTGCTTCAGGCCATACAAACTCTTTTTAAGTCTGCACACCATGTTTTTCTTCCCTTTTTCTGAAAACCTTATGACTGGTGCATGTATATCTCCTATTCTAGATCTCCATGAAGAAACGCAGTCTTCACGTCCAATTGCTCAAGATGAAGATCTTTAATGGCAACAATACTCAACACTGACCTGATAGTGTTAAGCTTCACAACAGGAACAAAAATGTCGGTGTACCCGTTGTGGTCTTCTCCTTTGCTATGTTAAAAGCAACATTGCGGGATAGCGTCAATCGGATAACTCCAAGGGCCTGTCTATCAAGCTGGGCCCACTCCTCATCCTTCATAGTTTCTGGCTTCTGCACTATGAGAGGTAGGTACAGATTTTTCTGGTATAAATGATCCTCTATCTGCATCTTCCAAAATCCAAAATTTGTGCCATCGAACTTTTCGAGTTTCACCTTCCCTTCGTCTGCAGCTATCGCTCCCACTCGAATCTGGCTTCTTCTGGATCGTTTCTGACAATTCCTGCGAACCACCGTGTATTAGAACACCTTCCTTGACAGACCGGTATCGTCGACGAAATTTCACTATTCACAAAATTCACTATTCACGTCAATAGTACCCTTGCAGAAAAAATTCCAGAATACACGGCCAAGGCTCTGATACCAATTGATGGGGAAATTACGCAAATTTCCTATAAACCAGATTAGCAAGAATGCAATAAATAAATGAATACACAAGTATTTACGTTGTTCACCCAACTTGGGCTACGCCACGGGCTGCTGCAAAACTTTACTTAAAGGAAACAAATTGTTTACAAACACTCACAACTCACGACCCACGACCCAATTACACCCGAGAAAATTACTCTCAATTTTTCTCTCTCTCACAAGCTTAATTCTCTAAGCTTTTACTCACTATCTTCTCTGAGGAGGAGATATGTTTCTCTTTGCAAAGAGAAGAATGGTTGGGATGAGATGATGAAAAATGAGGAGGGGGAGAGCCTTTATATAGGCAGGTGGATGGATGGTTGCAATTAATTGGGTAGGCATCAACCACCATCTTCTCACCGTCCATCCACTAGCCTCCCCCTTTTTTTTTACTTTCTCAACAAGGGCATAACCAGTAGCCTTGGAACCATGTGATGCTATGAAGTGAGTTCTTTGCTTGGATTTTACATAAGGGTCCCAAATGACCTGACAATACAAACATGAAGTCATTAAATTATGGAAGAAAAATAAAAACAATTACCTGAGATGAAACAGTTATTGTAACACCCCTAAATTTCACAAAGATAATTTATTTTATTTTTAATTAAATAAAATATGGTTATATTTAATTGATGTGAATTTTGAAATTAGGGTTTTATTTGGTGAGTTTAGAAGGGCAGGTGTTCTCAGAATTTTAGTGAAGGCGAATAGCCACCCACACTACATAAAGAGAAAACCCTATTTTTCTTTTCTTTCTCCTTCTTCTTTTCCCCCTTTACGTTTTCTTCTTCAATGGCAATGGGTTTGGGCAAGGAATGGCGCCTAACCCACAGATGATGCATCCGCAGTCAATGATGGGACAAGGATTCGATCCCTCTTATGGAGCACCTATGGGGAGACCAAGACATTGACAGATTATGCAACAACAAACAAGGGAAGGTTAGTAGCTTCTATTGCTTCCAAGATCAAGTTCAAAGTTGGAACCTTAACATTAGTCCAGCTAAATGACTAGGAACTGAACACGACTCCCAATCTGCTGAGTTTGCTCGAGGCCTTAATCTCATCGAAGGAGTGGATCAAATAGTGTGGAAAGATAAATCACATCTAGCCATTGCTACAGTCTTGTCGTGGAGTTGTATATGTTGTGCAGGAGTGTCATTATTGCTTTATATGACCAAGATTCTGTTCGATTGTTGGCTGTTGAGGGTTGTGCGGCGCTAGGCAAACTGTTGGAACCACAGGACTGTATAGCTCGACCACGAATCAGCAGCAGAATTCCACCACGAATCAGCAATTTCTTCACGGCTTCTCTGCTTCAGTCTCGAATAGATTCGCCCCCAATTTGTAGCAGATTCAGTTTCAGATTCGTCCCCAAATTTCTCTCATCTATGTCTCTGATTCAGCAATAAAATTTGCAGCCAAAGAGAGCTTTGTTTCAAGAGAGTTCTGTTGAAAGCTTGTGCTGGTTTGGGGCTGCGAATTGGACGATTGTGGATTGCAAAACAGGGTTGCGATGTGGTTGTTTTAGTGGTTAAAACAGGGTGTTTGTTGGTTGTGGGGTGATGATTTGGTGGCTGCAAAGTGTTGTTTTGTTGGCTGCGATAGGTGGCGGTTTATGGGCATGGTGGTTCTGAAGCTTCGCGTTATGTTTGCGATCACTTGTTTCTCCATCTTATGAGTGAGTTCTTTAATCTTTCTTGATAATTTGTTTAGATAATTGAATGTGTTTTTGGTTGATAAACTTACTTATGTTTATGATAAGTTTTACCACGGTGATTTTGTGTAGATTATGATATGTATTGGTATGTCGAGTGTTAATAGGAATGGATAAAAAAAAAAAAAAAGTAAAAATTCATGTTTCATGAATCGCCCAATTAATTCTATCTACTGGATGGAGTATTGAATGAGTAGATGAGGTTCAAGTGAAGGGAATCTGAAGTGGGGTTTTGGAGAAGTTGCTGTATCAGTGAAATTTTCATGTAAGTTTGGATTTTGGGTTTGTGTTCTATTGTAAAATTTAATAGATTGGGAAATTGTTTGATTAACTGAGATTTGGGTAATGCAAGGTTGGATGTCTGACATCATCAATTGATGAATATAGCTTTGCTATGCAAGTGGTTGTTGAGGTATGGAACAGAGAGTATGGAAAGATGCGAGATAAAAGCAAAATTATGATTCTGTGGGGTCAATTTGGGTTATAAGGTTTGTGTTGGCATATGATATATGCGGGTGGGAATTGAAAGCTTTATGGACAGATTTCCTAGGCTCTTTGCTATGTACTGTATGAAAGGAGTATGTTGTCATAATTTGGTGTTAACATTAATGGGCAGCAAATGGGGTTATCTGCGAATGATCAAATAAGGCGACATGATGGTACTAGTGGGAGTGGTGTTGGTCCTACTGATTTGTTATACCAAATGCAGAACTCCGATGCAAAGTTGCTGGGAAGCTTGCAACATATGGAGGAGGTGTTGAGTGGGGTGGACGCTATAAGATTTAAATTCTGTGAGTTGTCTTCATTCTTTCTCTTTTACTGTGAGTTTTCTTATTCCCTGATTCTTGCAAAACCCTTGTTTATTTACTGTTGAATCCTATATTTGCTGCTATGTTTATTAAATAGCTCTGAATGTGCGATTGAAAGTTTTGTGTTATTTGGTGTATATGTATACTGTATGTATATTGCTTGTATGGAAATGACGAGTTTCATTTCAGGTAATCCAATTGTGAGATTTTAGGCATGTTTGAGAATGAGGTTGTCTTATTTGTGGTGTTTTGTGTTGCAAACACTTGCTCTCCAATATTTGTGATCTGTTTGATGTGTGAGATTTTCCTAGCTTGCTGAGTTCATGTTTGGGGTCACTCATGTTTACCATTTTATGGATTGGGTGTGGCTTTGTTTGGTTGGTGTTTGAATGGTTGATGAATATTAATGCATTGTGATAAATTTGGAGATTTGTATGCATATTGACTTGTCTATGCATGATGAAGATTTTAGATATTTGAATCAAGGAGTGGCTTGATTGCCATATTGTTACATAGCATGATTAATGAATATGCTATGTTTTCCCCAAAAATGTGGGTGAATAGATTGTGAATCAATTCATGTATGACAAAATGTCATTGTGGAAGAATTCTGAATTATGAAAAATAAATGATATTGGTAAGCCTTGATTTTTGAAAATATAAACCACTTGGGCTTGTATCACTTAGAACTACCACATCTCTTTTGTTTATGATTTCCCATCTCTTACTAGAGAAACCAGATGACCAGTGGGTCGTCTTGCGGAGTTGGGGCACCCATTTCTTACTAGAGAAACTAAAATAACCTTCGGGTTAGTCTTGCGGAAATGTGGTGAGTTTGTATGCCTAAAATAGACTTTGATATTTATCCGTCAAAAATGTGACGTGAGTTATGCGCATTGATAGCCCAAGGGTGGCTTTTGGTACTCATATAGTTAGGGGTATCCGCGATGCATGTCTGTATGTGATGTCCCCACTTAGGCATGGATGACGGAGTAGTCCTCCTTTATATGAGAGAGGCATACGGGCATGTATGTTCGGCACGGAGGTGGTGCGAATGTGGTATCGTCTAAGTGATCAATCCGTTAAAAAGATGAACATAATTCAAATAAAAAGAATAAATTACGTTGCATTGTTTCTAATCCTTTTTATGCAGGATGGCAAGTCCACTAATATTTCTGCAGGTCCGACTTGCCATAGTCAACTCCTATAGGGTAAGTACAGGTAAATGCATATTTACATATTATGATGATATGATTGCCTCGTTGAGGAACTAAATTCTTGGAACTGTGTTTTCTTGCATCACACCTTTGCCTCGTTGAGGAACTACCTATTGGTGTGATGGTTTGTTGTTTGTGTTTAACTTGATGTTTATCACGTGCGTTTTTATTGATTTTTGGGATGAAGATTTCTCACACCAGCTTTATTGCTGACCCAAGTGAGCTTTTGCTTCTTGGGTACATTCCTTTAGGAATGTAGCCGATTAGCTTTTCAGGTTCAGAGACTTTTGAGCAGCGTTACGGGAGTTTCCCTAGTGGGGCTAGCGACGTCCGTTTTCCTGGTTAGAGTTTTGTATAAAATTTAGTTGGTTCATATTTTCTACATTTTATTTGTCATTGCTGCTAAATGTTTCTGTTGTTATTGAATTTCACGTCCCGAGTTTTGGGGAAACGGATAATCCTACGTGGATTTTAGGATTTCGTTTTTCTCGAAATCGGGGCGTGACAGTTTGGTATCAGAGCATTTGGTTAGCCTAGGCTGGGGTAGAGTCTAGGTGATCCTCGGAATGTGGATATGGGTGTGTAGGAGTGTAGGAGTCTTAAGATGAAGTTACAAGGGTGAACCTTGGAAACTTTAGTTTTGTTTTATTTTCTTCGTGAATCTCATGACGAGGTTCCATTGACTTGTGTGTGCGCGAGCAATCTTATTTATAATGCCGATATTTGCGTGACATTGTTTCGTATTATTTCTTTTTAGGGGTTTGATATCCGTAGTGTTCACTTAACACTTTCCGTGAATCTCGGGACGAGATTCCTTTTGAGTTGTATATAATGTAACACCCCTACTTTTTTCAATGACAATAAATATTTATGTTTCTAAAATTCAATTGAAATTGTGTTTCAAAATCTTCTTTTGTTTGACAACTAGTATTTTTCGAAATTCAGTTAACTTTCTTACCTTCCAAATCTCGGGACGAGATTCCATTTAACGTGTGTATAATGTAACACCCCTAAATTTCACAAAGATAATTTATTTTATTTTTAATTAAATAAAATATGGTTATATTTAATTGATGTGAATTTTGAAATTAGGGTTTTATTTGGTGAGTTTAGAAGGGCAGGTGTTCTCAGAATTTTAGTGAGGGCGAATAGCCACCCACACTACATAAAGAGAAAACCCTATTTTTCTTTTCTTTCTCCTTCTTCTTTTCCCCCTTTACGTTTTCTTCTTCAATGGCAATGGGTTTGGGCAAGGAATGGCGCCTAACCCACAGATGATGCATCCGCAGTCAATGATGGGACAAGGATTCGATCCCTCTTATGGAGCACCTATGGGGAGACCAAGACATTGACAGATTATGCAACAACAAACAAGGGAAGGTTAGTAGCTTCTATTGCTTCCAAGATCAAGTTCAAAGTTGGAACCTTAACATTAGTCCAGCTAAATGACTAGGAACTGAACACGACTCCCAATCTGCTGAGTTTGCTCGAGGCCTTAATCTCATCGAAGGAGTGGATCAAATAGTGTGGAAAGATAAATCACATCTAGCCATTGCTACAGTCTTGTCGTGGAGTTGTATATGTTGTGCAGGAGTGTCATTATTGCTTTATATGACCAAGATTCTGTTCGATTGTTGGCTGTTGAGGGTTGTGCAGCGCTAGGCAAACTGTTGGAACCACAGGACTGTATAGCTCGACCACGAATCAGCAGCAGAATTCCACCACGAATCAGCAATTTCTTCACGGCTTCTCTGCTTCAGTCTCGAATAGATTCGCCCCCAATTTGTAGCAGATTCAGTTTCAGATTCGTCCCCAAATTTCTCTCATCTATGTCTCTGATTCAGCAATAAAATTTGCAGCCAAAGAGAGCTTTGTTTCAAGAGAGTTCTGTTGAAAGCTTGTGCTGGTTTGGGGCTGCGAATTGGACGATTGTGGATTGCAAAACAGGGTTGCGATGTGGTTGTTTTAGTGGTTAAAACAGGGTGTTTGTTGGTTGTGGGGTGATGATTTGGTGGCTGCAAAGTGTTGTTTTGTTGGCTGCGATAGGTGGCGGTTTATGGGCATGGTGGTTCTGAAGCTTCGCGTTATGTTTGCGATCACTTGTTTCTCCATCTTATGAGTGAGTTCTTTAATCTTTCTTGATAATTTGTTTAGATAATTGAATGTGTTTTTGGTTGATAAACTTACTTATGTTTATGATAAGTTTTACCACGGTGATTTTGTGTAGATTATGATATGTATTGGTATGTCGAGTGTTAATAGGAATGGATAAAAAAAAAAAAAAAGTAAAAATTCATGTTTCATGAATCGCCCAATTAATTCTATCTACTGGATGGAGTATTGAATGAGTAGATGAGGTTCAAGTGAAGGGAATCTGAAGTGGGGTTTTGGAGAAGTTGCTGTATCAGTGAAATTTTCATGTAAGTTTGGATTTTGGGTTTGTGTTCTATTGTAAAATTTAATAGATTGGGAAATTGTTTGATTAACTGAGATTTGGGTAATGCAAGGTTGGATGTCTGACATCATCAATTGATGAATATAGCTTTGCTATGCAAGTGGTTGTTGAGGTATGGAACAGAGAGTATGGAAAGATGCGAGATAAAAGCAAAATTATGATTCTGTGGGGTCAATTTGGGTTATAAGGTTTGTGTTGGCATATGATATATGCGGGTGGGAATTGAAAGCTTTATGGACAGATTTCCTAGGCTCTTTGCTATGTACTGTATGAAAGGAGTATGTTGTCATAATTTGGTGTTAACATTAATGGGCAGCAAATGGGGTTATCTGCGAATGATCAAATAAGGCGACATGATGGTACTAGTGGGAGTGGTGTTGGTCCTACTGATTTGTTATACCAAATGCAGAACTCCGATGCAAAGTTGCTGGGAAGCTTGCAACATATGGAGGAGGTGTTGAGTGGGGTGGACGCTATAAGATTTAAATTCTGTGAGTTGTCTTCATTCTTTCTCTTTTACTGTGAGTTTTCTTATTCCCTGATTCTTGCAAAACCCTTGTTTATTTACTGTTGAATCCTATATTTGCTGCTATGTTTATTAAATAGCTCTGAATGTGCGATTGAAAGTTTTGTGTTATTTGGTGTATATGTATACTGTATGTATATTGCTTGTATGGAAATGACGAGTTTCATTTCAGGTAATCCAATTGTGAGATTTTAGGCATGTTTGAGAATGAGGTTGTCTTATTTGTGGTGTTTTGTGTTGCAAACACTTGCTCTCCAATATTTGTGATCTGTTTGATGTGTGAGATTTTCCTAGCTTGCTGAGTTCATGTTTGGGGTCACTCATGTTTACCATTTTATGGATTGGGTGTGGCTTTGTTTGGTTGGTGTTTGAATGGTTGATGAATATTAATGCATTGTGATAAATTTGGAGATTTGTATGCATATTGACTTGTCTATGCATGATGAAGATTTTGGATATTTGAATCAAGGAGTGGCTTGATTGCCATATTGTTACATAGCATGATTAATGAATATGCTATGTTTTCCCCAAAAATGTGGGTGAATAGATTGTGAATCAATTCATGTATGACAAAATGTCATTGTGGAAGAATTCTGAATTATGAAAAATAAATGATATTGGTAAGCCTTGATTTCTGAAAATATAAACCACTTGGGCTTGTATCACTTAGAACTACCACATCTCTTTTGTTTATGATTTCCCCTCTCTTACTAGAGAAACTAAATGACCAGTGGGTCGTCTTGCGGAGTTGG
Source organism: Berberis vulgaris (assembly GCA_963556465.1). Lineage (NCBI taxonomy): Eukaryota > Viridiplantae > Streptophyta > Magnoliopsida > Ranunculales > Berberidaceae > Berberis > Berberis vulgaris. Next base: position 90,427,818 of record OY747127.1, on the reverse strand, counting down.
GGCACCCATTTCTTACTAGAGAAACTAAAATAACCTTCGGGTTAGTCTTGCGGAAATGTGGTGAGTTTGTATGCCTAAAATAGGCTTTGATATTTATCCGTAAAAAATGTGACGTGAGTTATGCGCATTGATAGCCCAAGGGTGGCTTTTGGTACTCATATAGTTAGGGGTATCCGCGATGCATGCCTGTATGTGATGTCCCCACTTAGGCATGGATGACGGAGTAGTCCTCCTTTATATGAGAGAGACATACGGGCATGTATGTTCAGCACGGAGGTGGTGCGAATGTGGTATCGTCTAAGTGATCAATCCGTTAAAAAGATGAACATAATTCAAATAAAAAGAATAAATTACGTTGCATTGTTTCTAATCCTTTTTATGCAGGATGGCAAGTCCACTAATATTTCTGCAGGTCCGACTTGCCATAGTCAACTCCTATAGGGTAAGTACAGGTAAATGCATATTTACATATTATGATGATATGATTGCCTCGTTGAGGAACTAAATTCTTGGAACTGTGTTTTCTTGCATCACACCTTTGCCTCGTTGAGGAACTACCTATTGGTGTGATGGTTTGTTGTTTGTGTTTAACTTGATGTTTATCACGTGCGTTTTTATTGATTTTTGGGATGAAGATTTCTCACACCAGCTTTATTGCTGACCCAAGTGAGCTTTTGCTTCTTGGGTACATTCCTTTGGGAATGTAGCCGATTAGCTTTTCAGGTTCAGAGACTTTTGAGCAGCGTTACGGGAGTTTCGCTAGTGGGGCTAGCGACGTCCGTTTTCCTGGTTAGAGTTTTGTATAAAATTTAGTTGGTTCATATTTTCTACATTTTATTTGTCATTGCTGCTAAATGTTTCTGTTGTTATTGAATTTCACGTCCCGAGTTTTGGGGAAACGGATAATCCTACGTGGATTTTAGGATTTCGTTTTTCTCGAAAATCGGGGCGTGACAGTTATGGGAATCGAACTCATGCACTCTTGGTGTTTGAAGTTCTATGTGATCCATTAGATTCTTATATTTGGATAAATCTCAACCGTCTTTTTTCCAATCTCAAACACCATTCTGGTTTGTAATATAAACTAGGGTATTCCCCGTGCTGTAGGCACGATAAAAGTTTAATATGATAAATAGAGTTAATCTACTTTTCAAGATAAATAAATATCAAAATGTTGGATATGAGAATCGAAATATAATCACCACCATAATCACCCTTGAGTTTTCATTCTTTATACTTACATGCTTAATCACCACCATCATCAATTGAAGAAAAATAAATAAATATAAAAAATATTGGGTATGGAAATCGAACCCATGCACTCTTGGTGCTTTGAATTCTATGTGATCTATTAGATTCATATATTTGGTTAAATCTAAGTTGTCTTTTATCTCCACCCCAAACACCATCCAAATTTGTATAGATAAACTAGGGTATTCCCCGTGCCGTTGGCACCACCGTACGGTGTTAACTATTTTCATTGCGGTTTATCTTTTTATTGTGTTTCTCATGGTTTTAACTGTGTTCATAAATCACTCGGCATGGCTCTAGGAATTTTAGGTCAATATGTTATTAACTACTGGTACATGGGCTTAAACTAAAACCATAATAATAATAATAAAAGAATAAAAAGTTTTCCATTAAAAAAATGTTGTCTAATAAATATATATTATCGTTCAAGAAATGTGTCACTGATTATACCCCAAGGTTGTGACACATATACCATTACCTTTAAACATATTTATTTAATATATGTCCTGTCATTCATCTTTTTAATATCAATTGCGGTATTATCTCAACCACAAATATTTGGTGTTTCTGTAATGGTAGCTTAAACTAAATTAATTACAATATTTTTGTTGAATTTTAACAGTCTATCTTGTTTTTTTTAATTCCAATTCTAAAATTTGTCATATCTTATAAATTTGCATTTGTAATTCATCAAAATGGCAAAAAATTACAATAAATCACTATAACATTACTCCACATGCTAAATGTTTGAGTAAGCAACAAAACATAATTTATTTATTTTTCAAAATTTTGACAAAGTTTACTTTGTTTTTTCAATTTTTTTCCAACACTAAAACCTGTCATGCACAATAATATTGCATTTGTAATTCTTCAAAATGCAAATATATAAAATGAACCACTGCAACATTGTTTCACATGCTAAATGTTTGAGTAGACAACAAAATTTTGACAAAGTCTACTAATAAGCAAGAAATACAGTACCTCTAGAGTAACACATTTTGTATGCAAATGTAAATCACATTGTATACTTGCTTAACATTGAAGTCCCACTACATGCATATGTAAATCACACTGTATACAAACGCATGCAAATGTATACAAATGTATGCTAGGATATTCAACACATTATTCTAATGTATGCTAGGAATATTTTAACATTGAAGTTCCACTGTACATGTTAATAAATCACATTATTCTAGTCAATAAATCTTATTGTATATGTTAAAAAAAAAAAAAAAAAAAAAACCGAATCATAGCATGAGTATGCAAATGTCAATAAAAAAAATTAGAATAAGAACACTATTATATTTCAATGAAACGCTCTTGATTTCATTCCAATTGATCTAAGCATCCAATGCATAAGAATATTATCCCTTTAATTAAGGGTCAGATTTTTCTTTTATTCATATAATTTCTGAAAAGTTATTCAAAATATTAAAACAAACACTTATACTAAATGAAATTATTTAAAAAAAAAATTGAAATTTTCAATTAGGGTCTAATTGGGGCATTTACAAATTGAGTTCTATTAAATAATTACTAAGTGGATTTCTCAATAGAATTTCAGTTAATAGAATAAACTAATGCAAAACATGAAATAACTTAACCTATTCTCTATCTTGATTTCAGCGCTAATGCAAAACATAGACATCTCAATAGAATAAACTAAGTGGTTGTTGAAATAATTTAACCTATTCTCTCATAGCAAAAGTTTTTTTTTTAATTTCAGTCACCATGATAATTAGGATTGTCAACGGACTGGACTTGTGAAAAAAAAAGATTTTAAATCGGATTTGGCGCTTTAATAAATATATATTGTCATTCAAAACACATGTCAATAATCATACCCCGAGGTTGTGGAACTAATCACACCCCAAGGTTGTGTTACTAATCTACTTACTAAAGCATTACTCCACATGCTAAATGTTTGAGTATGATAAATAAATAAATATACTTACATGCCTAACCACTACAATCAACTTTTGAAGAAAATAAATATAAAAAATGTTGGGTATGTGAATCGATCCATTGCACTCTTATTGGGGATAAATCTTTATAAAGGCTAACTTTAAGTCACAGCCATTAGATCTTCATATTTGGATAAATCTCAGCCATCTTTTATCTCCCAAAAATAAATAAATAAATATCAAATGTTGGGCATGAGAATCAAATCCATGCAATCTTGGTGCTTTAAGTTCTATAAGATCCGTCATATTCATATATTTGGTAAAATATGAGCCGTCTTTTATCTCCCGCCCCAAACACCGTCATGTTTTGTACCTTGATTCTAGGGAGTGAGGGCGGGGGGCAAGGCCCGCCCCTGACCATCAATCCTCCTCGAGATGCTGCCCATGAGCGCATCCCGAGGAGGATTCCCCCCCCCCCCCCCCCCCCCCCTGCTCTATTTTGTAAGATAAATATAAGAATATTAAGTAAAAACATAATTATATAAAGTTATTGGCAGAAATAGTATCACTTAAAAACGATTTCTAACTATGGAAAGAACTCAATAAGAATGGAATTTTTGGCTTATTTCTGAACAAAGAAACTCTGTAGTTACTAAGATTTCGAGTATATTAATTTGATTCTTTCTACTGATTTAATTTTCCAAATTTAATTCATCATTAACATAATAAATAGAACACAGCTGCTGCTGCTATAAACTCAACATACAAATCTTCCTTTTCCTCCTGCCCTTCCCCATCACACCACAACACAAAGAATTCCTTTGTTGCAAATTTCATTCTGCGTTCACAATGTCAGGGCTTATGTTAGGTGCTATGCTTTACATCGAAAGTGCTAAAGTTAATAATTTGGATCCCTAGTGGTTCATTCAGAAACAAGAATTTCGAGTAGCAAAACACTGATCCAAATAAATAAATTTATGATCGCTCACAATCAAATACTCACCATGAAATTTGTTTGTCTCTGTCTACCTTGAATTGCATATGCAACAACTAGAGGAGCATGCCGGAGTCGGCTACGACATTTCCTTAAAACCTAGGCCTCCGTCATCTTGGCAATATTCTCGAGCCTTACTTAGAGCACCATCAATCATTGTCGTGTAAATTTTGCAACTATTAGTTATCTGAGTTTGATTAAAAATGGTCTACAACGTACGAAATTACGGGATATGATAGACATTTAGTTATTTTGGTAGCATGTGGAATAATCTGGGATTCAGCTTCTCACCCAATGTATCTGGTTCAGTTTTTGTTCAATAATTTATTTTTTATTTTTTATTTTCGAGTTGAGGTTCCAAAGGACAAGAAAATATGGAATTGGCATAGATTAGTGGGATGAACTTTAACGTATGGGATTGGTTGTTGGTGACCAGATTTTTGATATTGGTTTGATGCAAGTAGATTGTTGTTGAGAGATTGATAAGTTGGTGGAGGAAAGGTTCCTCCTCCCAACCCCATTATTTTGGTATTGGAAATGGAATTGGTATTTGCTTCTCATGCTACTTTGTCGTTGTGGACTTGTATTTCTTCATTAGTAGTACTAGTTGGAATCATTTTTGCATTCATTGGTGAAGTAGTAAGAAGTAGTAAGAGAGGAAAAGTTGTAATATCTTTGGTTTTTATCACCAAAACCAAGAAGAGCTCATTTGGTTAAGTTTGTGTATATCACTAATCATGGCATATTGCAATCCAGACTTACAGTGAGTCAAGATAGAAACTCAATTGGAAAACATAATCACACTCAATTAGCCTCTCCCTCCCCTTCCTCTCTCCCGCCACTGGCCTCCTCTCCAATCACACGATGATGGGGGAGGGGGTTATTCTCAGGGCCATTGGATGGTGACAAGGCTGTGTGTGTACGGCAAGGGATGGTATAACTGTAGAGATAGAGATTAGCTATGGCATAATTTTGATTTAACCCAATGTAAGGGCAAAAGTATCAAAAAAACAGTTTTGACCAGTCAATGACATGGATTTAACTGTTCCGTCGTCAGAAAATTAGTGTTATACTCAACTAGTTTTAAAAACGATGGCCAAAATCTAATAGGGATAAACTAATGAGTGTCAAACTCAAAAAAACCTAAAAACTTGCTATGATTCCTTATCTAAAGAGAAATGATATCACAAGTTAGAGCTTGTGATAATATTGGTAAGCACTTATTCACAACCTTGGATTAAATCTTGATTCTATCTCATATATTGGTAAGCACTTATTCACAACCTTGGATTAAATCTTGATTCTATCTCATAAACTCTGCCTAATAAAAATTGGGAAAATTCTAAATGCACTGGTGTTGTGCCTGGCGGCCACCAGGCACCGTACGATTGCATCGAGATAGATGTTAACTCATATCTCAATGCAATCGTACGGTGTCTGGTGGCCATCAGGCACAACACCAAGCACCGTATCATTACTCATAAAAATTATGTAAAGGGAAAGAATCCAAATCTCATGAAACTTCTCTAATTTTCTTCTCCTTCTCCAATTCAACACTAAAAAAATTATCATCAAGCTGTGGGAGAAAAAACACACAACTTCAAAGAAGAGAAGAAATAGGAAACTCTATTAGGTAGTGTTGAACAAAAACAGTATAAAATCTCAATATCTCATACAAAAGATATCCTAGAATCTGTGTAACATCAATCTATATATACCGAAATAATTAAGTCTCTACACATAATTATTCTTTTCTTCAGTACGTGCAATCGGTCTCCATGGCTCTGTCAATAGAACCTCCAATCGCTTTGCTATTCAAAGGTGGATTTGAAGCAATAGCATTCATTCTTGTTTTGGTTTTACCCTTGCTCATTTTTATGATGCAAATATTCACAACAATGCTCGAGGAAAGAAGGCAGTTTGTTCCGAAGCAGGCGGAACAAGAACGAAGGAGAAATACAGCATTATCTAGAGGAACCCACAGACCACATAGGGACTGAAGTTATCGTGGATATCAGTTGAGGTTTATTTATTCTTTTGTTGTGTATGCATAGTGAGAATTCTTTCATAAAAGAAAGTTTGGTAGTAATTGATGTATCTAGTAGAAATAATCAATAAACTGCCAAATCTGTTTGCGAGGTTATTATTTATTTTCAGTAATGCGTGATGCATGTCTGAATTTCAAGTTGAAAAGTGAAGCAGAACAAGGAAATTAGCATGCAAAATAATAAAGTTGTCCACGAGCGTCGACATGTTTTACTGATCATCGGAAACCTCAATAGGGCGGTTTTTTTTTGTACCTTACAGTACCACGAGCTTTTTAATCATGTCCATTACGTAAATAATCATTTATATATTTTTATGACAACTCAAAATCCAATCTGAGAGTTGGTTAGATTTTTCCAAGGCCATGTAAGTAGTTAACATTGTACTCACCTTCACCAGTGTATTTTTTCTTTATGATACTCAATGGACTATAAATATAATAAAAATAAAATTAGACGCAATGTTCTCAATCGTCTCTCTGTCTCCGTCGGGAGACAACTAGGGCACATGGAGTCGTCCGGTCGGCCTCCGGAACAAAGTTGTATTGTAGTTGTATTCTTTTACTGCTGCTACTACTTCTCCAATAAAAAGAAAAACAAAGAAGGATACTTCAAACCCGGCCTGGGTATGGCCTCAAGCTATCTTCGTCCTTTTGGACTGATAGGCCACTGTCAATCGAGGTGATCCGGTGCAGGCAGGGAGTGTTTCATCCTTGCAGCAGACTCCTTTCAGCTGTGATTCATTTGAACTGACATTGCTGCTTTTTACATGGGTGTCCTCAATGCTCACATCAACTTCCTCATGCTTCACAACAATCTATTCTGGATGGTGCAGAAACATGTCATGCATTTGTCAAATGAAATAATTTTGAGCATCTATTTATTCATCTCATTGATAGGAATATAAATATAATTCTACTTATGAAAGGAAAAATAATTCTAATCCCAGTTAATTCGGTATTCCTAAATAACTACCGTCACTGCTAAATGGGTATTATATAACTATTATAATTGGTAATACTCCCCCGCAAGATGGACATAAATATCGCAAATGCACAACTTGACAAGGTAAATCAGCAAGACAACAACTCTAATGATTTTTTTTTTGCCCCATTGTGGTGGTTGTTCTAATGGTGGTGATTGTCGTGGCGAGAGAGATTTATTTTCATGAGATTCAAGGATTGTTAAGTAAGTAAGTCTAATAAATTTTCTTGAAAAATTAAGTTGCATTTACAACAGTAGTTTTTTTTTTTTTTTTTTTGCCCTCATTGAACTAAAGAAATCGGTCTATCTTGATAAGTGGAAATGGAATAGTACAAATTCAAACCCAAGCTCAGATTGGATGGAGCCATCAAATAGCTGGGTGCAAAGTTGTGCATTATAATACATGTTATTTTTATCTTTTTAATGGGTGAAACAACTTTGGAAACTTGTAATAATTGTTGATTAGCTTTTATGGTTTGTTTAAAATATTTAAGTATAAACAAATAATTAAATAAAGTTACTGGCAGAAATAGTATCACTTAAAAACGATTTCTAACTATGGAAAAAACAATCCAAAAAGATTATTTCTGAAAAAAAAAAAAAAACTCTCTAATTACTAGATTTTGAGTATATTAATTTGATTCTTTCTACTGATTTATTTTTCCAAATTTAATTCATCATTAACATAATAAATATAACACAGCTGCTATAAATTCAAAATACAACCCTTCCTCTTCCTCTTGCCCTTCCCCACCACACTACAAAGAATTCCATTGTTGCATTTTTCATTCTGCGCTCACAATGTCATCATCTATATTCTCCTCTGTATTCAGTGGAACGGGAATTATAATACTGTTCATCACTGCTGCGGTAGCAGGGATTTTGTTCTTGCTTTGGAGATCTGTTTTTATAGCGGAAAAAGCAGATGAGAAGAAATGGGCAAAAGAAAATGAAGGGGGCGCATAGTAGAATAGCCGATGCTTGTGCAGTTTCAGTAGTGAAACAATGCTTATTCTTTAATTTACATTCTCCTTTTATCATAGTTTGTAGTCTCCTTTATCATAGTTTTAGTCTTAATGCAAATTGTTAAGAGTATGGTGATTGATGCATCTAAGTTGAGTATCTATGAATAAATTTTAAGTAGCAGCCCCTTCTTTTTTTCAAACATTGTCTGTGTTTTGATTGATGGGTTGTTTTTAGAGTTTTATGCTTTTGTAGTTTCAAGCTTGTATCTTTAGTGTGTCGGTTAAGTATTAGCATTTTGTTTTAGAGAAATTCTAAATGGCGAGGAAGTGGGGGAGGAAATCAGCGAGGGAGGGAGAGAGGGGACCGCCCATCCCCCTCGGGATGCGCACATGAAAAATGACAGTGCACATCCCGAGGGGGATGGGCGGTCCCCTCTCTCCCTCCCTCACTGATTTCCTCGCCCGCTTCCTCGCTGTGTAGAACAGCTCTTTGTTTTAACATATTGTAGGATTGAAACCATGTAACCTACGATTTAATGGTCTTTTTATCAAGAAAAAAGAGTTTTGGAAAGAAAAAAAAATTCAATTTATTACGTGTATAAAAGGGGGCGTCATTTGAATAATTCTCCTAGGGCACCTGTTAAAGTACATGTACTTGTTTACTTGTTCCAATAGATTAAATTAGTCTTTGAGTCGTTTAGGATTTAAATTAGTCATCCCATGAGTCTAGGATTGTTAGAGTCATCCCATGATCTTAGGATTATTTCATGGAGTTTCAGTAAGTTTTTCTTATTTTCTATTATGAAGCAGAGTATGATGTAAAGGCTATTTATAGCCACTCTTTCGTATGAATAAAATTATCCAATTCCAGAATTCACTTCCTTTCTTCACTCTCATATCCTAGCTAATTAACATCTGGTATCAGAGCCCCAACATTGGGATCTAGTTCTTGAGAAGTCGCAGTCTTCTTAGCTTACCGTAGTAGGCAATAATGGCAGCTGAAGGATCGGGTGGAAGCTTTATACAACCTTCCATGCCAAGGTTTGATGGTCACTATGACCATTGGGCTATGCTAATGGAGAATTTTCTGAGATCAAAGGAGTATTGGAATCTCATCGAAAATGGAATCAACCAGTATCTAGAAGGAGCAACATTGACAGAGGCACAACTCAAAAGTGTAGAGGAGCAGAAGCTCAAAGATCTGAAGACTAAAAATTATCTGCTTCAAGCTATAGATCGCTCTATACTTGAAACAATTTTGGAGAAAGATACTTCAAAAAACATATGGGACTCGATGAAGAAGAAGTTTCAAGGGACAGCGAGAGTGAAGCGTGCTCATTTGCAGGCACTCTACAAGGAGTTTGAGATGCTTCAGATGAAAATTAGTGAGTCAGTCAATGATTATTTTGCTAGGACATTGACTGTTGCAAACAAAATGAGAATTCATGAAGAAAAAATGAGGGATGTGGTGATTATAGGAAAGATTCTTAGATCAATGACTTCGGCATTTGACTATGTGGTATGTTCCATAGAGGAATCGAATGACATTGATAACTTGTCTATTGATGAGCTTCAAAGTAGTTTGTTGGTCCATGAACAAAGAATTGTGGGGCATGCCGTAAAGGAACAAGCATTGAAAGTAAGTCAAGAACACTTTTCACCAGGAAGAGGAAGAAGCCGGAGAGCTTTTAGAGGAGGATTTAGAGGTCGTGGCAGAGGCAGCAGCAATTTTGACAAATCTGGAATAGAGTGCCTCAAATGCCATGAAATGGGGCACTTCCAGTATGAATGTCCTTTAAAGGATCAGGACATCAAAGCAAATTACATTGGAACTGAAGAAGAGATGATTTTTATGGCTAACGTGGATTTCAAAAAAGCTGATGTGTCGCTTATATCTGAGAATGACAAGGTAAAACGTAAAATTATGTGTGGTACCTTGATTATGGTTGCAGTAATCATATGACTGGAGATAAATCCTATTTTTGCACATTTTATGAGACATTTAGAGAAAGGGTTAAACTGGGAAACAATTCTAGTTTGTGTGTGACAGGAAAAGGAGATATTAAGATTCATGTTAACGGAGTGACTCATCGTATCACTAATGTATTCTATGTCCCTGATTTATCAAGCAATCTAATAAGTGTTGGTCAACTCCAAGAAAGAGGTTTTGCAGTTCTTATGTACAAAAATAGGTGTCAAGTTCATCATCCTCAACATGGACTTATCATTCAAAGTGACATGTCACGAAACAGAATGTTTCCCTTAAATGGAAAGTATCCACACATCACTCAGAAATGCTTTCATGCTTCTACAAATGACTGAAGTTGGTTGTGGCATTATCGTTTCAGACATTTGAATTTCAATGGCCTCAAAACTCTGCAACAAAAAGAGATGGTAACAGGTTTGCCTCCTGTGAAGATTCCTTCTTCAACCTGCCAGGAATGTATGATAGGCAAACAGCACAGAGAACCTTTTCCTCAGAAAAGTGTGTGGAGATCCTCTCATATTCTTCAACTCGTCCACTCTGATGTGTGTGGCCCCATTAATCAATCCTCAAACAATGGAAGAAGGTATTTCTGACTTTCACCGATGATTATAGTAGAAAGTCTTGGGTTTATTTTCTTAATGAAAAATTTGAAACTTTTGGTGCATTTAAAACGTTTAAAGCTATGGTTGAAAGAGAAACTGAATTTTTTATTAAAGCTTTGCGTACTGATAGAGGAGGGGAATACACCTTTCGTGAATTTTTAAATTTTTGTGAAGAACAAGGTATAAGGAGGCAATTAACTGTAGTATACTCTCCCCAACAAAATGGGATTTCAGAGAGGAAGAATCGTACCATACTGAATATGGTACGTTGTATGTTGGCAAGAATGCAGGTTCCCAAGTCCTTTTGGCCTAAAGCTGTAAAGTGGAGTGTGCCTATTTTAAACAGGTGTCCTACACTTACTGTGAAGAATGCAACTCCTGCAAGCCGGGAGTAGCTCATTTCAAAGTCTTTGGTTGTTTGGCTTATGCACATGTGCATGACCAATTGAGGAGTAAACTGGATGACAAGAGCATGACATGTGTGATGTTGGGAATCAGTGAGGAATCAAAGGCTTATAGACTGTATAATCCTATCACTAGAAGGGTTATCATTAGTCGAGATGTAGTGTTCGATGAGGAGAAAGGTTGGGATTGGTCCTTGAACAAAGAAATAGATGTGCCAATGGATCTTGAAGTAGAGAATGAAGAGCAGACAGTCGAACCAAGAGCAGATGAATCACATTCTGATGATTCCCAAGAAAACTAATCAAATCCATCAAGTTCTGAACCTTCTGAAGATGAACAAGCTGTCCGAGAACCAAGAACCAGAAGAACACCAGCCTGGATGACTGACTATGTCAGTGGAGATGAACTTTCTAAGGATGACAATTATGCTCACCTTGTATTATTTGTTGACAATGATCCAATCAGTTTCAAGGATGCAGTGTTGAAGCCAAAGTGGAGGCAAGCCATGGACACTGAAATTGAAGCTATAGTCAAGAATGAACCCTGGGAGCTCACTGAATCACCTCCAGGAGAGATTGAGAAGTATAAAGCAAGATTTGTGGCAAAGGGGTATGCACAAGAATGCGGCATCTACTATGCAGAGGTATTTGTTCCAGTAGCTAGGCATGATACTATTAGGCTGATAATCTCTTTGGCTGCACAAAACAAATGGGAAATCTATCAGCTTGATGTGAAATCGGCTTTCTTACATGGAAAGCTAGACGAAGATGTATAGGTAGACCAGCCTCCTAGGTATGTTTAGAAGGGAAACGAAGGCAAAGTTTACAAGCTAAAGAATGCTCTATATGGACTAAAACAGGCCCCTAGAGCCTGGTACAGTCGTATTGAGTCTTATTTTTTAAAGGAAGGGTTCTCCAAATGTCCCTATGAGCATACATTGTTTATCAAACAAGGAAGCGAAGGTAAGATTATGATTGTATGCTTGTATGTAGATGATTTAATTTTCACTGGTAGTGATGTTGGCATGTTTGAAGAGTTTAAGAGTTCCATGATGAAGAAATTTGAGATGACGGATCTGGGAAAAATGCATTATTTCCTAGGTATTCAGGTGAAACAAACTTCAAACATATGCCAGCACAAATATGCACAGGATGTGCTAGAGAGGTTTCACATGAGCAATTGTAATTCTGTTCAAAATCCAATAGTGCTAGGTACCAAGCTTATTAATGATGTCGAAGGGACAAGAGTTGATGACACTTATTTCAAGCAAATAGTGGGGACTTTGATGTATCTTACAACTACCAGGCCTAATCTCATGTTTGTAGTGAGCTTACTTAGTCGATATATGGGGGCACCTACTGATCTACATCTTCAAGCTGTTAAAAGAGTCTTGAGATACATAAAGGGGACTGTCGATTTCGGATTGTTCTACAAGAATAATTCTGTTGATTATTTGGTAGGATACACTGATAGTGACTATGGTGGAGACTTGAAAGACCGGAAGAGCACATCTGGCTATATTTTTACTCTTGGATCAGCGGCAGTGGCATGGTCTTCAAGAAAGCAACCTATTGTTACTTTGTCGACAACTGAAGCAGAGTTTATTGTTGCAGCTCATTGCGCTTGCCAAGCTATATGGATGAGAATGATACTAAGTACTTTGCAATGTGTTCAAAGTAACGCAACTCAAATTTTCTGTGACAATAGTTCCACTATCAAACTATCAAGAAATCCAGTATTGCATGGGAGAAGTAAGCACATAGACATTCGTTATCATTTTCTACGTGATCTTGTCAAAGACAGTGTAATCGAGCTTGTGTATTGCCAGAGTCAAGACCAGATTGCTGACATCCTTACAAAGCCACTCAAGTTGGACACTTTTGTCAAGCTGCGTGGGTTGTTGGGATTGTGTACAGAGATGGATTTAAACTGATTACTGAGTATTCAGTTTAGGGAAAGGTGTTAAAGTACATGTACTTGTTTACTTGTTCCAATAGATTGAATTAGTCTTTGAGTATCAGTTTAGGATTTGAACTAGTCTTTGAGTATCAGTTTAGGATTTGAATTAGTCATCCCATGAGTCTAGGATTGTTAGAGTCATCCCATGATCTTAGGATTATTTCATGGAGTTTCAGTACGTTTTTCTTATTTTTTGTCATGAAGCAGAGTATGATGTAAAGGCTATTTATAGCCACTCTTTCATATGAATAAAATTATCCAATTCCAGAATTCGCTTGCTTTCTTCACTCTCATATCCTAGCTAATTAACAACACCCATATTCTCATGGCCAACCCAGGGTCACCATCTTCTTAAGGTTGTTCAATGGAGTGAGACTAGGCGTTGAGCATTAAAAAGATTGATTCATATGCTTTACATCAAAAAGTGTTGAAGTTTATAATTTGGATCCATAATGGTTTATTCAGAAACAAGAATTTCGTGTAACAAGATAATGATCCAAGTAAATAAATTTGTGATCGCGCACAATCAAACACTCACCTTTAATTGCCTATGCATCCACTAGAGGAGCATGCAGAATCCAACTATAACATTTCCTTAAAACCTAGGCCTCCATCGTTTTGGCAATATTCTCGAGCCTTACTTAGAGCACCATCAATCGTTGTCTCATAAATTTTGCAAGTATTAGTTATCTGAGTTTGAGTAAAAATTGTCGTAGAAAATTACTAAAGAATCATATTACTAAACAAATATGGAATTGGCATAGGCATGTTAATGTAATTGATTTGTAATCAATCATATTACTAAACAAATAAAAAAAACTTCTCTAGATTTAAATATATATTTTTTCATAAGCTAAAATATTGTTTCATTAAACTTTCCTAAGCTAAATTAGAAGTGTTCAACAAAAACAGTATAAAATATAAAAGATATCCTAGAATCTATGTATATATACCGAAACAATTAAGTCTCTACACATAATTATTCTTGTTTAAAGAAAGGTAAAGGTTGGTTTGTTTTTTTTTTGTTCGTTCAGTGCAATCGGTGTCCATGGCTTTGTCAAAGTCAATCACTACACTAAATTGACATTTTTGTAACAACTCTCAAAACAGTATCATCATTTTTTAGCTGTAACAGTCCACAAACAATTTCAAGTCAAAATTAAATTTAGTCAAAAAAAATGAAAAACAGTTTCACAAAAAAAGTTGTATCACTTTGTTTGTGAAAATGTGTAAAATTGTTTGGTAGACTATTACAGCTCAAAAGTGATATTGTTTTGGGGGTTGTAACAAAAATGTCAATTTGGTGCAGTGAATGGAACCTCCAAACGCTTTGTTATTCAAAGGTAGATTCGAAGCAATAGCATTCATTCTTGTTTTGGTTTTACCCGTGCTCATTTTCATGATGCCAATGTTCGAAACAATGCTCTACAAAAGAAGGCAGTTTGCAAAGATGCAGGCGGAACAAGAACGAATGAGAAATGCAACATTATCTAGAGGAACCGACTGTCCACATAGCGAGTGACCTAATGATACCATCTATCACTGCTCAACCACTGAGTCATCACACATTTGGCTATTATTTTTAATTTATTATCAATAATGCATGATGCATTTGTGAATTTCAAGTTGAAAAGTGAAGCAGAACAAGGAAAGCATGCAAAGTAATAAAGTTATCCATGAGCATCGACATGTTTTACTGATCATGGGAAACCTCAATGGTGCTTTTTTTTACCTTACAGTACCACGAGCTTTTTAAGAGTAAGTCTAGTCAGCTATGTTTGCTAGCATTTTTTTTTAGTGTTTTTACACTTTTTACCATTTCTCTTCAAAACACTATCTATAGAAAGGGTAGAAGTGTAAAAACTCCCAAAAATGCTAGCAAACATAACTAGCTAGAATTGTTGGCTTTTTAATCATGACCATTACATAAATAATCATTTATACGTTTTTATGAGAACTCAAAATCCAATCAAGAGTTGGTTAAATTTTTCAAAGGCCAAGTAAGTAGTTAACATTGCATGTACTCATTGGTATAATCACCAAATTCACATTCACCAGTATATTTTTTTCTTTATGATACACGATGGGTTTTTTCTTTATGATACGCGATGGACTTTAAAAATGATAAAAATAAACTTATACTAGACTTTACGTGGAATTGGTGCTAAAAGTAATTACCTATAGTGGATACATATAAAGGCTAGTGGTTATATACGGTTCTTAACCAAACTGTCATTGATGTGATCTGCCCAGAGGATTGGCTAGACAGATTCTTTCCCCTGATCAAGAATATTGTTCCATTGTTATAACAGATTTTTAGTTGATTATATTCACTGATGTGTTAATAGGAGAAGGAATTGGAATAGGGAGATGATACAAATCTTTCCTCCTCCTATTGCTCAAGATACATATCATGAATACTCTCATCAGCTATGGTGATTACCAAGACAGTCTGGTACGGAAACCTCGTAATTAAGAAAGGTGTTTTCACTCTAAATCTGCGTACAGGTTTTAACTTAATAGAGTACATTCTAATCCATATCATAAGACCACTATTCACCAAATTTGCATGAAAACTATATGTCTATAATGCTGGAGCAGCTTCTGAAACCCAACCAACTATTGGTTTTGAAGCTGATTTTCTAGCAGGAGTAGAATCTGTTCGAGTATGTTTGTAGAGACTTAAATGTGGAGGCTCATAATTAAATAAAATAAAACCCACATCTAATTATTATTATTTATTTATTTTATTTAAGGGAGGGATCTAGGGTCTGGTACGTTGCTTGATTTTTGCATATTGAGAAGAAAGTAAAAAATATTTTAAGTTGAGATGAAAAATTGTCATCTAAGAAAACAATGCTTGATAATAAAGAACATAATATCCTAGGAAATTCATAACTTTGATGAGGTTGGTATAATTTATTTATCCATTTTTTTTATTTTAAATAAAATTCTTTCTATGAAAGCGCAATGGGCAAGTTAGTGTTATATGCTTCTAAGTGTGTACAACATTCAAAATATCGATAAATGCTGGCAATAATAAAAGAGCTAGTGCAACCAAGCTTGGGTACACTTAGCAACTTCCATGGTAGAATAGAATACTCTAAACATCGGGAAAGAAATATTTGGAGATTTTTCTCTTTCTAATTCTGAAAACTTATTCACAAGTTATATTAAGCTTTGATACTAATTTCTATGGTTCTTTGGAATTAAAATGGTAGATTTTTATTTTCACAACTTTTTTATTTTTCGAAATTTGTGGATTAATTAGACTTAGATAAAATCATAAACATTCCAAAATTACAAACAATAAGTATAACAAAGGGTTGAAAATCTCTAAAAATAGAAGCAAATAACCAAGTCTTATTTTTTAAGCCAGTTTCAACTCTATATATTACAATGTCTCTTTCCCATCAACACCTACATCCAGTTTGAATTCTGTCTTGGTTTTGTTTATACACTCATTGAGAATGACTCCACCAATCTTTATCGCTTGCGATGGCGGACTAGGAACATTCATATTCATTCTTCTTTTGATTATACCATTGTTGCTTATCTTGTTGAAATGAGATACCGATGTATCATGTTAGTACATGCTTTCATTTTGCATGGCGTAGGTAAATGTAGTACTTCAGAGGAGTTTTTTTATTATGTTTTTGGCTTCAGGGTAAGGTTTATGCCCCCCCTTGTGTATCCTCGTTAGTCAGTTTTCAGTTTTTTGACATGATTAATAAAAGGTCTGGCATCCCTCTAGAGGTTTAACCAAAAAAATTAGTGCATCTAATCTGAGCGAATTTTTATAATTGTAGTACGTAGGACAGATTTTTTATTTACCTCAAACATTTTGCAGCTATTTTATTCTGTTTAGCACGTATTAAATTTCAAATCAATTCCAGTTTGACATCCATCTTGGAGCTTGATTATGAGGTACAGAGTTGTGTCGTTTCAGGGCTACCCCATTAAGTTCTAAGGTAAAAGACAGCCATTATAGGTTCTCAATGGAGGGAGATTGGATGGGGGTGGCTATCAAGAAGCCTCATGGAACTATCAGTTATTTTGATCACAGTAGAGATTAGCGTACTATTAGATACAATGGTTTTCGCAGAAAACCCAAGTTGCTTAGTTTGGGCATTCCTGTCAATGAGTTTGCTGAAGTTATATGTAATTGCATGCATCTATAGTTTACAGGCACATATATAGTGCCTAGGAGATGTTGGAAGTTGTTGCATTGGTTTAATGTCGGATGGGAGAGGAAATATTCTAAGGCGTTTAGAGCCAGATGATCACATCTTGGAGGACATGATATTTTTAAACAAGAAAAAGGTGCATGGTTGAAGGGGTTGCAGAATATAGTCTTCTATTTCCACCTGCATGAAGATATATACTTGCTTTCAATGCAAGTTTCGCTGCAAGTGAAACAACCGCATCATGTCTCACTTGGATCTTCTGGTTTGGGTTCTCAGAATCCTATGTTGGGAGCAAAGATCATGGACGAAGTCAATCATTTAGTTCATCGAAAGAAGAGTAGTTAGTATAAACTAACATAATAAGATGAAAGTGTTTGATCAAAATGAATTCAAGGATTTGGTGTATTACCATGCAGCCTTATGTGAAGCTTTAAGACTGTACCCACCAGTTCATATGAACCACAAAGCATCTATTGTCGAAGTACAAAAATAGTTTGAATGCAATAGAATTCCAAACTTGTACTCCCATGATTATTTAACTCCATACATGTTGATTTCATCTTGAATTCCCAAACCAGCCACTACCACAAATTAAGAAATTGACAATTATATTACATGACATAATTGATTATCAGACCACTGGTGTAAGCATTTTGTCCATTGAGCCTAATCATGAGCACAAGCTACCGTGAAAGCTGGTGTGCGCCCTGATGGCACAAAACGGGAGCCTTCCACTCAGATTATAATCTCAACATAGGTTGCGGGGAGAGCAAAGCCAATTGGGGATTAAGTTTGTTTTTCTTTTTATTGGAGAGGTAGCAGCAGTAAAAGAATACTACAATACAACTTTGTTCTGGAGGCCGGACGACTCCATCTGCCCTTTGTCTCCTGAATACAGAGCTAGAGAGACGAGGATTGTCGTGGCATTGTTCAAGTGATGAATAAAAGATGGATCATTGTTTGACCCTTCAGTGGATGCACTAGAAGCAACAACATTTGTTTTTCAAAGATGTTTCAGGATCATGATTACAAAACAAAAAAATAATAATAATAATTTGTTGTCAATCTTTTTTAAAACCTCGAACTTAAAGAGAGGGTGAATCTATTCACATATCAATCAGCAGCAAAAGCTGAGGCGTGTACAACATAAATCCGAGGTTACAAATAGTACAATTACACCGTAAACTCACGCAATGAGGAAAAGCCCATTGTCCATAAATGGGATAATAATCCAAGAGATACTATAAAAAATAAAGAAAGAAACTCAATTTGTTTGGTTGTCTTTCTCAAGTTGAGAGAAGACTAAGATAAGCTTTCATTTAAGATACAGAGTTTCATATATAAAACCCAACAGTGAGACTTTATCAGACCTTTGATACATAAATAGGTGATGTTTGATGACTTTTGATGTGTGATAGTTGGCAATGTAGTGTATTTCATTCAAACTCTACTGAAGCAAATCTCTCTCAGATTTTATTGTTGTATTGAATATATATAGATCACAATTGAGGCCAGGGTTCCATGCACCTTAAATTTTTTAAATCGACTGGCTTGTTATAAAGCCACACCCCACTGCATTTCCATAGAGTTACAGCTCTGCAAACATGGAGTTCTCCCAATACCATCTTCTTATGTCATTACTTGTGTTGATCTTGGAAACCTTCATAAGCTTACTATTTATCATCCAAAATGGGTTATTTTGCAAAGCTTACTATTTATCATCCAAAATGGGTTATTTTTCAAGAGCAAGAACCAATTTCAAACAAATGGGTTATTTTGCAAAGCTTACTATTTATCATCCAAAATGCAGACCGTGTCGTCAAAGTAGTCACTGGCTTCTTCCACTCATTTGGTGATACTTTCAGCGTAAAGAATCCATTATTTACAACAAGCATGAACTATGCCATTACATGCAATCCCCACAACATCGAGTACGTCTTCAAGAAGAAATTTCCAACTTCCCCGAAGGCTCTGATTTCATTGATGTAGTTGACATATTTGGAGATGCATGGGCTATTTAGGACAGATTCTTATCTCGAGTTATGACCAATTCGAAGAAAGATTTGACTAGCGAACTCTCTTCCAAGGAATTTAGAAGCTACATTGCTGAAGTGAGGAAGCAGGAGTAGGAATTTGCACTAATCCCTCTATTAATGCACTTCGCCAAAGAAACTCTTGTGGTAGACCTTCGAGACTCATTCCTGAGATTAGCCTACGATAATTGTTTTACTTTGGTTTTCAAAGAAAACCCCAAATTGCTTAGTTTGGGGTTTCCGGTTAATGAGTTTGCTGAAGCCATTGATGTTGCGATGGAGACCATAGTTTATAGGCACACAGTGCCTAGGACATGTTGGAAGTTGTTGCATTGGCTTAAGGTCGGATGGGAGAGGAGATATTATAAAGCATATAGGACCATTGATCACATCTTGGAGAACATGATACTACTGAATAAGAAAAAGGTGGTAAAAGGGTTGCGGAAAATAGTCTGCTATCCACCTGCATGAAGTCTCAATTACAACACTTGGATTATATGATCATAATGAGAATGTAAAGTACCTTACGCACTTTGTTTTCAATGTCATTTTTGCTTCCAGTGACACAACTGCATCAGGTCTCACTTGGTTTTTCTGGTTGCTTTCACAGAATCCTATGGTGGAATCAAAGATATTTTGGATGAACTCGATCAATTGGTTCATCAGGAGAAGACTCCTAATATGCTCGAAACTAATCAGATGAAAGTGTTTCATCAAGACAAGTTGAATGATTTGATGTATTTAGCCTTATGTGAAACTTTAAGGTTATACCCACCGGTTAATATGAACCACAGAGCTGCCGCGAAAGCTGATGTGCTCCCTGATGGCACAAGACTTGAACCTTCCACCAAGGTTAATTATAATATCAACATATGTTGCAGGGAGAACAAAGTCGATATGGGGGGAGGATTGCTTGGATTTCAGGCCAGAGAAGTGGATCACTGAGCTCAGAACTGAACTCTTGTACAAGTTCTTCACTTACGTCGGGCCAAGGAATTGCATAGGGAGGGACATAGCTTTCAATTCAATGAAATTGGTAGCTGCAAATGTTATGTTTAACTTTGACAGTCAAGTAGTGGAGTATAGGCTAGACTCACTAAAACAATCTAGGGTCCTGTTTATGAAGAATCGGTTAAAAGTGAAGATAAGTGAGAAGACTGCCTATTTGAAGCCTCTCAATTACCTAAAAAAAATTCTATATAATGAACTTTAAATCTGTAATTTTAATGAATAAAGTTCTCCCTTGCATGTTTTGATAGGTTTTCGATCTTGTTTATCTTTCATATAAAACTTTGCATCCTGTGACTAAAAAATAAAAAGTTCTTGATATAGGTATTGCCATATTTTATCATCTCATAAAAGTGAGTCACAGATATCCATTTCATGTCTAAACAAATCTTTTCTTTTATTTGTGCATTGGGTACGTTGTCATAATATCAACCAATTTCATTCTTTTAACTAGCTGATGAAGACCAAGCACGGCGCCAATTAGAAAATGTTTAGATTGGCAAGTTAATGGAGGGTGTAGACGGAGGGGACGACCGTTGAAAACTTGGATGAAGACGGTGAATGAAGATATCATTGAGCTTGGATTAGGTGAGGAAATGTGGGAAGATCGCATTGCTTGGAGAACCAAAATTCATGTAGCCGACCCCGAAAATCTCGGGAATGGGCTTTGATGATGATGATGAACTAGCTGATGAAGAATTTGCAAATTGATAAGCCCTGGCAGACGAACTCTACGCCATGCTAATGTGCCTTGGATGATCCACATCTCCGGGTCAGGCAGTGATAAGCACATTGAACTATCCATGTGGCTGAGAGCCCTCACAGCCCAGGCACAACAAATATTATGGCACCACAAAGTTCGAAGGAGGTGAACAAAGAGCTTTACTTACTTCATAGGGTGAGCATAGGTCATGTGCTGACAACAACTGAGTGTGTGATTTGCTTGGAAGGGTTCAAGAGATTGCAAGGGCTGACATCTTTTTCCACATTGTTGTCATTTGTTTCATAGGGCATGTATTGATCTATGGAAAGCTCGTAAGTCTGGTTCAGGTTGACGGCATGCATGCTCAATTTGTAGGTCTGGTAGTATATGATGTATCACAATGCATGAATGTGATTATGCTGGCTGAGATTCATGCAATATTTGTTTTTGTATCGAGAAAAAAAAAAACAATTGAACTATCGAATAAAACTTTGCATCCTGTGACTAAATTTGATATGGAGCTCATCTCCTTTATGAAGCTTGGTCTCAAAATTTGGAATTAGTGCGTTTCTAAAATCTGGTATTAAAACAGAGTTATGCCATTATTTGTCGAACTTTGGGATGGAAGTGGCAAATGAAGAGTTCAGAGTGTGACCTAGCATGCTCGTTCTTATCCATACTCGTCAAGAACCCAAAAAAAAAAAAAAGACTGAAACGATTGGGTATTAATCTTCCTCACCACGACAAAAACATTGTGGTTTGAAGGTATGCTTTGAAGTTTCATTCAGAATTGAAATCAAACAATATTTCTAGCTAGTCTTGCAAAGTGTATCTAAATGAAAACAATCAAAGTATAAGCACTTTAGTACCATGAAAATGATATCCTCTCCTTACAGAAAATTTTCAGCATCTACCAAGAGACCACACACATACAGACACAATATCCAGTAAAGCGGAAAGAATGTGTTTTCGTATATACTTTATATTATGGAGAAGAACAGACTGAAGTGATTTCGCCAAACTCGCTCTCAGGCGTAGCCCATGATTTCGTATATGCCTGTGAAACACGATCCCTATTAGCTCGTCCTATTTCTTGTGTGCCTTCAGGCAAATAGGATGCAAGTCTTATCTCTGGCTTCCTCAGCGGCAAGTCAGGCAATGGTGCTTCTTGTCTAAGCATCTTCTCTGCCTGCTTCGTTTTTGGTCTCTTTGCAGATTCTGGATGCACACAAGAAAGGCCTACAACGAGCATTGCCTCCATCTGAATTCTGTCAAACTTCCCCCTCAATCTGTCATCCACAACTTCCATCAATCTTCCTTGAGCCCACTTGTCCCATACCCAATCCACCAATACAAACCCATCACCATCCACCGGCAATCTTCCCATTGCAACCTCTAATAGCACTACGCCAAAGCTATACACATCGGTCTTTTCAGTGGGAATACCTGAATGAACATATTCAGGTGCAAGATACCCCATGGTTCCTGATGGAATCTTTTGTTCCCTAGTGGCACTTAAAGTGTGTTCATATAGCTCTGCCAACCCGAGGTCTCCAAGCTTTGTATTGTAATCATTATCAAGCAATATGTTGCCCGCCTTGACATCCCGATGAATTATTTACCTCACACTTTTCATGCAAATAAGTGAGTGCCGGTGCAACCCCACGTACAATCTTCAGCCTATATTCCCAACTGAGGGTTTGGGATGTGTCAGAGGTTTCGTGGAGCATCTTTTCAAGGCTTCCACGGGGCATGTACTCATAAACAAGGACTGGTTCGTCACCCTCACAACACCATCCTAGCAACTTAACCAAATTCTTATGTCTTAATGAACCCAACATTGTTGCTAACTCATTGGTGAAGGGCTTTTGGTTACCAAAGTGCCCAGCCTGACTGAATGATTGATTGAACCTCTTAATGGCCACTACTTTGCCAGAGGATAAAACCCCCTTGTATACCGTCCAACCAGCACCTTTACCAACAACTCTATTCCCATGGAATCCCTTTGTCGTGGTCTTTATCTCTGCAAGAGATGCCCTTGTGGGTAGCATTGAATTCCATGGAGTGCTTAGGAAGTGGTCTTTACCAATTCCTCCTCTACCATCAGCAAGTCTCCTCTTTTGACACCATCTGGTGCCAAGAACTATCGACACAATTGCCAACAAAAGTACTCCAAGTGCTCCAAAAGCAATACCAATTTTCGCTCCTTGTCCGAACTTTCTTTTTCTTGGATACAAATCAGCATAATATCCATACTCAAATTCTTTATTCGAGTCACCAGCTATACAAATCAAACAATCCTGTCCTTTCCCTGCATGCCCGGGTTTCAATGATGGACTGCATCCAGAGGTCCCAAACTTCAAATTCTCAATCACGTAGTGAGCAGCCCCATTACCATTAGAAGCACAGAATCCAATGTGCATGAACTCTTTGAAGTGCAAAAAGAGATTAATGTAGGTGGAAATCAACGGTTTCTCAGGCCTAGAATTTGAAAGACTAACCCAAGCTTTCACCCTCTTTGTCGAATCATCATATTCAATCCAAGGCCTGATTCTCTCCCCACTCTTTAAATCAATACCCATTGGAGAACATCAACAGAAGTGTGAGAAACAGGACTACCAATGTCTAAACCAATGTGATTGTCATTGATGTCACCTAAAAAGGATCAAAACTTGTATCAAATTCAACAACAATGCCAATGGCATAACAACTCAACGGTTGGAGCTTGGCGGATAGTATCACTTGGTCTTGAGTTCAAACCCAGCTTGCAGCATCTTCATCAATTTATGTTGTATTGACCAGTTCTAGTCTTTAATGGATTTTGGATCCTATAAATCAGAGGGTTGTGGAAGACCAATTAAGCCAGGATCGATTGAAACTGAAGTTGCAACACATCTTCGTGCGCTGCATGGTAAAACACCATCAATTCAATAAACACAGAACAAAGCTCTCTCCTGTTGACTGTTTCTCTGCAATATATAACATGTACTTTTATATCTAAGAAGACAAATCCTGATTTAATATTAACTCCCACTTCTCATAAGATTAAGAATAAGATAATGTCTTCAAAGGAAAATAAAACTCCTAATCCCAAAAATCACCACATATTATCATTAGTTTCATTTAACTGGCTGGATTGTTGTATTATAGATAACCAGTCATTTGCACATGACATTTTGTCAAACTCTATTTTCCGCAACGTACAATAAGAGGGATAGAGACAAACTCGTAATGACTCCTACATTAACACTTTTTTCTCATCAAAGTAGGACAATAAGATATTCTATAATTCATCCTAACACGATTTATAACCAATAAGAAATATATTCCTTGTCATCCCAACAGGATTGTAAATCCTCTCACAAGTCAAATAACCAATAAGAAATATATTCCTTGTCATCCTAACAGGATTGTAAATCCTCCACAAGTCATTAAACCGTTTCCGTGTACTTAAAATGCTAAAATATTTCTATAAACGTTTAGACGTTTTCACTACCACATGCTGAAAATAGTTATGATATACAGCATTTTTTTTTTTTTTGGAAGACGAGCTGAGTTTTTAAGGATCCTATAGATCAACACCCATTAGAAAATAACCATACCGCAAGTGGAATTCAAAGCTAGGACGTGGAGGACAAACCCACACAACCCTAACCACTAGGCCATAACACCATTGGCCTATCCAGCATATTTAGCAATGGCATATCTCCAAATGAGTTCCATTTTTTTCTTGATTCCATCAATTTGCTAAATGTGTTTAACCCAACTCAGTAAAATTGTTACAGAAACACGCCCAAAAATGAAAAATGATTTCTCTTTTACAAAAAAAAAAAAAAAACTCTCGACAAATATAGACGATTCATATCTTGTACACTTTCTAATCTAACATTGGCAAACAAAAACTGGGGGGCCGAATCATAATTTAATAAGCATAAACAGTACTGTGAAGCAAATCCTTCATCAAACTCCGTTGCTAACCCTAGCTTCATACTCGTGAGGTTGCTGCAAGAGAAAAAAGAATGAATGTCATAAGAACGGCAAAGGATATTGTCAATTTAAAATTTTGACTGAACTGAAAATTTGCAGTGAGTGTAAGCAAAAACCACATTTGAACTAGGCGCCAAAAACAACTTTTTTTTCTTTTTATTCTCATCCATAATAATTTGATCACGACTACCAAATAGTGGCTTCTTTTTTCACCATACTAGACACAGTTTCAGCATCTCAAAATCCATTTCCCAGTCAACTTAATCCAACAATCAAGTGTATTACAGCTAATATCAATCAAAAGTCAAAACCTACAACTGCTGTGAATAGTCGATGTAATAATGGGCAAGGCTAGTAATACAATACCATGAACACAGCTGAGATCAGCCTGCGTGCATACCATCGCTGGTGCATTGCACGTTGAGCACCAGCAGCTGCAGCTACAGTTTCAAATTGCAAGTATACATTGCCAGCACTGTTCCTGTAAATAAACCAGAAAAATCGAGGTTTGAAAACTTTCAGGAAATACCAATACAACTTGATATACAATGATTGAGCTGAGAAAAGAGCGCTACATGATAAATATTTCAAGACAAGTTTTTGTGTTTGAGATTCTATTGTTCCCCAAAAAAGTAGATAACAAACACAAACTTTGATGAATTATTTGTCTTGGGCCTTATAACTTGCAATCATGGCAATGCATAATGGCTGATGCCATACTACTAAGAAACCAGTTCTATAAAACAGTAAAGAAATTGCAAAAGAAACAGCTTCTTTACATAACAATAGCATTTTGCGAGTCACTGCATCATTTCCTTTGATTCATAAGAGGATGGCTCGCATCGTTTCCTTTGATTCATAAGAGGATGGAGAATAAAGTGGTATAAGAAGATAGAAAAAAGAATAATGCATCGCAGAAAAGGAGAAAGTAGGGGTGACTGAAGAAGCTGTAGAAGCATGGAAGAAATGAGGAAGAAGAAGAAGCAGGATGGAGAAAGACTCTGGAAGAAGAGAGGAACTCGAGAGTTCAGAATTGAGAAAAAAATAAAGAAGTGCATAAACTGATAAATCTAATCAGCTAAAATAGCCACATTCTCTCTCGAACACTTGAGAAGCACGCTCGACATTTAGGGCTTTTAGAAGTGAGAAGTAATTTATATTAAAATATAATCAAACTACTAGTATTAAATGTTTTATTAATTAAATTAATTAGCACCTCAATTGAAGTGTGGTGCCGCGGTGCTACGAGGCAAAAAACCATCCTGGGGTGAAAAATTTTCGAAGTGAATCATCAAAGTGCAATGACGCCACCAGGCGCTGCAGCAAAGTTGCAACGTAGATTCCGACAACATAGCATAATAGTCAAAAGAGATTATTACCAGAGCCTCTCGTCAAAGTGTTAAATGCTTCACAATACAAACCTTGCACAGTATCAACAATCAACCCCAAGAGAACACAATCAACCAAAACTCTCTAAGAAGTGGTTACAGACTTGCCAGACAAACGAGAAATCCAACCAGAGGTGACCTTGAGTCTCCAATGAATTCTCACGTATAATGTACTCTCGACCAATACTCATTTGTCTATGCACCATGATGTCACTAGTTGGAACCCTACTCCACACACCTAGCAAAGGAAAACACAAATTTTGCTGGGAAAAGCTCTCAAGAGCCCCATCGAAGATTCGTCCATTGACAGATTCCCAAATATTATGCACCTATATATTGATGGATGATTCTCATCTAACATGGTCTTTTATCCAGGTCGGGATGAATTCCATTTGTGTCATGGGTTGATTACCTAATGGCTATTAGTTGTTCATATGATGTTAGCCCAATCCATTATATGGTCAGTGGTCAATATTGGGTATACATGATGAAAATTGACACAACAATTAGTACCAGCAGATGGGTTCTCAATGCTGATGCACAAATATCCTATGAAGAATCTTACATTCTTACTAGATTAGGACTAGGATTCTAGGACTGGGAACACATTATACTTACTTGTCCACATAGATATGTTTCACTGGGCCAAAGTTGGAACACTCCTCGTGAACTTCATCTCTGATATCTATATCATATTCTGGATCCATCTGCACAAAACAAAACATTTGAGCTCACATTCTTACACATAAAGTCACTGAAGAGGAGAGAACTAACCTCAGTCGCTGGATCAAACATATTCTTCAATAGTAAGCAAACACTAGGAGTCCCGATAGGTTCAACAGCAGAAGGGACAAGCACCGGTAGAACTGGAGTAGGAACACCAGCATGTACATTCACAGGCAAGCTAATAGTTTGTTGATTTGGAGCCGATCCATTCAGCGAAGGTGCCCCAAGAGACCCTGCAATACTGCAAAAGATAATCAACTTAGAAATGCCACGAAATCCATGGAGAAATATAAGAAAAGACAACAGAAATGGAAACAAACCTAGTAGCCACGCCAGTCCGATCCAGTTTCTGCATAAGCATAGCTCTGGATTGTGCATTTAGAGACTGCAAATAACAAGTGTGCATGCCTCTTCAGATATTTCATAACTTCACAACACCAGTACGAACAAGCATAAATAAGGACAGACTTCCTCATTTTGTATTGATTGTATCAAGGTAATGTAAACGGATATTTGACCAGAGAATACAAGCAATCGCGCCAACAACTACATAGCCTAATAGCCACTTATTACAATAGCCTATTTTTATTAAGATAAGTGAGGAGAATTGCAATCTAGACAAAGCAAAAATAAGAAATCTTATTATTTTACCAGAAACTCAATTGGTGACACAAATCATCATGTATATGGACATAATTGACTTACCAAGCCACCGCCATCATCATCATCAAAATCAGCTGCATTGGCTCCAGCATTTTGGATTCCAGGATGATCAGTCACCGCTGAAACCTGAACATTTGTCCAGTAATAGACATTACGACACCTCCAGACCAAAAGAAAGGATAGTTGGAGTAACAGAACTATGGGTTGGCAGATGCACTAGCATCATTACAAGATAAACAAAAGAAAAAGTATAAAATATAAGGGTTCAACGTATCAACAAATACCTTGATAACACGTCCAGCAATATCCAATTTCCCATTTAAGCTTTGGGCAGCCTTTGCATGTTCAAGCTGAGCAAACTGAATACATAAACAAAAGTTAAGCGCCAATGAATTTTACATATGTCATACGTCTTGACACACAGTTTCACAGGGTCCACATAAACATGATTAGAGCCTATTCTTTTTCTTAGTGGTAACATCCTCCCATGAAAGTACACAAACTTATCCATTTTCAACATCCCTAACAGCATAAAAAATGGAAATGAAGTTAGTTAGGGTCCAGTGGATCAATGTCTAGATGAGGGGGGGAGTCGATCAAAGACCAACAATCAATTAATGTTAACAGGGAATGTACGGGATCCAAGGGAAGCCATCAAAGTGGAGGAAGATAATAATGAAATTACGTATCCATAACTTTGGCACCTTCATTGGCGGAGGAAATCCATCTAGAGATGGGAAGGGGACTGAGTGGGGTAGAAGACTCAGACTGAAGAAGTAAAGAGAAAGACGGCTTTGGTTCTCGCTAGAAGAAAAATATAATCAATAGGCATCAACTTAGAGTATGTGCAACAACAGCAAGAAAAAGAAGACCGGCCAGGATATTCCAATCCTAGCTGCTATACATTATCATAACACAGACTGCGATCTCTCAACAATTTCTCGAGACAATCTACTTAACCAGCTTGGAATTTACAGCGCAGCTAAACGATCAAGGAAACCCCATCCAAATAGGAACCCCTTAAGAAAGTTCCAAAAACATCAGATTTTTAGGGGCAAGCCTTGGAACTGACCTATGTTGTCAGGGAGAAGCAAGGCGCCAAGGCGAGGCGCTGCCACAGCAGAGCCTCTTTTGAAGAAGTTTTTACTATGGTCACTTTCAGACCCTGTGATATTCTAAGGCCTAAAGCCGAATGTGGCGGAGGATCTGTCAGAACTCACTAAGCCATCACATCCATTATTCTTGAGTCATACAAACCCAAAAATTACTAAGATCACTAACTGCAGGTGGGTGGGAGAGGTCCATTCAAGTATTGGATTCATTGGTTAGGTTCAAGGCAAAAATTATGGGAGGTAAGAAGTGAGCTCTAAGAAAGGAATCAGAAGTGAAATTTATTACTTCATAGATTTCGTGGCAAAAGGGAGCAAGCAATTAGATGAGTTTCTCATTGGCTAAAATAACTTCATGATCATATCAACTAAGGAATAAAGCCAAGGTCACTTAAGAGGGACAAAAGGAAACCTAGACAAGGACAGAGCTACGATGACCATCCTCAAAGTGGCACAACCAGTGTAGAATTTGGTAATGAGAAGGGTACTTTCTTATAAAACTCAACAAAAATTAAAATAAAAAATTGAAAAGCGAGAAGACATTCAACGGATCTATTGGATCTTATTGACAGAGTTATAATCTTACCATTTTGACTTGCATAAACTAGGGCTATTTTTAATACAAGAGAGGATATGAATCAGAAAGTCAGGAATGTTCTGATGCTTTTGATATTTTGGGAATATAGAATCAGGCAGCTTTGCGGTTAGTCCTGTTTGGATTCATAGAGTTCCAAAGAGGTTAGACAAGAATAGGGAAGAAGATCTAACCAAACCAGGAAACCAGGTATCTAACGATATAGGGATGGCTATCGAAAATGACAGCATATAGGAATAATAAAGACAGCAACAGTTGTGAGGAAGATTCGGTTCAGTATGCAATTCTACACACGTCTAAGGCTCATTAGACAGTCCACAGGGTGGAGAACACTATGTATGTCTAGAAAGTATGTAAGTGGTGGGGGTGGGTGGAGCGAATCTTGATATAAGCCAGATGGGGCATTCTGACGATACAGAACATGGGAGACCCAAATTCGTACAAATCTCTTTTAGATGAACTCACTCAGACACACAAGACTCAAGGGGTCGACGCTAACTTTGTTTTGGGCCAGGTCGGACCTGATAGGATAGATATAAGTCACAACTCTCTCAGGCAAGTAAAAGGGTTTGTCTTTGTGGGGCTTTATGGGCCAACCAGGGAACTAAGTATCAATCCAGATCTTAGTGACAGTTGGAGATCCTACCAAATTAAGATCATCTGACTTGGGTACTACATGGAGCTCTCAATTCAGGTTCAGGTCCATTACATTTTGCTTTGTGCAACTGCACGGATCAGAGTTCATTCACAGGCAGAAAGCAAACAGAGTAACACAGGAGAGAGTCGTCGGACTTCTACGAAATTCAGAGTAGATGTGGAGGCATCATTGATGAAGAAGGATCCTTCTTTCAAGAATCATGTGGATCCCAGTACAAAGGAAGCTACTGAGGTGTATAATATAAATAACATAGCCCATATGTTGGGGATTCTTTTTAAGGAAAATACGCATTAGGTGATGAAAAAAGATGAAGAGATTTTGAAAAGAGCAGAACAGTGAAATTTCCAAGCAGCTTAAGCAAGATGATTATCATGTTTTGGTGACCCATTGGGGACTTAACCGAGGTAGAAGCAGACTCTAATTCGTTCAATTGGGAAGACACTGTAGGTAGACTTGCCAGACTATGAAGTCAGCATATGCCATGGGTTTTGAGTGATGCGATTCGAGAGAGGAATGGGAATGCAGCTGAATTGTCTTTATTTCTTTTGTAAGAGTTGACTTCTCAAATCTTTTATATTAGCCTTGTCCTTGTGTAGTTTGCTATTTTGTATTTTGTATTTTTTTTCCAGGTCTTGGGTCGTCATTCTATCTCCCATGTGTTGCATCGCAATTTTACAATTACCAATAAACATTCCAAAAAAAAATTTGAAGATTTCGAACTATGAATTCATAAACATTTCAAGCTAACATTTTATTTTGTTAAAAATGTTGGAATCAGCTGAGTTTTTCTGGAGAGGATTTCAAATGTGGGAGATACTCATCCCACACAACAGATATGTAAAGTAATGTCACGCTCCCAAGCTTAGGATGTGCTTCTTTTTTTCAATTCACATCTGAAGTACAATTAATTAAGTGGACCAACACATTAAGATTGTGTGTTTCACATCCTCATACGGGGTTCAATTTTTCAGCTGAACAATATAGTTTCTCAATTGAAATACTAATGCGTACTTACCTGAACAAACCCAAAACCCTTGCACTGTCCTGTCTCAAGATCAAGGGGGAGTTGCACAAGCTCCACAGGACCAAAAGGTTCAAAAACCTATAACAAGTATCACAAAGGTTTATTTATGCTAAACAAAATAATGCCCAGTAGAAGAACTAGACAAAGTCATTAAACCACATAACATAAACGTGTTGTATATGAGATTGTACAAGTAGTAAGGTCCTTAACATGAATATTAATTTGTCAATGCTTAATCTGCTTCCAGAAGAATGCATTATCCAGCATCCGTGAAGTTTGGACTGCTACCAGTTTGTTTTTAAAAAATTTAATCGTGAGACTGAAGCATGGTTTAAAAAAACCATTGAGAGACAATAATATGAGGCTAGCCTCAGTGAGGCTCATGGTTAATGAATTGAGGCTTATGCTCATACGTGTTTCAACGTAAATTAGTGTCAATTTATCAATAATTGAAATTAAGTTCAATTAGGCTTAAGCCTCGTGCCTCGTGCCTCGTGTAAGGGCCGCGCCTCAATTCCCGATTACGATTTTTTTAACCTTGGATTGAAGCAAATGAAATATATTTTCCAAATGCTAGTCGACGTATGCCAATGTCGCTCATAAGATTCATGAACTGGATACTGTTCAATCAGTACAAGTTATTATTTTATCTAACCTAAAAATGAAATTATATTAATTACTTTGCAAACATGATAAAGTAACTTTGTTGACTTGAGTTTGAAATGTCAAACAAAAATGGGGATTCGCTATGTCAGTCACCCAATTATAGAACAAGTGCGATCTGTGACGGGTTTTTTTTAATGGTACAAGTGTGACAATAACAATATCAATTTGTTATTCCGACCTCGTTTAATGATAAGCAACATTATAAATATTTTTATTCATTGGTAAAGATGAAATTTTAGAAAGAGAACAAGTACAAATAGATATGCTTCTATCAATAAAAAGCAGGCAATATACTGATAACTAGACATGAAGGTTACAACTGCAGGTCACTGGTCAGAAAACAGACCCAAAACAGAGTTACAGACTGAAAATGCTGGCCAGTCAAACGTACAGACATGATGTCATTGGTGATGACACCCAACTAGAAATTTGATGTCATCGGTGATCACATCTGACTACTTAGACCCTCTGAAAACTGTGTTGTTTCTTTCGTTCCAAATCACCCTTAGAGTGGCAATGAGAAGATTGCTCCAAAGTCCAACACCTCGAGTTGAGAGGTTCTCCCTTGCCAGAAACTAACCCATCAGAGAAAAGACTGATCATTTGGGGTTGGAAATCTGATTGGGAGCAAAATCTTTGCCAGACTTGCTTGGTGAAAGAAAAAGTAAAGAAAATGTGCTCCAAGGATTCTTTGTCAACTTTGCACAAACCACATCTATTAAGGAACAAGGTTGTTCGGGGCATGCGGCGGGGTGAGGTGCTAACAACAGCTTCAAGAGCCCCGGGAGTCGCGGTATCATTTTTAATTTTTTTTCTTTTATACAGTTGATGAGTCCTTACATTGTTCCTTTAATTCAAAATAAAAATATACTAATAATAAATCATAATTAATAAGTTATAATACAATTAAGTGAAGAATCTATCACAACATCTAGTAAATTGCCCGAGTCAGTGGCATCAGTCTCATCTATATTGTCATCGAGCTGAAGAAGAGAGGAAAATCTGTTAATAAAGATAACAAATTCTCTCTTAAGAACTATGCCAACTCACTCACACCATATAGGGCTATAATATTTAGAGGCGTCGACTTGAGCAAGTCCAAATAGGACACTTATTCATATTTCCAGAAAGAAGCACCTATAGCACTCACAATTCAAAGGGAATCAACTCAAGATGACTAAACTCCTACGAGAAAGATACTCTTGTATCATTTATTTTGCTTCTAATGGTTTGGTGTTCCATGTTTTACGCGTGCTGGTTCTTAAAGCCCAAGAGGTTCTCCTAGCCTAAGACCCTAAAACTATGAAATAACCCCATAACCAAAGTCCAACCTTTCCAACACTCATCAAAACCATTTAGATTATGGCCCTTCACCAGGTTAACCTTGCAAATGAGGCCTATCTTGCCTGAGCTTTTCATGTCCTCCAAAGTTTCTTGCCACTGACTTCTTGTCCAGGAATTGGTCTATCTAAAAAGATGTTTTAGAACGCTTTTGGGAACAAATAAAAAAGTAATGCTTATTGAAGAAAACTCAGCTTGCATGTTGTATTATAGAATGATACCAAAACATGACACTGTAACCAGTTGTGTAGGGTGTCATGAAATCTCTTCAATCCCTTCTCGTATAAGTCTCATATGCATGGTAATAATGTGAGTTAACTTCTCCCAACTTATAAACTTGCTACT
This sequence comes from Berberis vulgaris, assembly GCA_963556465.1. Taxonomy (NCBI): domain Eukaryota; kingdom Viridiplantae; phylum Streptophyta; class Magnoliopsida; order Ranunculales; family Berberidaceae; genus Berberis; species Berberis vulgaris. Next base: position 90,394,286 of record OY747127.1, on the reverse strand, counting down.
AATTTTGGAAATCCACTTTGCATTATGATTTGACTAGAGTATACCCCGTGCTGTTGGCACTCCATATAATTTTATTTTTTGCTAAATATTTTGTACTGAAAACCTATTTCACTATCCCCATTTTGGCTCTGAATCAGTATTAAAGTGTAAGCTTATTTTAAGGTAAATATATATTATAAATTTTAGAGTTAGACTCAGTCAAATTTGAATTAATTGGGAAAAAAATTTAATCACCGAGAATGAATTCTCCCACAATCTTTGAATTCACCAAAATATGAAGTTTAGAGTTTTTTGTTTAAATGTGCATTAAGATGCCCGACTCATTTTTTCTAGTATAATCGGCCCGTCTCATTGCTTTGAAAATATTAAAAACGTGAAATACTTTATATGTTTTTTAATTATAGAATATATATTTTTAAAATTTTGGCGCTCGTGTTGATCAATGATTTTGTTGGAAAGATCTTAAAAAATGCATTTCAACGATATTAACTTTACCAAAATCCGATAACGATGTAGATAGTTATAATAATTTTCATTTTACTAAAAGCAAAACACAATATATTTTCTCTCTCCGCCACATGTACATTTCACCAACTTTTTTCAGAAGTTTTTCATTATTTTTGCCCTTCTACATGTTTTATATTTACAAATATGTCATCATGGAAAATGAATCTCAACCCTCAAATTCAATACATTTCCCAACTTTTAATCTTAACCATTTTTTATCTCTAATTCTTTCAATTTGACTTTGTCCCAATCAACAATGAATAGTAAAACACCACTCTGAATTGTAATATAGATATATTTTTTAATAAACCAACATCTACGCTCAAGCAAGCACTTTTAAGTAATATATGCTAGATGACTAGACATCTTATAACAACATCATAAATGCCAGTGGTATAGCTTTCTAGTGGTCCATTCAGCCTTACCTGTCGAAGTTGTTCTTCTGTCATGTTGAAGTGTAGGTTCCCAACATAAAGCTTTCTAGCAACTGCCCCATACATTCCTGTCAGAGCGCCGGATGCTCCGGCAGTAGACTGAACAAGGTTCTTTTCAGCCTCAGAAGGCTTAACCATTACAGGTTGACCAAGAAACTGCCTGCCAGATAGCGCAATTGCCATTGGCACTGACATGGCATCATAAAATTCAATGTACCTGCAATAACCACAGTATAGGTCATTCTAGATAGTAGGAAAACGAGTTCAACCGTATTATTTTTTTGGCACATAGAATATTACATCGGAAGGAAAATACTGTATAAACAGATAATAGGTTCGGGAGCACGTTCCGAGAGAATTTAGAATCAAACCCACAAACAAAATGCCTAAAAAGTGGAATGTTTACATATGAGACTGGCTAAGAAAACCTAGGAATGAAGTCAAAGGGTATTTCCCCCCTGGAAAACCATAAAAATAGTAGGGTTTTTTTTTTTTTGGGGGGGGGGGGGAGATGTCTCAAAAACTCCAGAAATGGGTGATCTTTTTCCTCTCATTTTCTCCTATTTTTTATGTTTTTTTTTTCCCATGGAAAAAATCAAATGCGCCCTAAGGGTCAGTTTGATTTGGGTGCATTTGAGTTTTATTTTCCTGGAAAGCCAATAGTGGAGATTAGATAGTAAGGGTCTGTAAGTCATTTTCTGTGAGAAATGGAAACAATTTCCTATGCTAGGCGATTTTTGTTGCTTGGTTGTCTATTTGCGATTTTTGTTGCTTGGTTGTCTATTTAATGACAGAACCGATTCTACACGAGATCGGTTTTCTCATTCTTCACGGGAATCCAATTATGAGAGGGAGCATCACAATCAAAATCCACAGAAACAGTTTTGATTCCATTTTTGTTTTCCATGATTGAAATCAAGAAACAGTTTTGATTCCATTTTTGTTTTCCATGATTGAAATCAAACAGGTTCTAAGTGAGAAAAAATTCCAGAAGTATGTGGTGGAAGGTCACAACTTTTATGCTCACTCTCCCCCTTTCTCTCCAATCTTCCACTATGCTTTCACTATTTTTGTTAGTTTTCATGCAAAATAAATAAATAAATAAATAGTGGTGTGTTAGATTTTTTTTCCATAGAAATCACCATAAATAGTGGTGATAATCAAGGAAAAATACTCATAGCACCCCACACCCCCCCCCCCCCCCCCCCCAAAAAAAACATTTCTCTACCCTCCTCTATAATGTCTCCATATTTTTATGTTTTTTCATGGAAAATTAAAATCAAATACACCCTAAAAGTCTAAATTTGGCAAAAAAAACTTTTCTTAAGTGGTTTACACGGTTGACAGAATTAAAGGGTAATTCCCACCTCGTGGACAGAGATATGGCTTTGAAACATACTCAACTATCCATAAGCCTCTTAAAAGAATAACGAGGCCAACAAAAACGATGTGAACTAAAATCTTGGAGAGAGAAGAAAGGTCAGTCGTATAATCATCTCGTCAAGCAGGTATGAGGAAAGACATAGTTGAAGTCTAAACCTGGGCCCAAATGACATTGAGCAATCAAAAGATTTAGAGTTTGGCTTTCTAATGGACAACTTTAAATTGTAATATATCTAGCTTCCTATTAATATGCAAGGTTTTCTATGGACGTGTCAAGAATTACCAGGTCAGGTCTCACGAGTCTGCATAATTTGTCACATTGGATTATCACTAACACATTAGATATAAGTAAATAAAAAAATTTGCCACAATAAAGACTTCACTATTAAAAAATAAAGAAGACGAAGAACTGAGTAAGCATTAGAAGCCAAACATGTGACGCTAAACACAATGTTTGAATTATTAGCACCTGATGTTTTTAAATGAACATGCTAGGTACAATCTTTAAGGTTTCAATCTACGATACAATTAACCACATGCATGAATGTAGGCATTGTCCTGAGGGTATTATTTATCAATAAAAACAGTACTACAGTAGTACTTGTTTTATTGATATGTGACGGCGAAAAAGGACAGATGCAGAATAGGGATAGAAGGTCTCGCTAATCAAAGCATAGTAAATAGCCCACAAATTCTGCCACCATTAGAAAATTTCATCCCAACATCAAAGTATCTAAAGACACATCCCTCATGGCAATGAAGAAATCCACCAAGTCTCCGTATCAGGGATTTGAGTTGGTCGTCTATTGCAGGTGGGAGAAAATTGGAAGAGCATCAATTAAAGGGTAGGTGAATAAGGGTAAGAATACGAGTTTTCCTTATCCATATCCTGACCGTATCTGAAAAACAAGTTATTTTCTTTTTCGTGAATCTTTCATATGAAGGGAATCATCAATTCGGAAAAACAAGATTTGTTATCTCATTCTAACAAAATAAGAGTATGGTTGAATCATCAAATAAGATCAATGGAGATACATAGTGACATATAAAATATAATTGAAGAACAAAAATATGTCCAATGTCCATACCCAACTCCTTTTGACCGCCTAGAATTCCGATCCATTATGAGTCGAACATCCCTTACCTGAAAATTTGAACTTAATTTCTCAAGAGATGCATTATTTTGAAAATTGGCAGCACATACAAAAGGTAATTACAAGGTGGTATTTTGACATGAATATACCACCTACAATAAACAGTCTACATGACCATTAATCATGTGTACATTTTCCCATTCAGCCAGAATGTCCAGTATTTTGAGACACAAACAAGTCGTTATATTAGGCCTCATCCGAGGCAAGGGAGCTTGACAGCAATAAGAAGCAAATGTACCTCAATGACATGAATTCATATTGATTGCAACGGTGTCTCATGCATCAAGAGCGTCAATAGTCTGAACATTAAGGAAGCAATGAACAACTTAAAAGGACGCAATGCACAATAAGATATGAAGCATGATCACAATATTCAACTTTCTACGTGCTAGACCTGCAGCTACTACATGAAATGTTAAAAACATTTAAAACTTAGCCGATAAAATTATATACTAAAATATCTTGAACTATTCAAGACGTAATAGGATGATAAGAAGCATTAATATGTGCTATGCTAACCTTGCCCGCTTGTGAAAAAAACTCATAAACATCTCTTTCAGTCGCCTTCAAGGGCATCTGCAATGATATATAGAAATATACAAGTCAGTAACAGAAACAAATATAACGATAAACAAACAAGTAAAAAGCAAAAATAACAATTTAGAGATACTATGCCACCATACCTGGTAAGCAAAAACAGTTCTCTGATCCCTTTCTGGATCAGCTTCAGGCTCTGCAACTTCTTTCTTTTCTTTATACCTCCTAAGGACAAAAATAATAGTCACAAAAAAACAAGCATGTTAAAAACTTGCAAGTAAGGCTCTGGTACACTATAAAAAGATGCATTAGTTTTCAATGCATTACTTTGCGGTTGCTTGGTAGTCAAAAAAAAATAATGTTAGTTCCACAATTTTTTTTCCATTGGCGTGCATTTCACACACTTTATATTCTCCCATATATGTCATATTATTTTATTTTTTTCAAATATGTGACTGAATAACATGTAAGAAAAATAAGGACTCTTTAGAAGGATTTTAATTATAATAAACTCTTGTAAATGTAGACTTTATTGTGTTCTACATGATAAGCGGTACTCTTAAAAATATGGACTCTATCAAGTATAGTCCAACATGAGAACCTGATAGTTCTTTGCAACAGAAATAATGACGTTTTATCCAGTAAAATAATGCGACGTTTTATCCAGTAAAATAATGTGGGATCTCATAACGTGAATATGCAGAGGTTATGCATTTTAATTCCATAACCGCTTTACGTAAATCTTACCAAGCACCTATTTTTTGTAACCCCACGCAAATGAATGCATTTGCATTATTTTACGGTATACCATGCGGAGCCTAAAGCCTAAATGACAGCATCCATTTGCAAGATATTCATAAATGCAAAATTAAAACCAAAGAATACACAAAATCAAAATTACACACATTAAATCACATTGGTAGCAACAGGCATTTTATACTTATGACCTTTTATCATTTTTGTAAGAATGCATGAGAACTCAGTATATTGTAATTGACAAGCATATAACCCAAACCAACCTATTATACTGCCTAATTCTTATCATCTAGAAGCATTAATACAGTTGCCAAAGTTGGGAAATTCTCATTAAAGATTTTGTGTTGTTCAGTAAAATAATTTATTTTGAAAAAATAACTTCTCTTTCATTGGATGCAATGGCCAAAATTGCTCTCTCGAAACCTCACCAATACCTACAAATCTAAAACTATCCACATGTCCAATAGCATGGATATTTTACCATTGCATCGTAAAATTAATTTGACGAGGTGTCACAGTTTACTAGTCAACTGAAAACGTGTGACGTACATGCACATCTCTTCTTTTTCTTTCATTATAACATATCAATTTATTCAAGTATAACAGGGGTTTTGAGTTTTCTAAAGGTGAACATTCTGTTCTGTTTTCTGCTCGAGGATACATTGTGGTCTGATGAATAGCATAAATGTGAATCCCTACACTCAGACCATGATAGAAATACGCGACACCATTACCAAATGCAAGCACATGTAAAAGATATAAACAATAAACGAACAAACATGAGTCCCCTGTGTCAAAAATATGCTTCCAAACATAAAGAAAGGCAAGCATACTTCTTACACAACGGTTCTTGATCAGTTTATCAAATACTCTTATCATGCATGAATGATTGAACTGGAATGTAACCAAAAACAAAGCACACATTACAACAACAATTTGCGAGAAATTACCTGCTCTCCCTCTCTCGTTCCCTAATTTCAAGCTCCAGCTCCTGCTCCCGTTCTCTTGCTTCCCTATCTCTGCTTCTTGGTCTTCGATGTTCTCTATCAACATCCTTCTCAGGATCACTTGAATGCCTTCTCGACCGGCTACTGCTCCTCCTCGACTTCTCCCTCTCCCTCTCCTTCTCCTTCTCCTTCTCCTTCTCTCTGTCCCTCTCCTTCTCCTTCACCCTTTCCTTATCTTTCTCCTTCCTCTTTTCTCTCTCCCCCCTCTCTCCATTCCTCTCTCTATCTCTGTCTCTATCTCTTCCTCGCTCCTTCTCTACATCTCTACTGCTTCTATGCCGATCTCTATCACCTCTATCACGCCTCGACGATGACTTCTCTCTGTCTCTATCGTTCTCCCCATTATGAGCTTCAACTTTCGATCTTTTACTTTTCGAATCAGCAATTTCATCTTCGTCTCCACTCTCATTATTCTTCCGTGTCTTCTCGCCTCTATCTCTCTTCCGAGTGTCTGGTTCTTCTTCTACTGCCTTCTCCAAGTACTCGTACTCGTCGAAATCCATATCTTAGTCCCTCACAAATTGAGCTCAAAACCTTCGAAAGAGTTCGAATTTGGGGTTTTCAGAAACCCTAGAGTTGCAAAGAGGAGTGAAGGGTTGAAGTTTCTTCGGACGAAAATAAACCCAGAGAAAACCCCCAATTTAAACTTTCTTTGTAATACGGACTTCCCAGAACAGGGTTTACTAACTCGGAGTCTGGGGTATGGTCGCCTCGCGAATCAAATCAGCCGAATCCAACTTGATTAGGGGGTCGTCCGGGCCCGCCCAACACCACTAGGTTTGAAATAAATAAATAAAAAGGTTATTTACATTTTGACTACGCATAATTTCGGTGTAATTTATATTAGAGCACCATTAGTTATAGTAAGGAGCGTATTATAAAAGACAGTAATACGACCAGGTGGCCTTCACTACAGAGCTATACCGATACGAAGGTCCTCGCTCCGGGGATTCGGCTTAGTAACCATCTCCGTCCACCTTTTCGGCTTAGGTTACTCAGTCAACAGACTCGGCTTAGGGTTCCAAACTTGCCCTATGGTTTAAGAAGAGCAACTAGATGGAGTTGGTGTTAAACACCGATAAGAATTCATTCTAACTAGTAGCTACTCATTACACACAAGAAAGAGTTCTGGTTTCAGTTCAGTCTACGGTCTCCCCACCGGCAGTTGGATATCAATAATCACTTACCCCGCGTTAGTAGAGTGAGGAGTGAACGGACTCAAATACAGTTGTCAGGAAGGGCTCCGGCTTCTAAGGAATGAGAATCGGCACCGTTCCTGCTGTGAGAGCTTGACTGATGCTATTATACATTGCCTTTTTTATTGACTTTTGTAAAGTAGGAAGGCCCACTTAGAGGTTTCCGAACAGTCACGCTTTACCGCGTTGTCTCATTGGTAAGGGGGCTATGAGCTAAGCTATACTTGTAATCAAAGGCTGGCCCCGCTGAGAACCCTCAAATGCTGTACTAGACTAGCTACTGTGTGGCGCAAAAAAGAGCTCGTTGGGAGTCATGGTTGGTGAATCCAAATGCTTGCGAGAAGCATCTGTTCCGCTTTATCCTTTAACTCATTTTATTACATAAAGAATTTATCCACTGATCTTTCTACGCTCGATCTCTACTCCCCGAAAGGTTACTCTCCTTTCTACCGAGCAAACTCTATTCATGCCCAACCATCGCACACAAGAGACAGCCCTTCGGACCTATGGCGAACCAGTATCGTACTCTAGGGCGGTCTAGTGAGAGCAAATGATCAAGCAAGAACGTGCCTACATCCGTTGATGCACTTCGTTGACTAGTGAAGGGAGTGAACCCTTGGGGCTAACGTTGCCACTGGGTCGCTCATCTTACTCTAAGGTAGCACTCTCTATGGAAACAAGAGTGGTTGTGTGTGCTTCACTAGCCAAGTCCATGCACCTACAGCTTGATCTACTAGCGTTCTCTAAGATCCTTCCAGGTCAAGACCTTCGTTTTACTCTCTCTTATGAACCCTTGGAAGAACTCAAAAGAAAGAAAGAACTCACTAGAAAGCAAGCTACCTTGAGGACTCTAATAAGTTGTAAGACGGCGAGAACGCAAAGAAAGGTTTAAGAATTCCACAGTCTTGACTGCTAGGCTATCCTATTACGAAATTTGGTATTGCGTATAGAAAGAGGACTCCTTTCTTTTTTGTGTAGATTGAAGTGCGTGATAGATCTTTCCTTCTTTTTTTTTGTCGAGATTGGGGTTGGTGTTCAGTGTACCGTACTGTATCGAAAAGATTGCATTGGATGGATGCCCGTCATAGAGCAGTGGACTAGAAGGTGGGAAGATTGTCGGCCTGAAAGAAGGCTGCAGACAGGTTACAGGCAAGGAGCGAGAGATGTAATCTCTTTCCCATGCTTTCCGAAGGGGAGTGAGAAGAGACACCCCATTGATTTGGATTCTAGCCGATAAGACTAGTCAAAGGAAGGGTCGAGAATGTCATATATATCAGGAGCTAGATCAGTTTCTGATGAACAAGTAAGAATTGCCTCAACCAAAATGGATGGAATTGGACCTAAAAAAGCCATTCAGGTGCGTTTCGGAAGGAATCGCAAACAGTGGCTTTTGGGGAAAGGCTTCTGTATGGGTGTTGTTTTTTTTCTTTTGTATCTTGTCTGTTTTCTTTTTTTTATGTTCTTTTAGGCCCCCCAACCGACCTTGTTTCTATAGTCAACCGCGCGGTTTTAGTCTTATTGAGAAGGGGTTTGTCCGTAGTCTCTGGGACAAGCTTTCTTTCGTTTTCGCTTCATTTGATTTTTCGAGTAATTTCGCTTGAAAGTGAAACATTCCCCATGGTAAATCTTATGATTCCTCAGGCCGGGGCAGGCTCATCGGGATATGGGCCCTTTGACCTAAATGTCCCGCCGACGCCAATCTTGGGCGTAAAATCCTCATCCCTTCCCCAGGAAACCTACGAGAAACTCTTGTCCCTGCCTCCCCTTACCCAAATCGAACAAAGGGAAGTGGAGGAAATTTTTCCAAATCCGAAAAAGGATCACGAAGGTGATCTGAGACATTATTCCGGATATAAACCTCAATGAGAAACCAACTATCATTCACGAGAATTAGTATTCTCTGATAGTTGATTTTTTGGACGCGGAAACGCTCGAGGAGTACAAGTTAGCCCTATTTAAACTTTCCAGAGATGGTCCCATATATACAAAAATCTTCTCAAAAAATGGAATGGTGATTGATTGTGTATAGTATAGTATATTTCTGACAGGTGTGCTCTTGATTTTTCCGATATGCCGCTCCACGAGCAAGGAGTGCCACGCACGAGCGGAGCGAAAACAAAGCAAGGGGAATTCCTATAATATTTGGTAAGCATGCGAAATCCTTTGATTGCAGATTGAATATACATCCATGTCTTTCTTGTTACACTATCTAGGACCAAATTCTCACATGTCCGTTTCGTTATTACAACCTTCTTTATTTATGTCAAAGACCAGAAGCTACGCGCAAATTCTCATTGGGGCTGGCGTGTCTTGGGTCGGACGCCTAACTTACGAGCTGAACAGTAGTCTTGCACAAGGGTCCGCTCGAAATTGTGTTGAACCCTTTTACGTGCTACGGTTAGTCCATGCCACGTGTATGGCTATGATTGAGTGATTGTTTGATGTCTCATCGGTACCTGATCTAGTCGATTCCTACTATCTTTCCTCACCTTGACCTACACATGCATAAGTAGCACACGTGAGCCAAAGATCATTGTAGCATACCTTAGTTCATTGACCTTATCTCCCTTTTATAGTGTGAGAGTCCTTGTTCGGCTAGGCCTTTGGTGGCATAATTTAGGGAATGAGATCTTATTGGAGATCATTTCCTATTTGGGAGTTGTCCATGTAGGGTAGTTTTCCTACACGACTTGTGCTCCTAGATACATGGGAGATGTTTCCCTTTTTGAGTGTTGTACATGCAAGGAAGTTCATTTGCCCGACTTATACTCTAGTACTTGTTTTCTAGTCGGAATCGGTGTATTGTTGGCATGCCTGTCTTGGGATACTTGCCTTACCAGGGTTTACTATTGCCTTATCAGGGCTTACAAGTATTGGGCTTGACCATGTGATGTGTATACTTATTAAGGCGCTGGAATTCGGATCAACGTTCTGGAATCTGCCAATAGTGGGCTTAATGTTGTCTGGGCCTCGCTGGATTGAACATGCAATCAGGCATGCTTCGTTTCGTTCATGAGATTATCATAACACGTGTACGGTGCTGATCAGAAGACAATTTCATGTATCATCAGTACCCATAGTGCAATTATAGAAAAAAAAAAATCTAAAATGCAAAAAAAAAATTGATATTTAGGTTTTTATAAAATGTGGGACATCTAACCCTATTTTAACATCATTGAAGAAATGACCAATACCCAATTTCGTATCCTATATGTAGTCATACAAACTTTTTTACCCAATGTGAATTACGCCTAAATTATGCGTACCCAAAATGTAAATAACAAAAAAAAGTAACAACTTACTTGTCCTAACCAAATTGACCCAACAAATTAGGTTTGGCTTTTTTTGTTTTTTTTGGTGGTTTTGGTTTTATTTTTATATTGATTCAATTTTGCAACACTTTGAAGAGTTTTTCTAGAGAGCCAGGGCAGGCAAGCCAGGCCCAATACCATCCATCCTCCTCGAGATACGCATTTCTAGGAGGATGGATGGTATTGGGCCAGGCCTGGCACAGGCTTGGCTTGTCTGCCTTGGCTCTCTAGAAAATTTGCACTTTGAAACAATATTTGTTCGATTTTCAGTTTTATGGAAATCAAACCGAATCGACATTGTGCATACTCATCTTACACACGCCTCGAGACACATACCATTGTATCTCGAGGTAAATGACAAGTAGGATCGTACCTCGCTATGGAGCCCCATACAACAAAATCGGAGTCCAACATCGCCAATGAAAACCTTGACCAAAAGTCAACATGTTTCAATGGAGTCAACATAAACTTTGGTAAGCGCGTACCTCGTGTTACACACTTTAACGCCTCAAGTCGCACGGAGATCAAACACATACTTCACGTTGGTGCCTCAGGGTTTTCAGAGGAGACCGAGACCCAAACCATTTTGCCAATGGACTCTAGCTCATAAGTCAATTGTTTGACCCCATAGTCAATCGTTTAACTTTGATAAAAGTTTGACCGATATTGACCAAGATGCCCTTTCATTAAGTAGGGTTTCAGAGGTCAAAGGTCACTCGACGTACTCAATGAGCATGAATTCGCACTTGATCCAGTAAAAAGGAGCCTACCTTATGTTGTCTAGATTCATTGTACAATCGTCCCTAGGATCAGAAGAATATCATTAGGGTTCCCCTTAATCATGGGAAGCAAGTATATAGACGTTATTAAATACAAAACTTTAGAAGAAAACGAGGTATGCAATCAACCCATCTCTTACTTGCACTCTTCAATCTAATACCAACTTGAGCGTCGAAGTGTCATTGCAGGTACCCTCATCAGTCTATCCAGCTCTACGAGAAGCATTCAATCAAAGCCATTGATCTGGACTAAGTAGTAATCACGAGAGTTGAGGTGCGATAAACGCCTCGACAAATACATAGTTTCTTTTTGTTGAATTAAAATAATTTGGTAATGCCTCAAACAAGCCCAACAAACTATTACATAGTTAAGTAGGCTAAAAAACAACTTAATTCTTAAATCAAATCACCCAGTCAGTTTTGTTTAGGTCGGCTTTAGAATAATTATTGTCAACCGATTCGACTTTCGGTTAATTGAATTTCATATAAAGCTATTAAACACTCAAGAAAATAAACAATCTATAAGATATTGGATATGTAAATACAATCACACTTACGCACCAAATTAGAATACTACGTAAACACCACCACTAAATGACATAAAAGTAAATAAAAGAAAAAAAAAACTCTTAAGAAAAAATCAAAATGAGTGATGAGCGAATAAGAAGAAAATACTCTCTACAAAAATAAAATCATATTGAGTGAAGAAGTTATAAGTCTCGAAAAATAAACGTTGATCAGAAAATAAAAAAAATCAAACTAAGAAATAACAATCGGTCGTGAGATATATGGTTTTTTGTTTCGCTTTAAAATAGTTATAAATAGGTATAAGGAGTCTTGATGTTTAGATTTTTAATCTCATTCTTAAAATTTGATATCAATTGAGGGATTTATAAATAGGTATAAGGAGTCTTGATGTTTAAGATGCACTATAGAGCTGGCAAAATACATGTACATAAAGGGATTTATAAATTATCCTCGTACAAAAATTGACCGCTTTTAAACCTACCAGATTTGCATGTAATCTTGAAGAAACACAATAGACCATCTTACTCAATAAATAGATTGGCTAAATATACTATCAAACCATCCAATGACCATTTGGTAGCTTTGGTAAGAGTATTGCGATACTTGAAGTTCACAATCAACTTTGGATTACATTATACAAAATATCCTCCAGTTTTAGAAGGATATACGGATGCTAATTGGATATCCGGTAAAACGGCAAAATCTACAAGTGGATATGTATTTACACTTGGTGGGACAGCAGTGTCGTGGAAATTACAAAAACAAACGTGTATAGCACGTTCCACAATGCAATCTGAATTTATAGCCTTAGATCAGACTGCTGAAGAAGCAGATTGGCTGAGAAAATATTCCATTATGGCCTCAACTTGTGACTGCTATATGTATTCACCGTGATTGCATGACAGCCATTGCGCGAGCGAAAAATAACATTTACAATAGCAAGTCTAAGCACATAAGATGGCGGCATAACACAATAAAACAATTGCTTGAAACTGTGATCATTTCAATTGACTATGTGAAGTTAAAGGAGAATATTGTGGATCAACTTACAAAGGGTATACCAAATGAGCAAGTGTTAAAATTATCAAGGGGAATGGGCTTAAAGCCAATCCAATGAGGAGTATACCTGGCGGAAACCTAACCTAGCCAAATGAAATTTCAAGGCCTAGGTTAAAAAAGGCAAACTATATAGTTAGGTGAAACTCAGAGAATAAAGTGTACACACTCATTCCTATGATAAGAAATGTATACTACCTTTGATAGTCAGGGTGAATATTTATTTATTCTTAATGACATTAATCTCTATAGAGATAAGATAAATACAACAGGGTATTAATAATATAAGTGTCACCTATAGGGAGTAAATGTGGGGTTGCATTTATGAGAATGATATGGCTGAGTTCTCTAAAGCTCTCATGAATCCGAGATTTGTTCAAGACCGAAATGAACACAGTCGTATGAATTGAAAAAATGTGAAGATATAATATGTGTGATGCTCATTGTTTTGATTTACTAAACATGGTGAACAGTTCAATATCTCCTATACACACTGCGTCACCGGTAAATTAGATAAGTATTCACTAAGGAAGGTTCAAGTCCAAAAGACACATCTCCCAATACATATTATGTCTAAGTTTCTCTCCAGAAGACAACTTTGATATTTATTATACAAATGTGGGGTATTGTTGGAGTTTGTGTATCAAATAACCAACATTGAAGAGAAAAGATGTGTCTTTTACACTTGAAGAGAAAAAAAATGTATCTTTTGAATTAAGAAATGACGTGTTTGATCAACACACCATTTTGTTCTCTATATATTGAAGAGAAAAACAAGTTCTTCAATCACATTAATTTTTTTCTAGAGTTATTCATCCTTCTTCACTCCTGAGAGAGATTGCATTCGGTAAATTCGCTAGAACCAACACTCTTGTGCTACGGTGTTGGTATTAGATAGTTGAATCCTGGTAGTCAGATGCCTAAAGAACTACAACACCAAGTAAGGGGCGAATCTGTCTATAGGACATAACGAACCCCCTAGCCTCTATCTACAAATCAAGACGTACTAACTCCGCCAATTCAAGATAGTGATTTCGCAAGCCTCTATCTGCAATACAAGTTAGTAGATTTATTTATTTTATTTGATTTCGTTGTAATCAATTTATAATGCAAATAGTATTTGTATTGTTATATTATTTATTTCAAATAAATTTATACATTGTTCTGATTGTTCTCCAACACCCGCTGATGACCAAACTAAATATCGTAATATAAAAGATTTCATTTCTCAGAACATGTTTGTTGCTTGCACTTTTGATATGAAAATTTCACATGTGCTTGCTGGTTGGGAAGGTTCAGCTCATGATGGTTGAATTTTGAGAAGTGCAGGAAGTCGGACAAGAAGTAAATTGACAGTACATGCTAATGGTATGTTTTTTTCCTAAAAATTAAAACATAGTTGGTAAGAGTCAAGATGCTTATGTGTGTGATACTAATCCATGAACATTCATAATTAAATAGATAAATACTATCTTGCCGATGTTGGATTTCCATTAGTTCCAAGATTTCTTACACCATATCGCAGCACCCGATATCATTTTTGAGACATCAATGGTCGTCAATCTGAGAATGCAGAGGAGTTATTCAATTTCTGTCACTTGTCGCTTCGTAATGTTGTGGAGAGAACTATTGGTTTACTAACAAAAATATTTGCGTATCTTATGAATCAACCATTCCATGATATTGATACATAGGCGAAATTGGTCATTGCATGTGCTGCTATTCATAACTTTCTTCGCTATAAAGATCCCAATGATCATTGCACAAATGATGAATATGAAGAGAGTAATGAAGAAGACGATGAGGAACAAAATGGAGAAAATCTTGTTATTGCTAACACATAAGAGTGGACAAGAGATAATATGACTAATTTGATGTGGGATGAATATCAAAATTAATAAGACTATGTTAGTTTATTTTAAGTTATGTATTAGGATGTTTATCTTGTAAGAGTATTTAACTATAAGGATTTAGTTGTTTTAATATTTTATTTTTTGTAAGAATGATCTATTTTTATTTGTTTTTTTTAGTTGTTTATAAGATTATTTTCCACTTACTACATTATTGTTGTTTCACCGTGAACTTGAATTTTTTTTATGTATTTAGTAGGTATGACAACTCAACCAATCCAGGGTGACGACAAATCAACCAAAAAGCAAGTACGATGGAATCAAATTATGGATAAACATACTTATCAATACTTTGATGGAATAAGTGGCTAAAGGAGGAAAAAAAAACTGACAATGGGTGGAAGCCAGATGCACTTCAACACGTATTTGATGAAACATTCTTCGTTACAGGAATGCAGATCAATCATGAGAACGTGCGTGTAAGATTGAAAACGCACAAGAAAGATTATCTAGCAATGCGTGACGCTCTTTCTCAAAGTGGATTTAAATTTGATTATGAGAATGGGTGTGTTGTTGCTAACCTTGACGTTTGGGATTACTACATTAAGATAATTTTTTGGGTATATTAATAATTATTATAGATGTTTAACATTTTCATATTAAATCAACACATCATAGTAACTTGGATCAATTTTTTTCAGACACGCCCCGAGGATGAAGTTCTTCGATAGAAGGCCGTTCCACATTATGATAAGCTTGCTATTATAATTGGTAATTACCAGGCAACATGTGATCACGCTGTGTAAGGCGATCCTAATATTTTTTTTGAAAGGCGAGCGTGCCGTCGGTGGGTATAGAACCCAAGACGTGGGGGTTAAACCGCCACAACCTTAACCATCCAACCAAGCTACCATTGACGGCGATCCTAATATTGCATACTCTACTAGCCCACAAAGTGTGGTCAACCAGAATGTTGACGTAGACCTTGATGATGATGAAGGTGATGCTGGTGTTGAGGTCAATCCAATACAACGTTTCCGCCAAACAAAGGAAAAATGCAAACGATCACATAACAATATCAACTCGAAAGATGTTGGTAATGCAATAGTGAAGCTTATTGATGTTTATGGTGTGATGGCCAATTCTTTGCAGGATCAAGGGTTCCCATGGAGAGATGTCGAACAAGCAGTGAGAGTTGTTTCTAACCTTTCAACATTTGATGTGTTTAAAGTTATGAAGGTTTTTAAGGGACAGTGGGACCAATTAAAATGCAGAGAGTTGTGGGTTCGAGCTCAACTAGAGGAGTCCAATTAAATTTTTATTAATTTAGCATTGAAGTTTTAGTTCATTATATGGTTTTTAGTTTAGGATTGAATGTTGAGTCAATAGTGTTGCTAGTTCAAAAATCATTATCAGACTTCTAGTTGAGAGCTTGATTTTTAAATCAACTTTGAATTGGTATTACTTGTTTATAAAGTGACACTGTTTTTGTTTTAGTTTTCTAGTTATACTTTTATCCAGTAAGATTTTTGATAATATTGCTATAATGTTTGTTTAATTGTTATATAGTGACGTTAGAGTAATAAAAATGTAAAATTGCTTTTAATTCCCATGTTGATTTTTATGCAACCAAACACTAGAAAATGAAAATTAAGGATTTTCTCCAAGAAAACTCTATCAAACCAAATAGCGGAAAATGTAATTTTCATAGATTTATTTTCTACAAAATTGGACTTCACATAATCAGTTTCATTTCCCATGTCCATTTTCTGTGCAACCAAGCGGACCCTATGGTAAATTTGTTTGAACAAAAATATGGTTAGATTTTAGGGTTTTTTTTAGTTTGACACTCATTGGTTTATACCTAATAGAGTTTGACCCTCATTTAAAATTTTAATAGAGTCTAACCCTCATTTTCTAAAGGATATGTTAGGTAACTAAAATGACTGGTTAATGTTAATTTATTGACCAAAATATCCCTCATTAGTTTATTTCATCAAAATTACATAGATATGTAGTGTTAATCTCCAAAAAAATCACGTGGTTCCGAAATTAAAAGAAAAAAAAAACTAATATCTACGCCTTTTCTCCTCCTCCTCCATATTCTCTACAAAACACCACCACCGATCCTCCTCATTCTCATTGTTGTTTTTCTATCTCCTCCCACGTCCTCTTCCCTATTATCTTTACGTCAATCAGTGTTGCAACAATCTGCAAAGACTTCTCCAATCAATTATCAATTAGATATGCTAAAAACTTTGACATATTGTGGCACTTTAGTTACGTTTTTCTTCTCTGGGCCCAAAACCTTTTAATGGGTGGAGATCACAATTGGGTATCAAGGCCTAGAGAAAGTTTGTATCTCCTTCAACCATGATCCTTTTGGACGGTGGGTCTTCCTACACCTTCATTACATCCTATAAATACCCCTATCTGCCATTCCCAATAAATTCATACATTAAAGAGTTTCAAGTTGCAAAAAAATCAATAACATTCAAACGAACTCCCTCTTTATTTCTTTTTTCTGTTTTAAAACCTCTCCAGCTTATTTTCCTCTATCCAATAATTGAGTCCACTACAACCTTACCAACATTTGAGGGCATGATTTGGGTTTGAGTGGGTCATGGAGAGTGTATTAGTGTAACTACAAAACTAGTTAAATGGGTGTGAATTCTTTGTTGAATTTATCCAAATCAAAGTGTACTCATTTCAACACTCTCTCTGTCTCCAAAAAAAATATTTACAAACACCCTCTTCAATATATTGTTATATGGAACATCTTCTCTTTATAATCATCTTTGTTGATTCCAATTTGTTGTAACAATGTTTGATCGAAAAATATTAGGGAGCAGAGGGAAACAATAATGAGGAGGAGAAATGGTGGTGGTGTTTTGCAGAGAGGGTGGAGGAGGAGAAAAGGGATAAACATTAACTCTTTTCTTTTAATTTATGAATCACATGATTTTCTAAAGATTAACATTACATATCTATGTAATTTTGATGAAATTCATCAAATTTGCACATGCCTTGCATGTGCAGCCAGTGAGGGGTATGTTGGTCAATAAATCAACATTAACAATCAATTTAGTTGACCTAACGGAACCGTTAGAAAATGAAGGCTAGACACAATTAAAATTTTAATGAGGGTCAAACTCTATTAGATATAAACTAGTGAGTGCCAAACACAAAAAAAATCCTAGATTTTATTAGGCATACATTAATGTGTACTTTATTGTTATTAAGATACATACTAAATTGGACATTGAAGCTAATGGGTTACTAGCTCAGTGGTAGGCTTGTGGCAGATGGAATCACAGGTCCAGGGTTTGAAACCTGCCGGCGGCCTCTGGGGTGGGAGGGGTTAAGGGATTAAAATATATATAACTTGACATTGATCCAGACTGATTGTATGCGAGTAAACAGATTGGATTTGAATTGGATTGTCTAAAATTTAAATCAGAATCCAAATACAAACTAAATCTGATTTGAAGTCATGTAAAAAGCTTCATCGACGTTCAACGCAGTGCCTCTTAAGAAGTTTGACAACCAGTAATGAAAATCTCCATTCAATTCAACCACTTGGGTGCTGCAAGAGATCCACGGTGACCACATTGTTTAGCTTTTCGAAGGCAACTTTAGCCTTTTATGGCTTGAGAAATATGGGAAGGGGAATCTGGTTCTGATTTATTTGTGGGTTCAACATTGTAGGAATCATCATATTGGTAGCTTTTAAGGATTTAGGCGTAATTGTATTACTTAGTCATGTGAATTGATTGCGTAAATGAATCACCCTATTGTTGAGGTTAGTTCTGCTTCTAATAGAGATACTTTGGTTACAATTTCTGCACATGCGTTATGCAAGGGTTCGTGCTACTGTTTCTCCTGCCATATCACATTTATGTGTTCTAATCGGTCCAAGCAATTGCGAGTTGTTTTTATTTATTTATTTATTTATTTATTATCGACACTGATGTCAACGGGTGTACAAATTTGATTAATGATGTCACTATTAAGGTCCGATGTATTTTGCGAATTCTTTAAATAATATAAATTTGCTGGTAGAGAGAGACATTAAAGAGGGTGGAGGTGGGAGTCATTAAAGAATCGAGTGAGATTAGCGAGGATGGTCGTGGCGGTGGCTCGTTAAGAATGGAGAGGGAGGCGGTTGTTAGATGTACTTGAAGATACTTGTAATATTTTCTATCTACAACATTAAATTTTCATAGATATTTTTGTTTATTATCATCAAAATTTGAATAAGGAGCACTTCAGTCTAAAAATTTATTTTAGGGATGGTTCTGGAGATTCAATGTGGTTGACCTACTAATCAAGAGTAAATATGAGTACTAGACTGATATTTCAACAAAAAATTTGTATCATCTGGTAATTAGAATTTTTGGTACGAAAAGGTAAATAATCAAATTCGAATTCTTATAAGATGCCCAATTCAGATTCTTATCTGAATCTGATCCAATAAGCAATCCAATTTTAATTTTTACCAAGGGTGGACACAGTCCTGATTATGGTCCCAAATTTTGAAGAACCTAACTCGAGCTGTTTCAATTTAACGGATCTGGTCTGAATTTCTTCATTTTGAACATTGGGATCGAATCTAACTCAAACCATTTAGAACGGTTCGGTTCCACTGAATTTTTTGAAATTATCATTTTTATTTAATCATTCATTTTAATTAAAAAATAACAGCAAGCTGCAACAACAAGCAATTCACGACAGGCAACAGTAACAACAATTCACGACAGGGCTGAGAGAGAGACAACATGAGCAAAAATCGATCGATTCGACGAAGCATTTGGTTTTTGATGTGGCTGAGCACACAATAAAATTTTGTAACCCCTAGTATAATTAGTGTTATACAAAACGGATTTGAATCAAACCATTTGAATTCAAACATTTGGAACCAGACTTGAACCGTTCTACAACGAATCCGGATCGATCACTTATTGATTGGGTTTGGATCTGCGGCCCCTAGTTTTTACATTTAAATCCGATCCTAAAATTTCGAAATATTGGCGCCAAAGCTTAAAAAGTCATCCGTCACTCTCCACTCTCTCCCAAATGTGGAAAACCAGTCTCTAAGTTTGAGAAACAAAATCAAACCCTCCTAACGCAAACCATCCACCATGCCTCCCATCACCTTCATCGCTCTTCAGTGTTTTCAGTGCTCAACAATGCAGGCAAATCTCTCTCTCTCTCTGGTTCTCTGGACGATCTACTAAACTTATGTGTTGATTTATGTTGTTGTTCAGGTGAAGCAGCAGAAGAAGAGCAGCAACAAGTGGAGCTGCGTAGTGTGCAACCAGAAGCAGTCCGTACGGAAGGTCTTCGCGCAGGGATTCCAAGCTAAGGACGTCCGCAAATTCGTGCAGAGCTTCAACATGTCGAGGCAGTTGACCGAGCAAACCCTAATTGAACCATCGGAAGAGATTGACGAGTCTTTTGAGGAGAACACTGTCAGAAACGTGGATAAGAAGAAGAGAAGGAACGATTGGAGTGGATATTTGGATCCTGGGGACCTAGCCATGGATCTCAATGGAGAATCCGACGTAGTTGAAGAAACAGGTTGGTAGATTTAGCTTTCAATTCTGAATTTACACAATTTTTTTTACTTGAAATAGTGGAAAATTTTCGTTTAATGAACTTCGATAGGGTAATTGAAAAGGTTGCATTTTAGATTAGTTACTAGCATTTGTCTACACACACTTCAGATTTGAGGGGAAATGAGCTTATAGTTTATGCTAAGATGAGAATGGTCTTAATCTATCTCTTCACTATTTGCTTCGAGAAGTATTTGTGGAAATGCATGGAAGTCTTGTTGTGTTGCTATTTATACTATTATGGTTATCAAAATTTTGCTTTTTTATCATGTTATGGGTGATAAGGACTTATCTTTAAGGGGTGTTTGTTTGAGTTAGACGTCTAACTCTTATTAGATGTATTAAGAGATAAATAAATACTGACCATATGCAGAGGTGGATGTCTAGTTAGACATCTCACCAAGAACAAAGAATCTTTTGAATTTTCAGGCAAAATGTCTGAACCAGACACTGACCAGGAACCTACTTGAGCTAATAGTAGTGATACATTACTAAATCGATAGGGTACACGCTTAAGCTGTTAGAGAGGTAGAAAGCAAATCTACCATATGTCAAGTGGAGGCTGGATACAGGGAAAAAAAGCTCATATTAAATTGTAGTGGAATCTTACTAAATTGATACTGCAAGCATGTACACTGTTAGAGAAGCAGAAAGGCAGATTACCATTTGGACAGGCAAGCGAAGGATGGCATGTTTTTTTCATACAGGTCAATAGGCGGATATTTTGTCGGTCCACTGACAATAAGAGTGGGATTTAGTCCCAATGGACAAGTTGAAAAATGAATGGTAGCCTGTGGATAGATGTAGTTGTGCATATTGATGGGAAAACCAACCATGTCCACGGATGTGACTGATACATGAAGAAAAAAATGTTCAGCATGGAAGATTAGAGAGGATACATAATGGAAAGAACATAAATGTACAATATCCAAGTGCTTGGTGATCACCAATAAATATACATAGTGAGTAGAGGACAGGATTATCCATATGTTTAGTCTATTTGAAAACCTATAAAAAAGAGAAAAGTAAAACTAGGAGGCAGAGTTATGCTATTTGTTTACTAGAAAGGGATAACTTAAGCATCAGTAGTTCTATGGTCAATATCTGCCCCTCTTGTAAGAATTGCTAATTTTGTATGCAAGCTGCAGAAAGGTTGATTCTAAACATTATTGTATGAGGATCATATCAAGATTATTCTAAAAAGAATTGGAAATGGGTAAGTCCATCACAATTTACAATGGTGGTGTATGCTCTGTTTATATAGGAGATGTCTTACAATCATGTGGAGAGGTTTCCTCTCAATCAATATTACAATAGAGATTTCCTTTCAATATGAACAGAAAATAATACAAATACCATAAGTTACAACTTGACATTGTATGGTTGCTATGAGTGGAGGATATTGAATAATCTTTGATTGAGGATCAACAACTACCATATAAGATTTCCATGTATGGACATATTGAATATCCTTGATTAAGGATATGTTGTATCTTTGATTGAGGATCATGATTCTATTACATATGGAACTTGAGAATCCTTGATCTGTTGAGAATCTTTTGATGATCCATTGCTATTCTCACCATCTGTTGGTTTGATAACCTTATTATTCCCCCTCAAACTAGGCTGAGGGCATACCGGAAGCCCTAGTTTGGTATATAAACTCGTAAAAGTCTCTCGGGAAAGCGGCTTAGTGAAAATATCCGCAAGTTGTTGTCAGGAGACAACAAATCTTGTGACAAGTAATCCAAGTGCAATTTTTTCTAGTACAAAGTGATAATCAATCTTTATATGCTTTGTATGCACACGGATTCACTGTCAAATAAAGAGCACTTAAATTGTCACAAAAAAGAGAAGGTGGATGAGAGAGAGAAATCCCAATATCACGCAAAATGAATGAAAGCCAAGTGAGTTCCGCTCCCATGGAACGATACTCTGCTTCAGCACTGGAATGAGTCACAGTTGGTTGATGCTTAGCACTCCACGAAATGCAGTTAGAACCAAGAAAGGTGCATAGACCAATGGTAGAACGTAGAGTAAAGGAGCATCCAGCCCAATCAACATCAGAAAATCCATACAAATCAAGTGTACTATTGGCATAAATATGAAGCCCACAATGGATGGTTCTACTGATGTACTGCAAGATTCATTTGACGGCCTTGAAATTACCCATTGTAGGAGAGTTATGTGTTTAATGAGAAGGCAATATCAGGACGAGTCATTGTCAAGTATTGGAGAATGGAGAGAACCAACAAGGCTCCTGTAGTGAGAAGGGTCCGGGTAAGGAGTGGAATTTGTAGAGAGATTAGACGTTTTTGTAGCCATTGGTCTAGATAAACATTTGCAAGTTGTCATTTGGGTACCAGAAAGAAGCTCCCTTGCATACAGAGACTGAGAAAGTTAGGCCATGGTTGGTATGATGTACTTCAACTCCAAAAAAATAGTAAAGACAGGAGATGCCCGAGATCTTTCATAGAAGATTCACGAGCTAAAATACCAATGAATGAATCAAGATCGAGAGAGTTCTCACTTGTAATGATGATGTCATCAACATAGAGAAGGAGAATAATGATCCCTTCAAAGCCATGATGAACAAATAGTGTAGCATTTGCCATGCTACAAACAAAACCATGACTTACATGAAAGTCGCTGAAGCGATCAAACCAAGCTCTAGGCCGCTTTAAACCATATAGAGCTCGATTTAATTTGCACACATAATCTGGGTGAGTAGAGTCAGTAAATCTGGATGGTCGTTCCATAAATACAGGTTCATGAAGAGCTCCATGAAGAATCACATTTTTGACATGACATCAAGCTGTTTAAGCGGTCACTCCGAATTGTAGCAATGGTGAGAACATCCGAATGGTAGCAGGTCCAATTACTAATCTGAAAGTTTCATAAGAATCGATGCCTTCATGTTGTGTATACCTTTTAGCAACCAACCGAGCCTTAACCCATTCAAGAGTTCCATCAGCTTGTAACATAGTCTTGAAAACCCAACGACAATAACCAATAACATTATGGAAGGAGCACAGGGAAACAGTTCCCATGTATTATTAGAAGCCAAAGCATTCAATTCCTCAACCATGGCAGCATGCCACCCATTGTGTTTGAGTGCCGATTTAATGGTTTTCGGTTCTTTTGGAATATCATGGTGAATTGTAGTATGAAGAAGGTATTTTGGGAAAGGTTTGACGATACCAGTTTTGATCGAGTTTGCATTCGGTGAGTAGTAACTTCAAGTTAATCATTAGGTATGGAAAACTATTGGAAGTGGAATTTGGTTGTTTATGGTCGTAGATAAGGAAGGGGCAGGTTGTAGATGTGGCGATACATGGTTAATTATGGGAGGGGATAAGATTGAACTAGATTGTAAATTGGTAGGAGTAGTTACTGGATGGATTGGTATGTTGGAGTTTATGAGGTTAATTAGGTTTGCTTGCCAGAGCGCAGGCAAAGATGATTGAAGAAAACAATTTTAATTTTGTTTATTCATTTTGTAGTAGATTTATTTGTAATTTTAAGTTTATTTGCAATTTTAATTCTATCAAAATTCTTTTGCAGGTTTAAATATTAACATAAACCTTAAAAAAATACATTAATCATGATTCTCAGAAGTCTAAATATCTTCTTGCCTAGTATAAACTATAAAGTTAGATGAAGTGCATAGCATAAAGATGCATAGCTTAGAGACCAATGAAATCAGACACAAGAGACACTTTGATTCTCATCCTCCCAATATTTCATCCAAATTGTTCTGCTCCTTGACACCAAAGGCCATTACTAAAAGATTGAGTGTTGAGAAAAAAAAACAAAGACATACCTTCACAATTTAGATATGCTGGATTACGACTTGTCGGCAACATAAGAAGGAGCTGGAATTCTGCTGGACTTGTTGACGCCGCACTTGTTGACTGAATTCTGGAAGCTGGATCACGACTGGATTTTGAAGTGAAGAAGATTGTGGGAGGAGAAGGTGGTGGAAGGTGATGGAGAATCCATCACTGCCTCACACCCACTGCCTCTTTCGCCTATAAAAGAGACCAAAGTCCCTTATTTGAAGCATCTTTTTCATTAGCAATTTCTCTGAGAGTGATTAGGGTTCTTCAAAACCCTTTTGTGTAATCTATGAGAGAGAAGAGAGAAGTGAGAAGAGAGAGTTTTTTAAAAAAAATATATACGCACCTTGCGTACATCTGTGGTGTCATTTAGACACGTGTGGGTTTAATGTCTCTGATGTTATAGCTCTCTCCATTTGTCTTCTTCGATCTCACTAATGAAGTTATTCTCTTTGCCCATGGACGTAGACAAACTTGCCAAACCACATTAAATCGTTTGTGTGGTACGTGTTTTATTTTATTTTCATTTACTCTACGTTGTCTTGATTATACTTTGTATTTATTACTTTCTATTGCAACTACCAATTGTATTCCACATCTGTTATGCTTTCGCGAAGCACAACAAATGGCTTCATGGTGTACACCCACACACGACTTGAATAATCTTCTACAAAAGTGACGAAATAGTGCATACCTCCCAATGATGCTTGTTTGGCAGTTCCCCAAACGTCCGAGTGAACACAATCAAGAGTCTCACGAGTACGGTGGATAGCGGTGCCAAACTTGACTCTTGTCCGCTTTCCCATTACACAGTGTTCACAAAATTCTAATTTGTAGGTCTTAGCGCCTTTTAACAAACCTTGTCTTACAAGTGCATACTCTTCATACCAACATGCCCTAAATGCATGTGCCACAGTCTGGTAGTATTACAAAAAGCACTTGCAGTCTCAGTAACTGCAACTTCACCCGTAATTGTACTCCCGGTCAAGGAATACAAATTACCTATTTCCTTCATCACCACCATTGCACCAGACACAACCTTGAGAACATCATCTGACCAGTGTAGTCAAGGTGACCGCCTAGGTGCGCCTCAAGGCGTTTTTACAAAATTTCGCCTCAAAGTGAGGCAATGCGGTGAAATGAGGCGTCCGCCTTGCCCCGCCTCACTGCCTCAACCAGGCCTCAGCCCAAAAACTAGTTGTAGCCAGCCCAATTGCAACCCATTTTCAGCCCATTTGCAACTTAATTGCAGAAAAAGAGGTTGCAACCCACTCTATAATAAGGTTTTATGTTTCTTGGTGAAATATTTGATCAATTTGATAAAAAAATTAAAACTTTTATGTTTTGATAAATTTGTCGCACTTTTTATATTGTTTTTTGGAGAAAACATACTATGTTTTGATCAATCTTGATTTTTCATAGCTTAGTTCAATGATTTTTTTGTTTTTGGAATACCAATAGTGATTATACTTCTGGATTTTTACAAACCATTCCAACAATTTTTCTAACAAATATTCAATATTCTCAAGTTTCTATTATTTCAAGATTATTGATTTTTAATGATTTAGTGGATGTTTGCAAGTTACTTGACACTTATGTAGTGCATCGTTTCGCTATACTATGCAACTTTATTATATTTCTATTTCGATTCTAGGTAATTGTGTCATTTTTTGTACATATTTGCTTATGATACCTATCAAAATGATGATGTATTATGTTGATATGTTTCAATTTATTATAAAAACATTTTAAAAAAATATTTCGATTCTAGGTAGTTGTGTCACTTTTTGTACATATTTGCTTATGATACTTATCAAATGATGATGTATACTACTATGCTAATATGTGTCAATTTATTATAAAAAAATATTTAAAAAATGTTAAGACCGCCTCGTCTCACGCCTGAGGCGTTTTCAGACCCGTCCGCCTCGCTTCATCCTCAACTCCTTAACTACAATGCATTTGACACAGTTATCTTGTAACCTTTGGTATCCAAAGAATCCATTGAGATGAGATTCTTCTTTAAAGCAGGAACATACCTGACTTCTTTCAAATATTGAACTATACCATCAAACATCTTGAGCCAAATTGTACCTATCCCTTCTATTTTACATGCTTGCCTATCAGATCAACTCCACCATCTAGCTTTTTAAAGTTAGAAAACCAGTCCCTATGGGGACACATATAATAAGTGCAACCCGAATTGATAATCATTTGTCAGTAGAACACATTAATGCTGATACAGTCAGAATCTTCATCACTGCATTCGACAATATTCACATTGGTGCATTTCTTCCCTTTCTCTTTGGCTTTGACTTTTAGACAATATTTGACCCAATGCCGTTTCTGATGACAGTAAGGGCATTCATCTATCGCCGGAACCTTTGATCTACTTCTCGATTTGGATTGAGATTTATCTCTTTTACCACTAGATTTTCGATCTTTTCCTTGCAGTCAATGCTTCAGATGATGCATCCTTATGGACTTTGAGGTCCATCTTTTTGTACTCATAATTGAGCAATGTTGTAGCAATCTCATCATATTTTAATGAATTTTTTTCCGTTAACAGAATTGTCACGATACATCCAGATGCTCAGACAAAGTAACACCTTGTCATTCATCCGAAAAATGTGCATCACGAGGAAGAGTTTATTTTGAATACTCTTCATCATATACTTGTTTTCTAACTTTTTTCACAAAACTTTAGTGAAGGTTTCCTTCGTAACGAAGTATTTTTGTTTATTTTCTAAACATAGTCGGATAGACCCACATGCTTGCCGATTCAACTTGTTCCAACATTCTTCTCCCATGGTGTCCGACTTATCTCCCAAAGCATTCTCTAAGTTTTGTTGTGCTAGTACATCAATACTTCACACTGCCACATGCCGAAATTGTTCTTCCCATTGAACTTTCCGACATTAAATTTATCGATTGTAGCGGTGATAATTTTCGAACTAAAACTTGAACTTGACGACTCTGTCATGTTCTTCAACACTTCATACACAACTATCAATTCACACACCTACAAACGAACCCAAGGAAATACCTTCGGCTCTAATTTTTGAAATCTTCATTGAGGTGGATAATTGTTGAGAAACAGAAGAACGGAGACATAACTTCACAATTCAGATATGTTGGATTACAACTTGTCGGCAACAGAAAAAGGAGCTGTAATTTGATGAAAATTGCCGGAATTGTCGATGCTGCACTTGTTGACTGAATTCTTAAAGTTGGATCACGGCTTGATTTTGAAGTGAAGAAGATTGTGGAAGGGAGGAGAAGGTGGTGGAAGGTGATGGATCCCGCACCGCCTCACACCCACCGCCTCACTCCCACCGCCTCTTTCGCCTATAAAATGGACCAAGGTCCCTTGTTTGAAGCATCTCCTTCATTAGCAATTTCTTTGTGAGTGAAGGGTTCTTCAAAACCCTTTTGTGTAATCTGTGAGAGAGAGAGATATACGCGGGGTGGTGTCATTTAGACACGTGTGGGTTTAACGTTGTGTAGATCTCTCCATTTGTATTATTTGATCTCAAACTATTCTCTTTGCCAGTGGACGTAGGCAAACTTGCTGAACCACGTTAAATCGCTTGTGTGGTACGTGTTTTATTTTATTTTTATTACTCTACGTTGCCTTGATTATATTTTGGATTTAATACTTTCTATTGTGTTCCACATCAGTTGTGCTTTCGCGAGGCGCAACATTGAGAACTTGGTTAATGCCTCCTATCCATCCAAACTAAAAGACATTATTCTCCCCTTCATCCCAAAACATTCACAGTTGTTTTTCCAAACAGAGCTTTGTTTGTAAGTCACATACTCCTGCTTATTATAACTCACCACAATGTTTGAGCAAAAAATAAACAGAGTTGGTGAGTAGAAGTTTAGACAGTACATTCTTGATCAATGCTTAAAAAAAAAAAAAAACAACTCTTGATCTATTAAGAGCCATCTTGTGGTTGATGTGTTTGATCACAGGATCCCAAATCAACCTCAATTTATTCCTTAACAAGCTAATTAACCTCGCAGAAATTAGTTTCACGTGCGGTTAATATGCTAAAAAAGATTGCTGTTGCAGTTAGAAATTGAATCCTCATAGCAATTGCAACGATGAATGCAAAGGGCAAGGTGAACTTGATGGTCACAGCAACAGCCATAACTTTTAAGAATCGTTTTTGAAACTAAAACATAGTCCACGGAAACTGTCGCACCTTCAGAAATGCGTGAAGCTTGTCATGTGTATTTCGTTACCAATCTGTATAGAATGTGAACATATACCAAGTGAAACTAATCTCTGGGAGGTTATTTAGCTTGTTAAGGAATAATGTAATTGGGGTGTTGTGGCGATTGTGTCAGGTGGTGTTTTGAGTGTACGTGGTGACAGTGTATGTAGTGTCTTTACTCTTTATAGTGGACTGCACAGACAAATCTATGTCAAATCTTTTCTTGAGGAGTGGGGGATGAGAGTTCAGTTTGAAACTTTCTATCAAATGTGATTTCTGTCGGAAAACAAAAGGAAAACACACAAATGTTAGTTGCGTTTTAGAAAAATTATACTAAGCTGGTAGGTCACGTAAATACCACCCCTATGACATGATGAGTTAATCACGAGCACAAATGATAGTCGCGTGTTAGAAGAAAATGCTAAGTTGGTAGGTCATGTAAATACCACCCCTAAGATATAATGAGGTTAATCATGCTAAACGAGTGGTAGATGGAAGGTAGAAACTATTTTTGTTGAAAGTTTCTAGAAAGATGCCTTACTAATTTACTATTCACTAAAACCCAACTCAACTCCTTTTTCTGTTTTTGCTTGGAAGAAGTACCTCCAATTGGAGGGGGCTGATCCTATCAAGCTATTAACTCCCTTTCCCTCAATGCATTCCCTAAAAAATATCATCTTTTCTTCTTTTCAAAATGATTAGCTAGACATAACATTTATGCACAAAGAATGGTGGAAGTAAGAATATAATTACATAAGAAAGCCAGTCAGCCATGGTATTAATATATTGGAGAAATTTCTCATTTCGGCTAGGAATGCAACTTTGAGTAATGAAAAACTATTTTGACTGTACTCATGCTAAAGTTTTTGCATCTGATTAAATCAAGTTGTTGCATATCACAGAAGATTGACAGACCATCTATTACAAAGAGATTGTCTGTTTTTATGAACAAAACATTTTGATTTCTTCTTCCATAAGTCCTCTTTTATGTTCTTTCTTCCGAGCTTAAAGCTACGACCTAAGGATTGATGTTTTTCTACTTTTTATCTTTTTTTTTTCAGAAGTAAACTTTATAACATCCTAGAATATAATTGCATCTGGAGCTCTTAGTTGAATTTTTTTTTTCTTTTCTCCACAATGCCCGTCATTATTTTAAATTGTTTGGGATTCTAATGGTCGCTAACAACAAATTCACCATTTTCAAAACACCAACTTTGCTACATTCTTTCTTTATTTGAAAATAAATCTTGTAGATTCCTGACTTAGAATTTCTGTATTCCTGAATCAGCAAGGAAGAATGTATCAAAGTGAAATTCTGACTTAGAATTTCTTTATTTGACAGGAAAATTCTGTTCTTAGATTCCATTATCTATATGTGCAAGAATGGTTGATTTGCCCTGTTGAGACCAGAAAGTGTTGTATTGGATCCTAACTTTTAGCATGCATTTTTGTTGAGCAGAAGGTGGTTTTGAGCCAAAGATTGTGACAGAATTGCCGAAAGAGTTGTTTAAGAAACCCAAGTTGAAGAATTACTCTCCTGCTTCAGGAAGCAATCTATTCAGTCCCACCTTTTCCAGAAAGACCCACAAGCAACCAATTAACTCCCAAGGTACATTAGATTTGCAATATATGGAGTTTATCATTTGATTATTTTGATTTGGTTTTTTCAGAACATAATATGGTTGAGTTACAGAAGTAATAGGTGACAAAGTTTTCACTCAAAATGGAAATTCAGCAGAAAAGATGGGACCAGGAAAATCTCGACCAAAAGTAATGGCACAAGCGCCATCATCAAAATGGAGTGATTACTTAACACCAGATGAGGGAGATTTGTTGTCCGCAGCAAATGGAGATTCGGCTGATGCATTTAGTGGAAAATCTCAACCAAAAGTAAAAAGCACATCATCAAAATGGAGTGATTACTTAACACCAGATGAGGAAGATTTGTTATCTGGAGCAGATGGTGATTTGGCTGATCCGTTTAAAAATTCAGGTGTATTGGAGAACAGATTTGTTGATCAAAGAGTAGAAGATTACATTCACCCTGACTTTCTTTGAAGATGTTGAGTACTCATGTTCATACGGTTTTGTTATTTTCAGAACTGAATTGTAGATGTGACAAAGCATGATGTGCTGTAGTCAAGGTTTGATGCCGATTTAGGTTGTTAGTAGGAGCAGCAAATAAGGTGGGCATGAGGACGATGACAAATTAGTGTCACGCTATTTTTGTTTTCTTTTGGCCAATCAATATATGAAGTTGTCTGAATGACGTGCTGTGCAATCCATACTTATCTATATCGAATTAGTTGTCAACCATCATTGAAGATTCTCCCTGTATCTTTATATTGAGATGCTGCAAGTTTAAGAGGTACTCCTCTGTATCAATATTGAACTGTTGGCAATATTGTGGTCATGTGGTGTGGGGTTTTCTTTAAAAGTTTTAGTTGTTATTAGGCAATGTACCATCTCCTTATAAACCTTAACTTTAATGACAACTCCTTACTTGATGTGAGATTATTCAATGGCATGAAAAACTCACCTTAGTTTGGTGCACAGACGCAAATGTGTATAGTAGGCACCTCTATTTCTGCATTGCCTATAGGCTTCATATTTTGGTTTCTTGGTTTCCAGGGCATTTATGCTGTTAGTACATCTTTGTACAACAATCTTACAAGTTTAAGAATTCAGATTATACCCTGGAAAGGGAAGTTTTACATTTACAAGTTGCATCCGAATGCCCAGCCGAGTTTGATTATAAACTTTACAATGGATAAATCAATATATTTTCTTATAATTTGCATTGCCCATGTTCTTTATATATATATATATATTCTATTATCACACTCTACATTTTCTTAAGGCCGTGTTTCTGATAGATCCAAAATCAACGCGATGAGAGTTATGGAGTCCCAGTTTGAGCAAAGTGTCAATCAAATCAGTGATTTACCAAATGCAATCATGGTGACCAATGAAGTTTAGACTAGAACCCATCCTTTGCTCTATTTTTCTTACAATTGTCATAAAGATTACATATGGTAGAGGGTATTGATAGAAAGGATTTAGTTGATAGCAGTTCCCCTTGTCCTTAATTGTTTTCATCTTTCTATTGGAAGAGAAGTGGCATCACAAGACCTTGACACTCCATCAAGGTCCATCTAAGCTAATAATCAGGCGAAAACTCATAAAATTCTAACTTGTGAGTCTCGAACCCGTAACCTTTTACAAGGAGAGTGGATGTCCGATCAACTAAGCTACAATTAGTAGACATAAAATGGCTAGTAGTCGCTTAATACATGTTAAGATCAAGACATCCAATTGCAAGAATTCATATTGTGCTACCTCTTGCATGGGCAAGGGTATCGTTGGCTCAAACTCCATCAATCCCGCGTACCATGCAGTTTCAGATCATGTAAAGAAAATATTCGTAAAATTGTAGTAATAATTCCTTGATTAAATATAAGCTTATATAAGTTAACTTTGACCAAACCTTGTGAAAATAGGAAACCTAAGACTTCTTATTTTATTCTAACTTTCCTTAAATATTTTATACTGGCTTTCCTATTTTGTAACATATGTAGACTTTATTTCTTCAACACTCCCCTTCAAGTGGAAGCGTATATTTATAACACCCAACTTGCTAAGAAGATTATCAAATTGATAGGTGCTCAAAACTTTAGTGAACAAATCTGCCAGTTGATTTAGTGTTCCAACATGCTTAGTCTGAATAGTACCCTATTGTATCTTCTCTCTAATCAAATGACAATCAATCTTGATATGCTTCGTTCGCTCATGAAAAATCGGATTAGATGCAATATGGAGTGCAACCTTGTCGTCACAAAACAAGAAGGCTGCCTGAGGATGATTAAAGTGTAAATCATTAAGAATGTACCTTAACCAGGTTAACTCACAACATGTGGAAGCCATGGCCCTATATTCTTCTTCAGCTGTAGATCTTGCCACTGTAGTTTGTATTTTAGCTTTCCAAGAAATTGGTGAATCGTCAAGCATGACATAATAACCTATAATAGATCTCCTAGCATTTCTGCATCTAGCCCAATTTGCATCACAATAAGCTTTCAACTGTAATAAGCTGGTGGAAGAAAAAAAGCCCTGTCATGGTGAAGCCTTGATATACCTCAAGACCTTGTGTGCAACATCCAAATGTGATATTCTGGGCTTGTCTATAAACTGACTTAGGACATGTACAGAATAAACCAAATTTGGTATCGTGATCGTTAAGTATATCAATCTTCCAACGAGCCTGCGGTACGTTGCGGGATTTGGTAGTAAATCTTTATCATCCTGTGTGAGCACCAAGTTTTGATCCATAGGATAACATTAAGGCTTTTCTCCAAGATACACAGTGTCTTCCAATATTTCAAGTGCATATTTTGGTTGAGATAAAACAATCCCTTTGGATGACCTCGCGACTTTAATGCTAAGGAAATATTACAATTTTCCTAAATCTTTGAGCTTGAACTTTGCTGCCAGAAATTGCTTTGTTTTTTCAATGTATTGGAAATCATTACTTGCCAATATTACATCATCAACATATAGGAGAATTGCAGAAAACTGTTACCATTGGATCAGATGAATAATGAGTAATCAGCCTTAGATTGATTGTAGCCTGCTGATATGAGAACATAGGAAAACTTAAGGAACCATTATCTTGCTTGAGACCATATAAAGACTTGTTCAACTTGCATACTTGATTCTCCCATTTTCGGCCGAATCCAGAAGGAAGACTCATGTACACATCCTAAAAAAATCACCATAAAGAAAAACATTGTTGACATAAATGCCAACCCTGTGTGGTTGCAAGAGCAAGGAGAAAGCGAAAATAGCCAATTTAGCAACATGAACAAATGTCTCTTTGTAATCAATACCTTCAACTTGAATGTATCCTTTAGCCACAAGACGAACTTTGTAGTGCTCAACATTACCATCTGGATTAAGTTTGATCATTTACAACCAATCGGATGCTTGCCAGAAGGAAGAGGCTGTAAAGTCCAAGTGTTATTGGTTTTTAGAGCATCAATCTCACATCTCATGGCCTGACGCCACTTTGGATCCTGCATAAAACCGGTCGGTCTTTGACTAAAGAAAGAGAAGTGGTGTAAGCCTTGTGAGAGGTGGATAAATGGTCATAGGAAAGAAAATCAGAAAGAGGGTAAACAATACCTGTAGAAGGCCCAACGTTCAAAGCAGATGAGTGAGACGATCGAGAAGGCAATCAAGCATCAAGATGATATTGTTGAAGATAAAATGGTTCACGAGTGGAAGTGCGAGGTGGGAGAGGGGGGGTCTAAGGGTGGAACAGGGGCGATCGTTCGGGGTTGGGGTTCCGGGGTTTTCGACTGGTTGGTGACGGAGGCGTCGAATTGAGCGACCGGTCGGTGGGAGTGGTCCGATCGGTCAGAGAAAAACATCGTTGGAGGATCAAAAAGTGGAGCATGAGCAACCGGTCGGGGAAGTGTGTCTGATCGGTTAGTGAGGTGATTGTGCATTTTATCATAAAAATAAGGAAAAGTCTCTTCATGAAAGATGACGTCACGAGAAACAAAGATTTTTTTTGTGGGCAAGATCATAGACTTTATATCCTTTTTGCCCGTGTGGGTATCCAAGAAAGACACATTGACTAGAACAGACATCAAACTTGCTAGGACGTTGAGCATGTGTGGAAGCGAAACATAGACAACCAAATACTCGAAGGTGAGAGTACGTGGGTGGTTTATTATAGATAAACTCAAAAGGCATTTTTCCCTTAAGAACAAAGGACGGTGTGCGATTAATGAGATAGGCAGTGGTGAGAATTGCTTCTCTCAAAAAATGTTTAGGGAGATTTGCTTGAAACAAAAGAGCACGAACGACATTCAAAAGATGTCTATGTTTGCGTTCCGCCACCTCATTTTGTTGGGGCGTAGAGACACACGAAGTTTGATGGGTAATGCCTTTTGAAACATAAAAATCAGTGATGAAAAATTCAAGTCCATTATCACTACGAATGGTTTGAATTTTGGAAGAAATTGGTTTTCAACATAATTAATGAATGAAATTAAGAGTGTGCGTGTGTCAGATTTGTGTTTCATGAGATAAATCTAAGTACATTGCGTATAATCATCAACAATGGTGAGAAAATAACACACTCTAGAAAGGGAAGCAACGTGATATCCTCCCCAAATGTCAACATGTAATAAAGAAAAAGGAGTAGTACTCGAAATATGGGATAAATGAAATTTATTTTTAGTTTGTTTGCCCAAAGGACAATTAACACATTTATTGGAAACACAAGTACTAGCATCGTGAAAAGAGATATAAAAGAGATGGAGAGTTTTGTTCGAAAGGTGACCTAGGCGATTGTGCCGTAACACATGGTTGTTATCTTGAGTGATGTGACAAGTGGTGGAAGTTGTAGTGGTGGTGCCGTCTAGGTAGTACAAACCATCAAGCTCAGTTGTTGTCCCAATCATCTTCCCCGAACGAATGTCCTGTATCAGACAAGAATTGTTGAAAAAAATAGTGAGAAATGAAAATGTTTTGTGAGTTTGCTAATGGAAATTAAATTAAGATTAAAAGAGGGAACACAAAGAACATCATGTGAGATAAAAACAGAAGAGAAGTCTTGATGCTAATGTGTGTAACAACAACAAGTGTACCATCAGAAAGCTCAACGGTTCGATTATAGACGGGTTTGAAAAATGTGAGTAAATGAGGGTTATGAACTATATGATCAATGGCGCCGCTATCAAGGATCCAAGATGAACGAGAGCAATGAGATTTGAGAGAGAGTATTTTACCTGTCAATTATGTAATAGAAATGTCATTACCAATATTGTGAGCCTTGGACTTGTTGTTGGTTAACAAGGCCATGATTTGCTTGCACTATTCGGAAGTGAATGAAAAAGGATTGGATGGTTGCACATCTGAAAAAGTAGACACATTGTTGCCCCTAGTACGATCCTTCTGAAAATGTCGTTGTTTAGCGGGATCGACTTTCTTAAATTTTCAACAATAGTCGATAGTGTGGGTTTTCAATCCACAATAATCACAAGTGAGATGAAAACGACATTCAACAGCAGTATGACCTACCCTGTCACATGTTCTATACTTGACGTCGGGATTAAAGGGCTTTCGGGGTCCTCCCGACTTGTCAGTGTTGTGTGCACTTTTGGGATCAATATTCTGCATGGCATCAGGTATGGTGGGTTTGCCAGTAGAAATATCTTGTTGGCGTTCATGACAAAGCACAAAGGAGTAAACCTTGTTGAGTGGAGGAAGATGATCCATCAACAAAATTTGACCCCTAACAGATTTGTAGGCGTTGGTTAGCCCCATCAAGAACTTGATCGAGCATTGAGTGTGGACATATGCAAGAATAGTTTCATGGTTTTGCTAGTGTCTTCAGCAAAACCAATCGCAACATCCAATTCGTCCCAGTGAGCCTTCAATTTGGTAAAGTAGGCACTCTCATTCATCGTCCCTTGAGTGCAACCATGGATTTCAGATTCAATATGATAGATCTGCACGTAATTAGTTTGTGCATACATTTCTTTCAAATCAGCCCAAACATTATAGGCCAATTCACAGTACATGGCACTTGCTTGGAGGTTTGGTGAAATGGCGTTATGAGCCATGATTTCACCAAGCTGTTGCAACGATCCCATTGTAGTAAATTCATCATTTTTGGCTTTGTCGCCGAGTTTCCTGATAGATCCATCAACAAAACCCAATATGTTTTTGGCTTTGAAAGTCAGGGTCATCGCTCAACTCCATATATTGTAATTGGTGGGAGTAAGCGGCTGTGAAACAAGAGCCACTACAGGTTGATCGGAGTAGTGAAGAAAGTATATATGCTAAGGATTATCATATGGTGAGGTGGTGGTGTTGGAGCCACTGTTTGTATTATCGCTTATGGTGGCGGCGAGTATGGGGTGTACTGGTGGATCTGAACTCTGGGGTCCAAATAGTTTTTTTTTCTCGGAGCAGTCAGGGTAAATTATCCAAAACTGTTTTGAAAAACCATTTTTCTTCTTCGGTGAACATGGTCGTCTTCTCCACGCGTCCTTGCTTCTGCTCTGCTTTGTTCAAGCTCTGCCAAATAGTGTTGGAGGTTCGGGGTTGGCGCTAAGATATGCCAATATGATAATGCTTATGTTGAAGAAGTTGCGAACAAAGGAGACGTTTGGGATGAATGATTCGTTGGCAGATGGGTGGAGAGATGGGTTAATGGGTGCCTGACTGTTTGTGTGTTCTCTTGGGTTAATGGGTGTTTGTTGAAGGTGATAAATGGGTGTGATTCTGTTCGTGTTGCGACTGCGACAGTGAAGACGACTGTGGTGAGATGGATTGTGGCTGGTGATTTAGTTCACCAAAGATGATAGCACGACTAGGAAAGTCGCTCTGATATCATGTAAAGAAAATATTCGTAGAATTGTATTGAATTGTAGTAATAATTCTTTGACTAAATACAAGTTTAATAAGCTAACTCTGACCCAACCTTGTAGAAATAGGAAACCTAAGACTTCTTATTCTATTCTAACTTTCTTAACATATTTTATACTGACATTCCTATTCTGTAACATATGTAGACTTTCTTTCTTCAACATATCTTGTTAAATGGGATCCATCTCTGCAGCCAAATTTAAGACCACGCTAACTGGAAAGGATTGCCGAATCAAATTATGTGCTCATGTTTAGCAACCTTTAACAAGAAGAAAGGCAGAACAATAAGATCTCGATCTTGTTCTATTGAAAATAACTTCATAACATTTAATTCTGCTCTTCGTTTCTAACAATTAGAGATACTGGAAAGCCTCCCGTTTATGATAAAAAATTTTCAAGAAATGGGGGGAGGATTGTTTGGATTTTTGAAAGGTGGATCAGTGAAGATAACAAGCTCTTCAGTTTCAACTATGAACTTATGTCAAAGTTCTTCGTTTTCAATGTCAGGCCAAGGTGTTGCATGGGAAAGGACATGGTTTTCAATTCAATGAAATTGGTAGCTGCAAATGTTCTTTTTAACTTGGACATTCAAGTGGTGGAGTGTAATCCAGACTCCCTCAAAGGCTGAAACGCTCTACGGTCCTATTTATGAAGAATGGATTGAAGGTGAAGATAAGTAGGCTGTCCTTTGAAGCCTCTTAATTAACTATAAGAAGTTGTACGCATAAATTTGTTGTGGTAATAGTCATGTAATGTGTAAGAAGACTGTCCTTTGAAGCCCCTTAATTACCTATAAAATGTGATACACATGAGTTTGTTGTGGTAGTAGTCATGTAACGTGTTAAAAGTGGGAAATTTTCATGGCTGGATGAAGTTCCATTAAAGGAAATTCTGTTAGATAACATACAAAGGAAAGTCTATGAGCCAAGCCTCTAGAGTGAGTTGCATACAAATATTTCCAAGTTTTTACAGGGAGCTACCAAGTTTCAATTCTGAGCATTTGACCTAGTCCAAGGCCCTATTTTTGAAGGGCTAGTCCAACCCTGATTTCTATCTGGTGAATCTTGAATGGGTTCTGGTAC
This sequence comes from Berberis vulgaris, assembly GCA_963556465.1. NCBI lineage: Eukaryota > Viridiplantae > Streptophyta > Magnoliopsida > Ranunculales > Berberidaceae > Berberis > Berberis vulgaris. The sequence continues at coordinate 90,356,587 of OY747127.1, read as the reverse complement.
AAACAATGTCCCTCTCTTGATCTTCATACTTGTGTCCTAAGTTGTAATCACAAACATTGTTAAGGGCCCCTTCTACTTAACCCCATCTCTTGAAAACTTTGATCATAGATTTCAAGTCAACTCGTCAACCAAAAAAGTTGATTTGGTCTACTTTCCCATTCACCAGATTTGATAAGATGAATCTTGGACATGTCCTTTTGGGTTGCAGAAGTTATGGGGTCCTTTGTTTTGTTGTATTTTGTGAAAATTATTAGTTCACAAAGTGGATGGAAAAGAGGAGAAACATTGAATGTGCATTTTTATCCAATCTTTTTGTTGTGAAGGAGGGGAAGTTATGGGTATAGTGAAGAGTGGTCTTTGGAGCATGTGGGGAAACGGAGTTGATGAAGCATGCCCTGTTTCTTTGTGTTTCCTCTTAGTTTACACTGTTGGGCCTACAAATCTAATGCATGTGTGTTAAGTTGCTCTCCAACTTGGCTTCTTCATCTTTAATAATAATAATATTATTATTTTCAATTCTAGGGAATGTTATTGGGATATTTTGCTAGAGATTGGTTGATCAAATGGACAGTAATTTATTGGGATGCATGTATCAAATGTACTGCCTCTCTTCGGAAGCACTGGAAAATACTAAAAGAAGTCTAGGTCTCTCGGATGATCTTTAATAATAATAGTATCTATTGCATTACATAACTTCCATTGTCACTCAAATTGTCCATGAGCCTAAATTACTTATTCATGGTAGTATCATATGAATTTCTCTTACTTTTGTTTGATATATAATTGAATTCACCCTCTCTATAAATTCGAGCTTTTAGAGAACTGGTAATTTATCAACCCCTCATCATTCTATAAGTTAAAACCAAAGTTTTCAGTTGGTTTGTCATCTACGATTGACAGGAGTCATTCTTAGACTGTGTTTTACCCAGTTGATATTTGTAAGCTCGGTTTTCCTCAAGTCCACTTGTACATATATAGTCATTACACCCATGCTGGCACATCCTACATGAGCAAATGTATTGCACACTTTCCTTTATAATCACTTTTTTGCGATTTAAGTTTAGCATTTGGGCACTATAGTGAAATAGTGAAAATTATGTATGGTATAACTTGAGGAAGACAAGCTATCATGGTTTAAACTACGCGAATATACTAGTGTGGAAATCTTATAGTGAAACTTGGAAGGAGATCAGTCCAATAAATTAGAGAAATTGAACAAGAAGCAAATGTAACATTTCCTAGTTTGCTTTGAACTGTACAACAAACCAACACAAGTAGCAAAACCCAACAATGGCACCACCCAAATCTTCCACCACTCATTTCCCACTTTGTTGGCTTCCTCTCTTTTTGCTCTCTTGGAGAAGGAACAGGAGATCATTCATCGACAAAGAAGAAGAAATTTTCAGCCATTGTTTGATGACTGTTTTATTAAAGGTTGGGACGTTTTTCCAAATTCTTCAGGTGGGCTCTTCACTTCCATTAACAGTGCCACCACTTCCTTCATGGTCGGTCGCTCTGATGGTGACGAGTTCACACAAAACATCGCTATCCCGAGTGTTTGAAGCATCTCTTGCACCATTTGATCTGGTAGGCCTCTGAGCTTTGAATCCAATACGGTTATGGCAGGCTCAAAGCTCCCCATCTTCTTTTTTATCCACTCGACAATGTGGAGTCCATCGCCTATCTGAGGCTCAACCGCACTTCTGCCACTGAGAATCTCTAGCAAGACTACTCCGTAGCTGTAGACATCACTCTTCTCTGTTATGTTCATTGTGTATCCATACTCTGCAATTGTAACAAGATCTAAGATTAGTCAAGTTCAAGTACTACATTGCCAAAAGAGTTGGGATGATGAAGCAAACATAAAAATATTAGGTGCCTATTCCTGTGCATATGATGTAGTGGGGATATCATGACAAACCCCTAGTAGCCATGATAACCTATGAACTTGGGTCATATGACATGAATGACAACTTTACCAAATGTATTTTCCAGGGACAATTTTATCCGATATCCTCAAATCATGCAGTCTTTGACATTCCCAGTTATCTTTTCAATAATGTTGGAATGCACCATGGAAAATCATAACTAATACAGTAAACCTGACTGACTAACATGGATAAAAATGACATTAGAATTCTATACACTATTCTATGCATTCAGAGAGAGAAAATATAACTAAAAAGAAAGGGAAGACCAAGTGCATACCTGGTGCGATATAACCATAGGATCCAGCAACTCTAGACATTGCGTGATGATAGGTTGGAGAGTTCATCAGCTTGGCCAGCCCAAAATCAGCCAGGTAAGCCTCGTACTTGGAATCCAGAAGTATGTTATTGCACTTTACATCCCTGTGAAGGATTGCAGGAATACAATCATGATGAAGATAAGCAAGGCCTTGTGCAGATCCCACAGCAATCTTATACCTCGTTTCCCAATCCAAGTTTCTATTTCCCAGCAAAAGCTGTTGAAGGTTCCCGTTTGAGATATAGTTATAAAGTAGGAGCTTGATGCATTTATTTGAACAATAACCGATGAGCTTCACGATGTTTCGATGACGGATGTGTCCAAGAATTTGAATTTCTGAGGCAAAAGCATCCACTGGTTCTTCTTTACTTGTCTTCCAGAGCTTCTTAACGGCAATCAGGTCCCCATTGGGCATCTCAGCCTTGTACACGACCCCTGAACAACCTTTCCCAATGATGTTTTCTTCTTTCAGGCAATCCAAAATGTTATCAATCGAGAAATTCATCTTCTGAAATGGGATGAATGTCCATGGATATGAGAAATCTTCGGCACCAGATAAAGAGGCCATTGAGCTCAAAGACTTTTCAGCCAAGTACCTTCTATTTCGAGCAATAACGATCCAGGATGCAAGAACAACCATCATAAAAGAAGCTAGAGTCACTGAGAGCAAAGCAACAGTTTTGGCAGATTTTAGCCCATTTTTTCGAGTTATACTAGATGAACAGGAAATTCCATCAAAAGATTCGCAGAGCTTTGGATTATGGAGATATGAATTTGAAGATAGAGTCCTGAAAAAGGGAGTCACGAGGATCGGACCGGAGAAGTTGTTGTAGGAAATGTTCAAGGAAGTGAGACTGGTCAAGAGACCAAGAACTTGAATTCCTCCATAGAACATGTTCCTTGAAAGATCGAGTGACTGTAATTGTGTCAAACCTGAGAATTCCTCAGGAACCTCTCCTGTGAATGCATTGGAGCTTAAGTCCAGACTAATTGTCAAGCTAGTCACATAACCGATTTCAGGGGTGATGGCACCAGATAGGCTATTGAAGCTCAAATCAAGTAAAGTAAGTTTCTGCAAGTTTTGGAATGATTTTGGGATCGTCCCAGTAAGCAAATTATTGTTGAGGATCAGCTTATTCAAGTAACTGAAGTTTCCGAAGCTCCACGGAATTTCACCCGTGAAGCTATTTCTGCTCAGGTCCAGCTGCTCTAAATTCACCAACTCACCTAATTGAGGAGGAATTTCTCCGGTTATGTGGTTATTGTGGACGTCTAATAGCTCGAGAACTGTTATATTAGCAAGCTCGGCGGGTAGGCTATCACTAAAGTGGTTTGTATACAAGTCGAGGAACACAAGGTTTTGGAACTGACCTATCTCCTTGGGAATCTGCCCAGAGAGCTGATTCTCTCCAAGCCTCAACCGCACTAAAGACTGGCATTTAGAGATGTTCCTAGGCAAAGCACCCGATAGCGAATTCCCAAGAAGAAGAAGCTTGCTTAACTTCTTCAAACTGAAAAGCTCCTCCGGTATTGATCCAGTAAGCTTGTTTTTTGAAAGATCAAGAGCGTAAAGCTCGGTGCAGTTACCAAACGAGGCTGGTATGGTTCCGGAAACTAAATTACCCCACAAGAAGAAACTCTGCAGAAACTTCAAATCACCAATCTGCCATGGAATCAGCCCTGAAAGCTGGTTCTTATCAAGCTGAAGTGCAGTTAAACTAGTACAATTACTCAACTCCCACGGAATTGGTCCGGTGAGTGAATTGTCAGACAAATGAAGCTGTTCAAGAACATTGAGTTTTCCTAAGTCACTAGGTATTTCACCAGAAATGCTGTTGGCAGAAACATCTAGGACTACTAAAGCTGAGCAATTGGAGAGGTCGGCGGGTATTGGTCCGGTGATCATATTACCCCAAAGAAGCAAACTAGTAATTTTCTGCAATTTACCCAGTTCAGGTGGGATGGTGCCACTAATATTGTTCATATGCAAATACAAATTTCTAAGTTCTGAACACATACCCAATTCAGGTGGTATCGAACCGGAGATTTCGGTGTCGTATAACGCCAATGTCTGGAGATTGATCAAATTACCAAATGTGGGTGGAATCACCCCACTTAGCCCAGTTGCTGCAACCCCAAATGTGGTGAGATTGGTGAGCATTCCTAATTGGTGTGGAATCTCTCCAGTCAAGTAAGGGTTCCCCCCAATTCGGAGTTCTTGAAGAGACACCAACGAGCCTAACTGAGATGGTATTGTTCCATTGAGGAGATTGTCTTGGAGACAGAGGAGTTGGAGTGAGGAAAGGTTAGCAATCTCTTGTGGAATGCGACCCGAAAGGCGATTCGAGTCGAGGTAAAGGAACTGGAGTGAAGTGAGTGCGCCGAGCTCGGTTGGAATAGCCCCAGACAATGAGTTTGAGGAGAAGTCGAGGAGGCGAAGATGGGCGAGAAAGCCTAATGAGGATGGGATTGGGCCAGAAATGTTAGTGGAGGAGAGATTGAGAAGTTGTAGGAATGAAAGAGATGAGAGTTGAGGAGGCAGTGATGAGAGATTGAGAAATGTATTTGGCAAAGAGAGTGAAATAACTCTGTTTTGAGGGGAACAAGTTATCCCCTGCCATGAACAGGGTGTTTGGTGTGAAGGGTCCCAAGAGGAGAGAACAGTTGAGGTTGGGTCAGCTGAAGATAGCAAAGAAAGGAGAGATTTTCCATCAGAGGAGAGTGAAGAGACTGCATAGATGTTGATGAAGATGAAGAAGAAGGTAGTAAAGGTTGTTGATGAAATCTCCATTGGTGAGGTTGGTGTGGGGAAATGGGGAAGCTTGTTAGGTTAAGAAGGTCAATGGGGTGGTAGCATTTGAGGAGACAACATGCATTTGATATGGGTATGGGTGGAGGATGTGAAGGTGGTGGTGATGCTTGAAGTTCACACTAAAGTGCTTGAAACATGCATGTGGTGATTTTAATGTATGTGAATGAGGAGTGTATACTCAAAAAAGTTTTATTGAAGAAAATATGCAGTCTTGCCTTGAACTTGAAATGCTGGTGGTGGTGGTGGTAGTGGTACAAGTTCTTATGTTAAAAAAAAGTGGTGGTGAAAATGGTATAATGAGTAGCTCAGCTCATACAAAGAAGAACCCTTTTTAAGAGTGAGAAGGAGAGATGATGGAGGTTTAGGGTTAGGGTTTGGATGATGGAGGGGGGTGGGGTGGGGTGGGGTTGGTGGTGGTGATGGGGGGGGAAGGTTGTAGAGAGGTTTTGTAGGTGGTGTTTGATTTGTAATAGTTTTATAAGGTTGTAGTGAGTGAGTTTCTTGTAAAGAGAAAACAATGTATTAAGCGGCGCAGCAGTAGTGAAGGGAACCAAATTGTGGTCCGTGGGCTACTCTTGCCTGCCTCCAAGCTTGCTCTAACTTGCAAATTGTAGGGTTGGGTGGGGTCACATTTGGTCAAAATAAATCTATATGCATCTGACCATATTTCAAACTTCAGATTTTGGGGGACAAAGACACCATGATTCAGACAAAGGAGAGGTTTTGGACAAATATATTTCTCCATATTTGGATGAGATCAAAAAATTCACTTGATATTATTGTCACTTAGATGGATATGGCTTAGTTAATAGCATTTCCAATGTGAGACCCCAAACCCTATGATACATGCGATTAGCATGTTTACAAGAGTAATCACTCCAATGCAAGGCATCTACGGGAAAAAATAACCAGCTGTGAAAGCCTCGAAAAGAAATGCAATACCAGTAGTAAACGTTTTCAAACAAGGTCATGTTAGTTTGAGAGATATTTTAGGTAAACCACATGAAGGAAGAGAGTGAAATAAAAATACAACACTTGAAATTGAAGATGATTGCATTGTTTTACTCACCTGAAGGGAATTTTTTTTTTTTTTTTTTTTCTAAAATTTGACAAAAAACGCGGAATCTCTTCTTCTCAAATTCACCACCACCATCTAGTACCATTACTACCATCAATCATATTCAATTCTGGTGGTCATATTAACTAACTCACAAAAATTTGTGGTATCTTCATTGTTTGATCAAACTTGTATGTGTGTACTTAATTGTCTTCAAAGTCAGCTTCCCAATCACAACTTTAAGATTGTTTCTTACTTAAAACACCATTAAAAGGGGTCGCATATGAAGCGCTTTTAAAACATTGCTTCAAAAAACAACATTAGGTTTAATTTAGTTTCCGGATATTTGGGTTATTTGGACAATATCTCACTCATAATGTTACTTATTTGATGCCGAGCAGAATAGAGATTATCATGCGGGCTAGTTCAATAGACAATTCACAAGGAAAGATACAAGAGATTTGCCCAAGAACACAGAGAAATAACTCTAATGTCAATTAAATTACTCAAATCAAAGGTATCTCTAAAATCTGCCCACAAACCGGGCTTTATAGCTAAAACTCGTGATTATTAGAATTTTACCAAAAATAGCAAAACTCTAATAATTATGCTAAAACAAAATACGTAATAAAAGAAATAGACTGCAAGAAATCTGACCTAAATTGGGTTCAGAATCATTTCCTAAACAATAATTGAAATATTACTATAAAAGGGAAAAAACTACTAAATTTGTGGATTCGGAAAGGAAAAAGGTGGATTTTGGCCTCGAAAAAATGTGCAACGAGCGTAGCTGGTTGGCCACAATGTGCGCGTTGAAAAAATATTTCCGAATTGGGATCATTTGTGTGATTTTGATACTCGTAGCCAAAGTTATGGCCAAAATACTAAAAAGCACTCAAAACTGTCAAATTAGACAAAAAAAGATTATGATTTTCTGCCATCCTTGCGCTGATCTGCTAATTCAAGATATTTTAGTGCTAATAACGTGCTATATTACAACTCAGCTGACTCGGATCCTCCTGCATCATTATCCAACAAATCCTTAAATGGTATCATAATGCCTATCTCACAACAATCCAACGATTCGGACATGTGAGGTGCCCTTATGGCTTCTCGATCCTAAAATCCAAATATAAGATTGGAAGCTCGCAGTGCACCTTGGGAAGAGGAGGTTTTGATGATAATAGGAGTGAGGCATAGCTTAGGAGATTGTGAAAGTTAAAGTGAAGTAAAGGGAAGGGAAGGGAGGGAGGAGGGGGTTATAGAGCTTGGAGTTGGAGATTAAACAAACTATTTCAATGTCTTTTTCTTTCTATCATACACACATTACCATAACTTATTATAAAATTAATTAAACATTTGTTTAGAGATGGTCTCACAATTAACTATTGGACAATCCCTGATTTTCAGATGCTTTCCTTTGGCCCTATATATTTTTGCCATGTGGCACAATCCATGGGTAATTTGAAAACTAACATTATTTAGAAAAAATTTCCATGTACACTTATTGATTGTGTGTTGACACAATGCGTAAAGTTATAGTTATATTTGTGGGTTTTGCATTTGATGTATCATCTCTCGTTAAGAGTTATAAATGCATTTCTTACAAGAGAGACTTCAAACTTAATTTGTTTGCAGAGATTTGGTGGTCTAGGATCGGAAGCCTTATTTAATTTTTATCCAAATAGGATAGGAAGCACGCTAATGCAAGATTGTGAACTTGATTCATTTTCAGTTTGAATGCAGTACTCTCGAAACTTAGCTGAGGGATCACTTTTTATTCATGTCTGAGCCCTACTTGCAACTCATTGTTGCACCCGCCGATGACACCCTAAAATTTTAAAATTTGCAATACTAAATAATACAAGATATCTAAAAACTAAAATATGAAATCTTGAAATTAGTTGAAAAAAGATGGATAAACTACATTTTTTGGGTCTACGACTTTAACTTATGTGTGTTGGGAAATAGAGAGAGAATCCCTCAAAACCAAGGTTTTGATAGCGGGTCTCTCTTGCGTGACGGTGGCTTGCGTGACGACGGCTTGCTAGGGTCTCTTTTGTTCGTGTGGCTACTAGGGTCTCTCCCTAGGTCGTAGGCTTCTCTTTCATGGCGGCTCCTCCAACCATCCATTGTGGGGGGAATATGGGAGGGGTAGGGAGCGGTTTGGCACCTTAGTCAGTCCGTTCCTTTGCTCAGGTTCTTGGAAACATTCCCAAGGTGGAAACTATTGAGGGTTCCATCGAAGGCACCAACTTTAGGAAGGAAGGATCTCCTGCCATAGCTTTTACAGGTACATACGAAGGTAATGGCGCAAATTTCATGGAAAAACATGTGATAGTTTTGAAGTTTTCGAACTTTAGGTCGACTTTTGAAGTGATACATAGAACTTGGGGGATTGCATGCGACTTTTCAATGGGTCTTCTAGATTCCAAACATGTTTCTGTCCGACTGCAATCAAAAGAGGAGGCGAAAAATGTACTTTTCCGTGATTCGTTTTTAATTCGCAGTGTGCGCTTCGAGGCATTAAGATGGCATGCATGTTTTAGCCTACGGGAATATCTCGTTATAGTCCCATTGTGGGTTGAACCTTCCAATCTTTCGCTTCAATTCTTTCACCACCATCCGCTTTCAAAGACTATAGAAAATTCCTTTGGTGTGTATTTGTGGATGGATGACAACATTAGATGCTTGACTAGGCCTACAGTTGCTCATATATGTGTGAAGATGGATTTAACTGAGCTTCTCCCCCACAAGAATTTGGATTGATAGGGCAGGGAATAAAGGAATCTGGCAACGAATTGTGTTTCCGGGTTTTAAATACTGCGAGGTGTGTTCGTTAATAGGCCATGATGTGTCAGTTTGTCATAGAAAGCTTGAGACACTCCAAAATCACAAGAAACATGCATGCAAAGGGGTTTTAGAACCTCAAGGGAAAGTAGACTTGAATGATAGAAAGAACACGGAGAGTGCTCAGGTCCAAAAGCAAGTATACGGGTCAGTTGCAAAAGTGAACATGGAAAATGATGTGATTTTACCAAGGAGGATAAAATTTCAGCAGAGAGAACGAATAAAGTGGAAGCTAATGGAGCAAAAATCATTTGGGAGAGGAAGTGTCAAGTTAAGAAGGTTTATCAGCGAACAAAAATCCTTTGGCAAGTCAAATTGAAAATAAAAATGAAGGTTTGGAGTTGGTGAACCCATTTGCTGTATTAGCTAAAAAGAAAGTTGAACCCTTGGATGCTAACCATATAGGGAATGAAAACGATGGAAATCAGCATGTGTTGGTCAAGCATGATGAAGGTGGACAACTGAATACGACACTGGATTGGTGGAATTAGCTAAGCAACTGCTGCCAGTGGACTTGGTGGTGGCAGTGGCATTTTCGGGGTCAGGATGTAAAAACGTCATAGTGCTGGGACGGAGATCCATGAGAAGGTGGCGGATTCTTTTGAACAAACGGGACAAGTTGGAAAAGAAACAGAAGTTGCACCCCTAATGGTTCATAGGGAGGTGGCGACTAAACAACAGGCATTGGCGCCTATTGTTGTTCGGTTTCAGTCGAATCAAGGCATTTATGTGATTCCGATATCATTTGAGGAAAACGAAAAGGAGATTGATACAAATAAGTCAGATGTAAATAAAGGGAAATAGAACACTATCAGGTCAATAACAATGACAGGTTTTAAGGAAGATTACATACTTTTAAATTACATATTCGAAAAGAAAAAAATTGAGAACAAGAAATACGTTGGGTCAAGAACACTATGAGGTGTCTGAAGATAAACATGAGTCAGGTTTGTCAAATGAAGATATTGCAAGAGAATCGGCTGCTAAGAGTTTTCCAAACGCCTGCACCAAAGACTTCAGGCTTAGTCATCGCAGATCCTCTAGAACTAATAAACGTAACAATAAGTACAGAGATTGATCCATGGGAATTGTGGGGCTGGTTTATTTGGATAAAAATCATACAACATATATTCATAATTGACAGAATTTTTTTGAATCAAAATGCTAACGATTATTGGTTGCAAAATTTTTGCTGGAAGAGAACATGTATATGCCTTGTATTCCATTCTGGTTCTTATAGCAGTTTTTTGCGTGTTTAGGCAGAACTTAAGGTCTTGAAGGGCAACGAAAAATTTCAGTGTGGTTTGGTAGTGCAGGCTTTGATTTGTAGCTTTTGTGCTATGTTAGTTTTCCTAGTGTTAATTCTTTCATTTTTTAAATATTTTGATTTGGGTGTCGTAACGTACTCCCGAACAGACTATAAATCATTTTTGATATTGAATAAAGGTTTGATTTTTAGAAAAAAAATCCCTAAAAACCTATAAGAGCTATCATAAGTGGTGAATCTTTGCACAATTAGGGTTGGGGATGTGTGAAACTATATTTAAGAGCATCGTAATTTTTTAAGGTTTTGCAAGTTTTGAAATCCATGATGTAAATATTTTTTAATGGTGTGAAAGAGAGAGGGTAAAATTAAGAGAGGGTGCTGAGGTTTCCAAGGAAGGTAACAGTGGGTGTGTTTTGGGAGATGGGAAGCAAAGAAAATATTAGATAGACCTCATTAGACACACACACATGACAGGAGAGAGAAACAGATGAAAATGAGAGTATTTGTTTAAGTGCACGCATTACGACTTAGGGTTTAAAGAGATAATAGATAGGGGAGATGATGTGGTTGGTTTTGTTTAGGGTTTTAGGCTTTGACTGTAATGGTATTATTTTCTTACTTGTCAAAATAAAGACCATCTCTCTCATTAATAACTCTTATCTTGGAGTTTGGATTTTGATTCCATATGATCATGTAGTGTTTAAAGTAAAGTTAGTGGCTTTGTTGGGCTTGGTTTTGGTCATAAGGTTGTCTGTGGGGCGAATTATGATGCTGAGTGGCCTGGGGAAATCTTGATGACAGACGCTTCATTAATTGTTTCTTAATCATGTATTTTAGGCAAGACAATTAAATAACAAAATGATTGTTTCAAGCTGAGATATTTCAATTACTATGATTGGGAAAAAAATTCAGTTTTCGCAATGCTATTATACGACTCAAAATGAATACAATTCATTTGGTAGATTTACACGAGATTGACTGAATACTAATTGGAGCTTAATGAAGATAAATAGCTTTAGTGGATGCCCAATAATGAAATGGACAGAAGGTGAACTTGCAGTGAGAAGCAAAGAATGAATGTCACCCACTTCCAAAATCTACTCTCCATCAGTCCATTTTGCCTGCACATGTCTTCACAGATTTGCTTTCTTTGAATTCCATGTAAAGAATGAATGTCACCTATTTTGTTCATCTTTCACACATTAGTTGTGTGAATAGGTTTTGATATAGACCAAAGTATGTCTCGTGTCGTTGGTATTTCATATAATTTTAATTTTGTTAAATATTTTGTACTGAACACCATCACTATCCCATTTTCGCTCTGAGTAAGTATTGAAGTGTAAGCTTATTATAAGGTAAAAATATATATTATAAAATTTAGGGTTATACTAAGTCAAAATTGAACAAATTGAACCATTTGGGGCAAAAATTTAAACGTCGAGAATAAGTTCTCCCACAATCTTTGAATTCACCAAAACATGAAGTTTAGCGTTTTTGTTTAAATGTGCATTAAGGTGCCCGACTCAGTTTTTTTGATATGATCGACTCGTCTCATTAGTTCGAAATATATTAAAGACGTGAAGTACGTTATACGCTTTTTTTAATTATAAAATATATATTTTAAAATTTTTATCACTTGTATTGATTAATGATTTTGTTGGAAAGATATTCAAAATTGCATTTCAATGATACTAAGTTTACCAAAATTCGACAACGATGTAGATAGTTGTGATAAATTTTCCTTTTGCTAAAAAGAAAACACAATTTTCTCTCTCTGCCACATGTAAATTTCACCAACTTTTTTTTCATTTTTTTTTCACTATTTTTGCCCTTCTACATATTTTAAATTTACAAATATGTCATCATAGGAAATGAATCTCAACCTTCAAAATTCAATACATTTTCCAACTTTCAATCCTATCCATCTTTTATCTCTAATCCTTTTGATTTGACTTTGTAATATAGATGGATGAATGGTGCAGATGAAGTAGCATGTATGATCAATGGATTCATGATTCATGATATTGGGGCGTGGGATGGTATAAAGAGACATTTCATATGAGGTTAATCAATGCTAGCTAGTCAATTTGTTTCTGGTATTTGTGCTTAGGAACAAGGAACAAAAACTTTCAAAATCTCTTGGCATAGTTTTTTTTTAAATTAATAATAATAATAATAATAATAATAATAATAATAATCTTTCCAAGGGTCAGTTCAGGCTTGACCCAACAATCTTTCCAAGGGTCGATAGATTCCCAAACAACACTTGCCAAACAAAATAGTGCTTCATTTTGGCAAGAGTTGTGAGATTGTCTCTCCAAGAGAAGGAGGCATGGATTTAGAGATTTGAGAGATGATTTTGGTTCGAAAGTACAAAGCTTTGAGATGTTGGACATGCACATTAGTACGGGAGGAGAGCGCTTGCCAGATGCTTCTAGCAATTCATAGCCATATTTTTAATTCTGGTGGGGGAATATTAAGACCACCTAGGTTGCGAGGCTTAGAGATACGATCCCAGATGCACAAATGTTCGGTTTTGCTGTCAGCTGCCCCATTCCACCAAAAATTACGAGCAAGGGCATCAATTTTTGTTGAAATAGAGACAGGGGGAAGGAAAGTTTGCATGTTGTAAATTGGGATAGAGTTGAGGACTGCTTTGATCATAATCATACGGCCAGCCTGAGAAAGCAATCTAGCTTTCTAGCTAGAGAGTTTGACATTGATATTTTCTAAGAGAAATTGGAAGTCATTGGCTTTTTTTTTTAGAGAAGAGCAAGTGGGATCCAAGGTATTTGTCTTTAGGGTTATAAAGTTTGGATCCGATGATCATGTTGATAATTTTAGCATGTATAGGGTGAACATTATAGCTGTAATATACCAAGAATTTATCAAAATTGACGCCTTGTCCTGATGCAAAATAGTACTGGTGAATGATATCCTTGACTGAGTGAGCTTCAGCCAGCGAGGCTCAACAGAAGATCATGAGGTCATTTGCATAGAACAAGTGGCTAATAGACGATGATTGTCTTTTAATAACAATCCCTTTGAGAATTCCTTTAGATTCCGCTCGAGCGAGAAGATGGGAAAATGGCTTTGGCAACAAGAATGAATAGATACGGAGATAGGGGATCTCCTTGCCAGATACCCCTAGAGGGCTTGATAGGTGAACGAGGAGCACCATTGAGCATGACTTAAAGAGAGGTAGTGGAAATGCATTGCTCGATCAATTGAATCCATTCAGGATTGAAGCCAAGCCTATTAAGAATTTGGAGCAAAAATGACTATTCCACTCGATATAGGCTTTAGCCATGTCGCTATCCAGCCTTTTTTTTTTTTTTTTTTTTTTTTTCTTTTTCTTTTTCTTGAAGTGTTTTATCTGAAAAAAAAGGTTTCATGAGTGATGCTAACATTGTCTGCTATTGATTGGCATTTAAGGAAATCTCCTTGATTAGGGGATATAATATAATCTAAAATGGGTTTAAGTCGATTTGCCTAAATTTTCGAGATAATCTTATAGATAACATTATAGAGTCTTATGGGACGAAACTTGTCCGGAGTCACAGGGTGTCTAACCTTAGGAATGAGATCAATGAAAGTTTCATTGAGCCTAGGATTCATCTGACGAGTGATGAAAAAATGTTGAAAACCCTCACAAATATCTTGCTTCATAATATCCCAATAGTATTGAAAAAAATAAGCATGAAAACCGTCAAGACTAGGGGTGGGCATCCCATCCCGCGATCCCGATCCCTTCCCGATTTTCCCGGGTCTTAATGGGATTGAATGATTTCATCCCGATCCCGTCCCGTCTCGATCTAGAATGGGATGGGATGGGATGAAGATTTTCAATTTCTCCAATCCCGTCCCGTCCCGAACTAATTTTTTAATATTAATTATTAATATTTTTATTTATTTATTTATTTTAGGATAGTGGATGCCCATACAAATTCACTGATTTATTTTAGGATTGTTTGGATATTAATTATTGTTGTCGTGGCTGTGGGACTCGTCATCTATTCTCTAACGTATGTTCTCTATAATGTTTTTATTTTTCGGGCTAATATGTCCTCTCCATGTTATTTCGCCCATATGTGTGATATTACATTTTGTTTCACTCTATGTTTGCCTGTAACAGAGAGAAGGGAGACCCTGCCAGTTCATTAGAAATTGCTAATGGAAATGATGATATCCAATACCAAGTTATTCAAGAAAATGAAACATCTGAAAATGCGGCAATAGTTTCTTAATTGGATAAATGGTCCAGCAGGCAGTTGTGTGTTTCATGATCAGACTGTGCAATGAGTTGAAGGTTCTTTCAATAACAGATGCTCAAACCTTTTTAGTCAAATTTAGTGTAAGATTGTACTATAAATACCAAAACTTTAAATCAGAGGCGTTTGGCAAATACAATTCTGCAATGGTTTGTAGTAATTCGCCATTGAAAATTTGTCATTGTGGACGGTCAGTGTTGTTGTTATGTGAGGTCCGGTTTATCTTTGTGATGACAGACATATCTTTGATTATAAGAGGTCGGTCCCATTATGCGTTCTTCTTACATCTTTTTTTTCTTTTTTCCCTTATTGAATGAGTTCTGTCCGATACCAAAACTGTAAGAAAAATCAAATGCCAAAACTATAGCACTTTGGGATCAAATGTTGTCACAGGTTCTATCCTTGGGGCACAATGTAGGGCAATGTGTTAATGCTCCCACCCCAACTACAGGGCTCCATGCTGTGGTAGATCAGGGCAGTAATCACAATGTTGTCGTAGGGACCTGTAGTCAATTTGGAGGATTACTATGTGTCTGAGGAGGGTTGTTTACAAGCACCAATTGCCAATCGGAACATAGCAAATGGTGGGGTGCCTAGCAAAACATTGAGCAGAAAGGCAAGAGAAATGGTGACCTTGCATAACTGAAACAACATAATGAAGTAGTACCACGGATTGTTGTTATGTTAGAATCAGGCTCCGTTCTTCGTGAAGTAGGAAGAGAGATGACAAGAAATCCATCAGTGGGTGTTGGATTCAGAACCCGTTCTTCCAGTTGTTTTATGATTTGATATGTTCAGAATGTATTCTAGTTGATATGTCCAGATTAGCATGCTGATCCCGTCCCATCCCGTCCCGTCCCGTGCCCACCCCTAGTCAAGACCAGGAGCTTTATGACTTCCCATATAAAAAACAACCTGGCGAATCTCTAATTCACTAGGACAAGCAAGAAAAACATCATTGTTTGCTCTACTAATGACCGGAGTGAACAAAGATAAAATCTCAGAATTGGAATTAGGGGAAGAAGAGCTAAAAATATTGGCAAAGTAGTTATTGAGAACTTCCCCAACCGCAGCTGTGTCCGAATGCCAAACATTATTATCATCCTTAAGGCTGAAGATATGGTTCTTTTTGCGACGGAAAAGAGTAGACAGATGAAAGAATTTATTGTTTTTATCTCCATTTCTGAGCCAGGATCTACCAGACTTATTTTTCCAAAAAAGTTCCACCTGCACTAAAAGTTCTGATAGACGATCCTCCAACATAGAAATTGCTAAAGCATTGTCTTTAGAAGGGTGCTCGTTCTGAAGATTGTCCAGAGCCCTCTGAGTCTCCAGAATGGAGAGTTGTATGTTTTGAAATCAATTTTATTCCATCGAGAAAGACAATAACTCAGCCTTTTGGTTTTAAGATGAAAGTTACTGTCTGGACTCATGTGAAAAAATTTGAAAGGTCTGGGACTCCTATTGAAATTTGCAACGAGCTGCAACGAAATGGCTCTATGATCTGAGGAAGGAAAAAGATGCATCCAATCAGTAGTCACTAAAATCCGGTCAAGTTTAGTTTTGATTCCAATTTTTGTCTTTCCGTTTATTGTTCTAAGTGAATTTGGATCCATTAAGAGGGAAGTCTAAAAGGGCATGGGTATTTGTAAAGGTTTGGAGGTGACTCAATGAAGAAAATGTAGGTTGATTACCTCCCATTTTGTCCTCAGGTCTAAGAATAACATTTAGATCCCCAATAAGAATACCAGGAAGAGATTGACAATTGCACATGGTAGACATATTATCCCAAAACTGTTTTCGAAGAGAAGAGTTGGGTTTACCATAAGCAAAAATAATCGACCAGGTTGATAAAGTGCTGTAACCATCTAAAGTGCAATTAAAATAATATTTACATGAAGAAATGATGGTGAGATGAATACATTCTTTCCAGAATAGTGCAATGCCACCTGAAAGTCCATTAGCTGCAACTGAGATTCCGTGTCTGTAGCCGAGTCTTCAGCGCAAGCGATCCATGGAAGAAGAAGTGGCTTTGGTTTTTGATAAAAAAGGATATTTGGATTGGACTGATGGAGCAAGGTCTTTAGATTCCGGAACGCTTTGGTAGACCCAATGCCCCTGGCATTTCAAGAGAGAATCATGTAAACTTGGGCGACCCTTCTACGGCGATCGCTAGAACCTAAACAGCCTCAATTGATGTCTCTGAGATAGCAATAAGAGATATGTGCCCAACCAAAAAACATGACGACCAATCATTGCCGGAGTCATCATTTGTATCAATATCATTTTTCTGCTCGCCCTTTGTTAACTCGTTGATGCCAACGACCGTGGACATTGCCCGTAACGAACCAACTCTCATTTTGAATTTTTGGCTCTTGTTGGTGTGCATTCCATCACGAATGAAGTAAGAACTGAGGGTCGTTCATTATAAATAGCTGTGGGCTTGACCTTTATTAATCAGTGTTTTAAAAAGCGCTAGGCGGTGGGCGGGCGGCGAGCAGGTACCTAGCGCCCAGGGGCCTAAGCGGTCTTAGGTTTTGTATTATAACTTTAATAATTTCACAAAAGTTAAGCATAATACCTTATCAATTACATCCAATTTAATGCTAAGATACATATGCAAAATTTAAAAACATGAAAAATTAACAATCATGAACAAAATTTATTAAAACTCAAATGACTGTGATCATGATGAGTATTTTATACAAAGTTGAATTTGTGGACAAATATTCAAACATATTATTTTATTTTTCTTCAAATTGCATGAATAACCTTAGTCATGTTTGATAAAATCTACATTACTAAAATTGGTACTGGCAGATCCTTTGAGAATTTCATTAAGTAATCATCCTTTGCTACATTTAAACATATATTGAATAAAAAACAATTAAATTGTTTATTTCTAAAAAGGAGGAAAGAAAAAAAAAATCAGTCTTATTAAAAAAAAAAAAAACTCGTCCAGACTGCCTAGACCCCGCCCAGACTGCCCAGAACCCGCCCAGCCATTAATTTTGGCGTTTTTCTACCTTCTAACGCCTAGGCTAATTTTTAAAACATTGTTATTAATGATACCCAATCCAGAGAACAATATCAACATTAGGGTTGCGTCCTTTTTTTTCAAGGATAACCATCCAAGCATCATTGCCCGTATTCCTCGTAGGAGATTGAAAAAACCCAAATTTTGAATCTGATTCTGCATCAAACTGGACGTCATAAGGTCCCACCAATAAAAAAGCATGAGTAATGCTAGATGGTGAGGAAATGAGCGAGGAAACCAGTGAGGGGAGTGAGGGGAACCATTCCTTCCCTTCGGGATGCGCACATTGAATTTTCTTACACACATCCCGAGGGAAGGGAATGGTTCCCCTCCCTCCACCTCACTCCCCTCGCTGGTTTCCTCGCTCATTTCCTCGACATTTAGAATTCCCCAAAAAACATCTTTGTCAAAAAGCACTTTGCCTAGCTGGACCCTATTGAAATGAGAGAGAGGTCGTTGTGATGTGATGTTAACGGTTGGTGGTTGAAAAGCCGTTAGAGCAACCGTTAAATGAATAACTTGAAACTGACTTGCCGTCATAACCGTCTAAAGGTGTGTAACTGAGTTCTGCCATGACGTCATAACGTATGTGAAAATATGAAACTGCTGAATTAATGCTGTAGTAACTGAAAACGTCATAACGGTCGTTATTAAGAGGAACTGCTGAACTGTTACTTTATTAACCACGTTTTGCCTTGACGTCATAACTGCCATTACCATAATTGGAGATTTTGACTTAGGGTGCATTGAATTGTCTCGTGGGTTTGCTGCTCAAGGTGAGGCCATGAAATTAAACTTCATCAATGCTTTGTTGGCAAGCTACTACTGGTCGCCGTAACTTAGAAAGATATGAAGCTTGCTTTAGTGCTCGGAGGGATTGGTAGTTGTAAAAATGGTAATGCTTCTTTTATGAACTTCTAGTATACATCAAAGTTTGTCCAGAGTTTGTTGCAGAAAACAAATTACTTGAAAATGGAAGGACAACACATTTCGTTCAAAGTGTTCTCCATGACATTCATTCTTTTTTCTTCATCCTTATTTTAAAGCACGTATCGACTTGAACAATAACATTTTCTTGAGAGTATGAAATCAAAGAATAAAATAAGAAGATTAATAAGCAAATAAGTTTGTTGACGGATTAATCTTGGTTTTCAAAGGTTTTTTTTTTAATTGAGATTTTTTGATTTACTTAAATCTAAAGCATTCTTAGGATATGTTCATAACTACAAATTTGACATTTGATATAATGGGTATATGAGTGATATTGACATTTTATTTTATTGATATTTCATCTCAACTATCTAATACTTGAAGGTTGGGATGAACAGTGACGTTGTGCTTGTGTCTTCAACCTAGTTTTTTCTTTTACAATTTTACCTACACATTTCATACTTCTTACAATCAAAACCAAACTCTCTCAAACACTAGTAAATTAGATTCAAGCCATCAACATAATTTTATTTAAGACCTCCAATTATCTATAAACTATAGAAAATACCTTATGCATAACTATTCAATATTTAGAACCCTATTATTAAAAATATAACAATATTCTCAAATAAAAATTTATAGTAAAATATAACATACTTTTTGCTATTACATATTGTGTTGAACCAATAGGGTTGGCAGTAGGGCGGATTTTCACGAATATCCGCCCCACCCAATCCGAATGGGGCGGATTTGGATAGGGCTAAATGAGTTTTCTGGTGGTTTCAGGGATCCAAACAATATTCGTTGAATATTTGGGGCGGATTCCGCCCTACGAATATTCGTTTATCCGGTGTTATTACCAAAATACCCTTGAGTACTTAAAAGAATAAAAAAAACCCTAAACCTAATTTCTCCTTATTCTCCTTCTCTTTTGCAGATCTTCTCCCCGCCTCCTCTCCATTTCTCTGCTTCCAAAGATCCGTCTCCATCTCTAAAATAACATGTCTTTTGCTAATCTTCTCCCCGCCTCCTCTTCTGCTTCTCCTTTTTTTTTCGTATCTTTTGCTAATCTTCTCCCCGCAACCGTTGATGCCAAGAAATTCTTGTTCTCGGCAGTGGTGAAGCGACAGATGAGGAGGATTGAGAGGAGGGTGACGAATGTAGATCTGAGATCTGCGGCGTTATATGATGAGGATCTGTAGATCTTTAGATCTGATATTCAACACAACAACATCATAAATGTGTAACATGCAATATCTTTTGTTGGGGGTTCTCGTGGTGGGGATTCTTCACTAGAATAGGGTTGCAGCCAAAGTTTATATATTGTTCATGTTGTTTGAAAGGAGATTTGTTGTATATTATTAGTGTTAACCTTGTGAGTTGTCTCTTTGGACTGTGATGGGAAGATAAGGCTTTCATATGACATCAACAGTGAAAAACACTTATATCTTTTTCAAATATATACTTTGTTTGTCATGTGGTTGATACATTGAAAATGAGAGAGTGAACATGATGGTGAGCTTCATAATTCATCCTATGTTGTTTTCATATTTTGTACAACTTCATCAACTGCAAAAAGCGGCAGAACAATTTATCATCTGTAATGTTGACCGTGATGGATTTTTTTTTTTCACAATTTATGTGAGGAGTTCTAGATTTTAGTCAAATGAATAGATAGGTGTATTACGTGTTGCATTTGAATCTGCATGATTTGCTCAGATGTAGTGTAATTTTTGTATGGTTTTGATGTTGAAAATAAGACTTTTTTTAAACGGATATTCGGGTGGGGCGAATATCCGTCAATTCGTCCGAGTCAGGGATGATTTTTATAATTTTGTCTAAATGGATATACGAGGCGGATTCGGGGATTCGTTATCTCCAGCGGGGTGGGGATGGATTTTCCCAAATTTGCCCCATTGCCATCCTTATGAACCAATAATTCAACTGTAGTGTGCACCGTGCACATTTTTTTTTCAACTCTTAAGTTATAAGATTGTAACCTAATAAAAAATAATTGTAGCTTGGGTCGATAGCATGTGGTATGTGCATCACTCACTTATTGCAGGCTACGGAAAATAACATAACTTATTAAGATGTCTATTAAGTTATTAATTTTTTTATGTTAACATTATGACTATTTCATTTTTGGTGTCAATTAAAACTTGCTCGATGGACATAGATTCAATGCAAAATCGTTAAAGGATAGATACATTTTTACATGTAATAAATCATAAAAATAAATAACATTAAAAAATAACTATATGCACTCGTAACGAGCACTTGTGACTAGTTGGAATTAGTCGGCAAGGACCTAACAACTAAAGTCAAAGATTTGTTAATATAGAAAAGTACAAAATGGTACCTAGAAACATTTTTCATCTCCAGTTTAGTACAAAAATAATATTTATTTGCAATTTGTTACCTATCTTTAAAAAATCTAAAAAGACTAGCACATGAATTTTCTTCCTCATCTCTTTTTTCTTTCTTATTCCCGGTTCAGCCACCGTCACCGACCACCAGCACCCCTTATGTGGTTAGGTCCACGCCAGTGGGCCACCTCGACAATCATCTTCGTCTAACACCATCGTATATTTAGCCATTTTTCTTCATGATTCAACCATCACCATTCACCACCAATGGTCACCACCACCCCAACCCTTCTATGCTAGTAGACCACCTCTTGCCACCACACCACCATCTTTGGCTGTCGAAACCTTGAATTTCAAAGTTTTTGGGTGGCACGTGCTTCTAAGATTGCACTTGTAGATTTACCAAATTGATAGTAAAATTCTCATGGTTTATTATTATATTTTTATTGTATCTTAAGTTTTTAACAGGTACTGATCTGACATTCTCCCTTGTTTTTAATTAGAATTACATGTAGAAGTATTTTCTTTTCTAATTAACTAATATATTTGTTTTGAAGTCCACTAACTGTAACTCAGGTTGGAAATCTATTACCCCAATTCTTAATGGCCTGGGAACCAGCCTGGTTTTCCCTGCCTGGGGGGGGGGGGCGAAAATACAGTTTTGCCCCCTCTTTAAACACACTCTCCAAAAGTGTTTATAGAGGGGGGGGGGGGGGGGGGGCAAAATTGTATTGGCAGGGAAAACCAGGCTGGTTCCCAGGCCATTAAGAATTGCTCAATCTATTGTCCTTGTGAGAAGTTGCGGGTTCTAGAGCCACCCATGGAGTTTTTACTTTTCACTCGACCCATTGTTGATTAGCCATTTTGGTATACTGCAGCTTAGCTGCTTAGGTGGACTAGAACGAAATTGAAACTTCATTCAAGATTGAGGCTACCTAGATACCAAGTGGCAATGATTGCCTTCGGGCATGGTTCATACATGGTTTTGTTGTCCCTATGCGATACAATGACAAATTCGCCATGACAAACTCAAAGAAAAATTAAATTTCCCTTTCACCAATCTAAGTAAACAACCAAAATCGAACAACCTAAATGGACCCTAAAGTCTAAACTATGTTGAGTTTAACCAACGAATGTGATGGTGGCCTCCTCCTCGTTTTGTTTTTTTCCTCTCCCTGTTGCGTGGTAGTGGTGAGGTGGTGGTGAAGGGGTGGCGATGGCCTCCTCTTTTATATATATATTCGCTCATATGGGGTTCCTGTGAGTGGGGGTTACCCACTCGTAGGAACCGCCATGAGGGCAAAAAATTTGTCCCTCGTGGCGGTTCCTGAGAATAAGGAACCCATACTCACCCAAATCTATGTGGGTGCGGGTTCCCCACACGCAATAACCGTCGCGCGAGACAACTTTTTTTGCCCTCGGGGTGGTTTCTGCGAGTGTGGTGGCCACATTCAGAGGAACCGCCGTGAGGGTGAAGATAAATAAAAGAGGAGGTGGGACACCGCCACCTCTCCTCCTCCTGTTCACCACCACCACCACCACCTCGCCACTGCCAGGGAAAAAAAAAGGAGGAGATGAAGAAAAAAGAAGAAGAAGATGGGATGAGGTGGGGCACCGCCACCTCTCCTTCTCCTCCTTTTCACCACCACCACCTCACCACCGCAACCTCGCCATCACCACCACCTTACCACTGCCAGGGAGAAAAAAAAGGAGGATAAGAAAAAAGGAAGATGGGAGGAGGTGGGACCCTGCCACCTCTCATCTTCCTCTTCACCACCGCTACCTCGCCATCACCACCTTGCCACCGCCAGGGAGAAAAAAAGATGGGAGGAGGTGGGACATCAATACCACTCCTTCTCGGCTTCACCACCACCACCACCGCCACTTATCCCCATTACCACTACCACTACCACTACCACTACCTCGCCATCGCTAGGGAGAAAAAAGGAGGAGAACAAGAAAAAAAGAGAGAGAAAAAGAAGGTGGGAGGAGGTGCAATGAGAGGTGGTGGTGATGAATAAGAAGAAGAAAAAGAAGAAGAAAAAGGGAAGATGAGGAAGCGAAGAGAATGAAGATGAAAGGTGGTGGTGGCGAGGTGGTGGTAGTAAAGGGATGAGGAGGAGGAAGTTGCGGCGATGGTTGATGGAGAAGAAAGGGAGAGAGGATAAGAGAGGATAAGAGAGGGATAGAGGATGAGAAGGGTTAGGATTAGGATTTATTTTTTTTCATTTTATTGGTGGTGTCCTTTAGAAAACAGGATGTTGATGGTTTCCATTAGGGCTGGGCAGGTCCGGGTAACCGGCCCAAAAACCAAAAACTAAAAACTAAAGCCCGAACTTAATTTTTGAAAACTGAAATTTAAGAACCGAGACCGGGCCGAATAAGGGCAGTTAACCAAATTCTCGGGTCGAATCGGGCCGGTCTCGGTCCAATCTCTTTCAACCTAGATATTTTATTTTCTCTTTTTTCTCTACCCTCTCCCTTCTCCTCCATCTCCATCAGAGAAGAAAACAAAGAACTCGATATATTGTGTCGTCGCCAAAAGATAAGCTAGCCACAAAAATTATAGAAACCAGCATAGCGGAACGAATCACACTGCAATATCGTCATATATTGTGTCTTGTTGAGAAGTAGTCTTTACGTTAGTGATTTTTGTTTTTTTTTTCTGTTTCATCTTGCTCCCTTTCTTCTTCTGCCAAGCTTGGCCTAATCCTTCTCTTCCTTTCCCATCGACCATGTGGCAGCCTGAGTGAAACCGGTTTCACCTAAGCTGTCATCTCATCCATAAAGACAATGGCTCCCTTCAATTAAGGAATGTAATAGCTTCCCCTTGAGTCCACATCAGATTTCTTCTTCGTCACTTGCCATCACAGAGTTTGCTTCAGTTCAAATTTCCTTGTCCGAGTTGATGGCACTTTTCAGACTAGTTATTGACCCATGCTTGGAAATATCTCCAATAATGTAAAAGTACAACTTCAAACAAGACCAAATGAAAGGAGAAATCAGAACGCACTCAGCTTGCCTTCTGAATATCACCCTCACAACTTATCGCTAGAATCAACCATATCTCCCTTATCTTCTTGTTTATGACCTTAAAGCTAAGTTGTTTTACTACCATATGATCTTCTCTCATACCCACATTTTGAAAGGTCCAAGATGGACCTACTTTCAGGTTACAAGAAGAAAGGCTTAACACAATTCACAATATGCTCTTCAAATCCAACCTAAAACATCATCAATACGAGCAAAAATAAAAGAGTAAAGATGACGAAATTTCTAGTTCTAGAGTCCATGTTTTGAACATTTGTCAGTTACCTCGAGTGATGAATTCTTCCAATTATTTGATTTCACTATTCAGATGTGAGAAAGACAATATTGTGTGTGAATAAATAAAATAAATGATTCATTTATTTGATTTGACTATTTAGATGTGAGAAAGATAATATTGTGGTTGAACAAGCAGTTGAAGTGTAGGGACCCATTCAACTGACAGTCCTTTGTGTAGGTACATATGAATAAGATTTGGGTTGGGCTTTGGGGAAAGTGAAAATTGATTATTAATTTTTTTTTTAAATATTCGGGTCAGGCCGATTATCCATTAGGCTTTGAGAATAGGAATCGATAATTAGACCGACGTATCCGGGCCGGGCTTTGGAACCGGTTAATAAAATAACAATAAAAAACTGGATCGGACCGAATCACCGCTCGGTCCGGGCCTGGTTTTCGGTCTCAAATGCCCACCCCTAGTGTCCATTAGGAGAAGTGGTGATGTTATTTAGCAGGAGCCTTCTATTGAACTCCATCATGAAGGAATGTTGGTTTATCTTCATGATCTGCATTGTCTTGGTCCCATTAACTTGAGTAATCTTATATTAGCTTTGAGCATCCTACAAACATCCATCCACAATCAACACAATTTACATATTCGTCTTTTCATCGATGATGCATGAATCTAGAATCACAATCTATCAACATGATATATCATCCTCGAGATTCCCACTTTTACACATTCCCTTTTTTAATCACCACTTTAGTCGAGCCTCCTTCCCCAACTAAAATTACCTACCAAAAATTTGCCACCACAATGTCCACGAAAAGTCTCCTTTTACTCCTCACTTCTTTCACTCTCACTTTCCCCTTTCCAACCAGTCCAACCATAAGAACTAGAAAACACCCTCATCACTCGCTTCCAGCACTACCTTCGATTCAAGACTGCCCATCCCAATCCCAATTACTCAAACACCATCTCCTACCTCAAATCCCAAGCTCAATCACTCAATCTCCAAACCCTAACCCTTGAATTCACCCCATCAAAACCACTCCTCCTAGTCACCTGGCTTGGCTCAGACCCTTTACTCCCATCCATCCTCCTCAACTCCCATATTGACAACGTCCTAGCTGAGCCCTCCAAGTGGCTGCACCCCCTTTGCCGCTACCCAAACCCCGGACGACAAAATCTATGCTAGAGGATCATAGGATGACAAATGTATTGGAATGCAATACCTCGAAGTAATTCGGAACCGTCAAGCCAAATGGTTCATCGTTGAAATGAATTTCTTAAGATTTTTTAAATAAAACCGATGATCAATACAAAAGGTTATAAATTTAAAACTATGTTTATTTCCAAGTAACTAATATGACCGAATTTGACTAAAATGCTTAAAAAGTTTGATCTAGTTTAGCACGTCTTGAAATCTGTTAGCTTATATGCTGAAATGCCATTTTCACTGAAGATATACTTAAAATTTAATTGATATAGATAAAATCGAAAGAGAGATTTGAAAACATAGATAGTTATATAAGAAAAAGATAATAGAGAGTGTCGTAGGCACGAGTAATATGATAGTCTATTTATAAATCAGGCAGAGCTTCACTATTGCTAAGGAATTGGAGATAAAAGAGGGATAGGATTGAGAGTTTAGGAAAATGTTGAGAGTTGAGATTCATTTTCTATATTGGTATACTTATAAATATAAAATATGTAGAAGGACAAAAGAAAATGAACATAAAACTTAAAATGAGTAGAATTTACATGTGGCAGAGAGATAAAGTTTTTGTGTTTTCTTTTTTCTTGAAATGATAATTATCATAACTATCTACTTAGTTGCCGGATTTTGGTAAAACTGTTATTGTTGAATTGCAATTTTGAATATCTTTCTAAAAGTTTTCTTAAAACAAAGAACTCTAACTTCACTTCTACTGTTTGAAACTTATTTCATATAATTAAAACTTTGACCAATTTTGAGCTTAATATCTTGACACACTTTCTATCGTGCTAACGACACACTTCCATTTTTTTCACACCAGTATATCTTACAAATATGCTACAAACGTTACAATTTATAAGAATTTGGAAATAAAAGCGGGCTACAAGAGTTGAAGAAGATGTTGAGAGTTGATACTACAATTTTCTATAATGACATATTTGTAAATATCAAATATGTAGAAGGGCAAAAGAAAATGAACATAAAACTTAAAATGAGTGGAATGTACATGTGGCGGAGAGAGAAAATTGTGTTTTCTTTTCTCGAAATAAAAATTGTTATAAACTCATAACTATCTACGTAGTTGTCGAATTTTTATAAACTTAGTATCGTTATATATATGCATTTCTAGCCCTAAGCATTATAAAAAGAATCTAATGTGCATTTCACGCCATAAGCATTATAAAAAAAAAAAAAAATCTAATGCACTCATATTGTAAATATTTTCAAACAAAGATCCGAAACTCCATAATTTGGAAAGGCAAAGTTCAAAGAAAACTTGTTAGGCAATTTGAACTTATATATATATATATATATATATATATATATATGTTCTACCGAAATTTAATTAAGTCACCAACAGTTGGATCTATATTCATCTTCTCCGTTATTCTTTGATCAAATTCATATTAATTATTAGATTTATGTTTATCGTGGGACAATTTTTAAGTTGGATGTATTTTGTTAGATAGATATATGTTAAGCTTAGACTTTCCAGTAATTCATATCTTCTCCATGACAAGTTAGACTTCAGAACCTAAATCCATGCTTCAAGATCCATTCAAGCGCGTGCGTATACATATCTCAAGAAATTCATCTATTCTCGAAATCAAACCAACACCACTCATCATCTCCTTCAAATCAAACTAAAATTAACATTATGAGATAAAACACGTTCAGATGAAACAACTTAGACGTTCGGCATATACAACCACCCATTTTATTTAACTCCATCACGAAGGAATGTTGGATTATCTTCACGATCCGCATTGTGGTGGATCCATTGAGTAATCTTATCTTAGCTTGCCAACGAATGCATGAGCATCCTACATCCATCCATCCACAATCAACGCTATTTACATATTCGTCTTTTCAATCGATGATGCATGAATCTATTAGAATCACAATCCATCAACCACATGATATATCATCCTCGAGATTCCCACTTTTAACCATTCCCTTTTTTCAATCCCAACTTTTAATCCTCCTCCTAATCCCAAATCCTAAACTAAAATTGTATTTAGCCTCCTCCCCCAACTAACATTACCTACCAAAATTTCGCCACCACAATGTCCACCAAAAGTTTCCTTCCACTCCTCACTCCTCTCACTCTCACTCTCCTTCTCTCACTCTCCCCTCTCCATCCAGTCCAACCAGAAGAACTAGAAGACACCCCCATCACTCGCTTCCAACACTACCTTCGATTCAAGACTGCCCACCCCAATCCCAATTACTCAAACCCCATATCCTACCTCAAATCCCAAGCTCAATCACTCAGTCTCCAAACCCTAACCTTTGAATTCACCCCATCAAAACCACTCCTCCTAGTCACCTGGCTTGGCTCAGACCCTTCACTCCCATCCATCCTCCTCAACTCCCACCTTGACAGCGTCCCAGCTGAGCCCTCCAAGTGGCTGCACCCCCCCTTCGCCGCAACCCGAACACCCGACGGCAAAATCTATGCTAGAGGATCCCAGGATGACAAGTGTATTGGAATGCAATACCTCGAAGCTATTCGGAACCTTCAGGCCAAAGGGTTCGTCCCAATTCGAACAATTCACATTTCCTATGTCCCTGATGAGGAGATTGGGGGGTTTGATGGGGCGGCCAAGTTTGCGGGTTCTAAAGAGTTTGAGAAGCTGAATGTGGGGTTTATGCTGGATGAAGGCCAGGCTTCAACCAATGAGGTGTATAGAGTGTTTTATGCGGATAGGTCACCATGGTGGTTGATAGTTAAGGCTGTGGGGACTCCCGGGCATGGGTCGAAGATGTTTGATAATGGGGCAATGGAAAATTTGATGAAGAGTGTGGAGCTTATGACGAGGTATAGGGAGAGTAAGTTTGATTTGGTGAAAGCTGGGGTGGCAACGAATGCCGAAGTTATTTCGGTGAATCCAGTGTATATGAAAGCCGGCACTCCTTCCCCTACGGTGAGGCGAAACTGTCCACTTTACCTGTTTTTGTTATTATTATTTATTGCAGTTTACCATGTGATAGTTGCAGCATTAGCTAGATTGAACTTGATACTTAAATGCTTTGTATCTCTAATTTGAATGATTTAAGGCAAAGGTGGATTAGTGTATTTTCAACTTTTAGACATTTTGTAGCCTAAACACAGTTCCAATGCAACCTTTGTTTTTATAGTAAAATAAAATGAAAAAGTTTAGAGAAAGAGTTGCTCTAGCTTGATTAGCTGGGTTTTGAGCCTAGTTCCATTAGGTTACCTGGATGCGATGATTGGGATCAAATGTTTGAAATGTTTGGTGGAAGAATAGTCTGGGGCGCCACATGCTTAAGATAGATAGACTAAAATTAGAGTACATAATTAGAGTAAATTTTAGTTAGTCTAAAAATTAGGCTAAACTTATACTAATCCTTTTAACATCTGGAGTTTCATTTAGTGTTCACGCGCATTTGGTAACTATTAAATATGTTTTAGCTAACCTTTAAGAAAAGCAGTAGAATTGTATACTCACATACATTTAAGATTATTTATTATTATTATTTTTTAATGTAATTAGGATATTTAGTAATATTAGCAATATTAGACAAATTATTATTATTGTATAGGGATTTCAATAGGGTTCTTACATTGGTTTCCTATAAGGTTTAAGATTTGTTTTAGAAGTTAGGTTAGTTATAAATAAAGCATAGGTGGCCCATGTTAGTTAGTTGATTGATGAAAATAAATTAATTTGTTTAATTTATAGTTGGTTGACTTTATCATGCATTTATTTTATTTTAATTCTGCATTATCTTTCAGTTTTCGTTTATTCTGTAAGTTTTATTCTATCAATTGGTACCAATGTCGAACAATTTTTGTTGTTTTGTTCGATTTGGAAAAAAAAGAAGATGACTAAAGAAGCAAGACTAGCAACTCAGAAAAACAATTGAAAAAGCGTTGATGGAGAATATGGATCTAATCTTCGATAGAGAGAAGGAGATGATGGATTGAATGTTCGAGAAATACCTGTCACACACCACAACGGCTGTGGGATAGACACTGAGGTCCGCCCAACACCATCAATGGCGGAGCCGCAATCCTACAGACCACCCTGTCCTGCATCGATTGACAACCGCCCTCGACAGTCAATCCATCGCCCAATTCTCCCCCTTCGACATATTCGATCAAAACCCCCAACCTCAGACACGCCCACAACTCCTTTCGCTCGAACGCCACCCCTCAATCGCCTTCCCTGAGCGCTATCCAATCCTTGTCGAGAACCTAAAAGCAAATGTAGAGAAAGAATACACTTTTTTTTTTCCGTCTCCTTTGAGAATGATACACCATATATATATACAAAGATTTGTTCTACAAAAAAGGAAACTAAAAACTAATATCACACAAAATCTGCTATACACCATATTCCTGTTATCTTTCCAAGTTAATAGGAAAGTATAACAATCAATATGGAATGCTTAACAACCGGATATTCCTACACTCCTCCTCAAGCTGGAATGTAAATATTTTTCATTCCTAGCTTGTTCACAAGGTCTTCAAATGTCGGTTTGTGAAGACTTTTTGTCAAGATGTAGCAGTTTGTTCCTTAGTTGGAATGTATGACATGCAGAAGCTCCCATTGTCAATCTTTTCTCTAATAAAGTGACGATCTACATCTACATGTTTCGTTCGATCGTGATGAACTGGATTGTTGCCTTGTTGTCACAATAGAGCTTTATGGGAGAATTACTGGAGATTTTTAGTTCTTCCAGTAGTCTTCCAAGCCAAATCCCCTCACATATACTGTGTGCTAATGCCCGAAATTCTGTCTCTGCACTACTCCTAGCTACCACAGGTTGTTTTTTCTTTTCCATGTCACTAGGTTGCCCCAAACATAAGTGCAGTATCCTGATGTCGATCTTCTATCCACTGAAGAACCTGCCCAGTCAGCATCGGTATAGACTTCCACAGTCTTGTGGTCTCCCTTCTTGAAGAACAATCCCCTTTCAGGAGTATTTTTCAGATACCTCAAAATCCTAAAGACTGCCTCCAGGTGTCTTTCTTTGGGTGAGTGCATAAATTGGCTAACAACACTTACCGCAAAGGCTATATCAGGACGAGTATGTGATAAGTAGATAAGCTTGCCTACTAGTCTTTAATACTGCTCTTGATCAATCTCCTTCCCGCCTTCAAGTCCAAGTTTGGCATTGGGCTCCATAGGTGTCTCAGCTGGTTTGCATCCCAACAAGCCTGTTTCTTGAAGAAGGTCAAGTACATACTTCCTCTGAGAAACAACGATTCTAGAACTGCTCCTGGAAACTTCCATACCCAAGAAATACCTGAGTGTACCTAGATCTTTTAATTCAAATTTGCTAGCGAGATACCCTTTTAATGATTCCAACTCAGGTCGGTCGTCTCCAGTAACAATTATATCATCTACATATACTATAAGGATTGCTCTTTTGCTGTCCTTAGAATGTTTGTAGAAGATAGTATGGTCAGATTGTGCTTGTGTAAAACCCCGTTCCTTCACAGCTTGAGTAAACTTCTCGAATCACTCCCTAGAAGACTGCTTCAAGCCATAAAGTGCTTTCTTCAACTTACACACTAATTTTCCGGATAATCCATATACACTTCTTCATGTAAATCCCCATTTAGAAAGACATTTTTTATATCTAGCTGTGGAAGTGACCAATCAAGATTAGGAGCTAAAGATAAAAGTACCCTTACGGAATTGAGTTTGGCTACAGGGGCAAATGTTTCTTTGTAGTCTATACCATAAGCCTGAGTGAAGCCTTTAGCAACTAGCCTTGCTTTTTATCGGTTGACACTACCATCTGCATTAAACTTGACTATAAATACCCACTTGCATTCCACGGTTTTTTTTTCCCGCTAGGCAACTCAACAATCTCCCACGTACCATTTTTGTCCAAGGCTCCCATTTCTTCCCGAAATGCTAATCTCCACTTTGAGTCTGCGAGAGCCTCCTTAATATCTTCTGGTATCTTGATATTTGTTAAAGCAGTAGTGAAGGCTGAAAATTTGGGAGACAGTTTCTCATATGAGATAAATTTTGAAATTGGTGTTGCGTGCACGATCTTGTACCTTTCCTGAGAGCAATGGGCTGATCCAGATATGAATTGTTGCTCAAGTCTGTATCAATAGGACTACTAGTAGGCTCAAGACTTGGGAGAGGGACTGATTCATACTTTTGACTTTGCTGGGCATCAGGCTTACTACTACTTTGAGAATGCTTCCTGCGTGAATAAACAAGTAGCTGGGGTATTTGGGAATTATCTCCCCCTGTTTCCAATATTTTCCCTTGGTCACATTGTGGCATAATGGCCTTGGTTAAACTAGGTAAAGTAGGTATTGGTAAGGACATGGGTGTTTGAAGATCAAATTCTTCCGAAGATCCATCTTCTTCTAGAATCTCCCTCTGAAGATGAGATATTGGGAAATACGGTTGAGTTTCATGGAAGGTACCATCCATTGACACATACATACGACGAAGAGAGGGTGAGTAGCATTTATACCCACATTGTGTTGAAGAGTACCGAATGAAAACACACTTGGTTGCTTTTGGGTCAAGTTTTGAACGATTCTGAGAGTATACATGAACAAAAGCTGTGCAACCAAAGATTTTGAGGGGAATAGAGGAGAAAGATCGAAACATTGGGTAGGTTTGTAGAAGGACAAACATGGGAGTTTGGAATTGGTGGATTTTTGATGGCAAACGGTTTATAAGGTGACAGGCTGTTAAAATAGCTTCTCCCCAGAGATATTTTGGAACATACATTGTGAACATTAGGGATCGAGCAACTTCAAGTAGATGGCGATTTTCCGTTCTGCCACGCCATTTTGTTGTGGTGTATTGGTGCATGAACTCTGATGAATGATACCATTAGTTGCTAGATAATCACCTAAGTTGGACTTGTAATACTCTGATCCATTGTTAGTCCTCAAGATTTTAATTGAGGTCTGGAATTGATTTTTTATCATGGAGTTGAAACTTTGAAAGATTTTGGAGACTTTAATTGAGGTCTGGAATTGATTTTTTATCATGGAGTGGAAACTTTGAAAGATTTTGGAGACTTCGGTTTTTTCTTTAAAAAGATAGACCCAACATACTCTAGTATGATCATCGATAAACGAAATAAATCATTTAGTTCCCGTGATATTTTTTACATGAGAAGGCCCCATATATTACTGTGAATTAAGGTGAAAGGATGAGACTCAATGTATGGTTTGGCTGGATATGATGCACGTGTGTGTTTGGCCAATTAACAAATGTCACACAGATAGGAACTGAGATTTTTATTAAGGAACAAATCTGGAAACAAACGTTTGAGATAATGAAAGTTGGGGTGGCCTAACCTACGATGCCACATCATTACATTCTTATTGGAAGGAACTTCTCAGCTTTATTCACATGTTCACCATTCTCAAAATAGTAGAGTCCGCCATCCTCCTTAGCAGTGCCAATCATCTTCTTTGATCCCTGCTCCTGTATGTGATAAGAAGTACCAGAAAAATTAGCAGTGCAATTAAGGTCACAGGTGAGTTTGCTAATGGAAACCAGGTTGCATGCTAATTTTGGAACATGGAGTACAGAATGTAGCACAAGTGTGTTGGACAGGCGGATAGATCATTTTCCAGCAACAATAGAAAAGGTTCCATTGCTATTTTTACTCTTGAGCTCCCATGGCATGGAGTATAGGAGTAAAATAGGGATGAGTTACCTGTCATGTGGTCAGATGCGCCAGAGTCAAATATCCAAGGAGTTTGTTTTTTTACATGAAGGGCAGTACCTTGATGAACAAAACTGCTTGTTGCTGTGCTGGGATTAGTCATGGTTTGCTGACTCATAAGTTTGAACAACTGTTCGAATTGAGTTTTGTTCAAGAAAATTCCAGCGGACTCATTGTTGTTGGTTTCCTCTGATTCTGCAGTGGCTTGAAGTCCCTTGCTTTGAGGTTGTTTCCTTGGCTTTGCATCGGCAGGTCTTCCATGGAGGTCCCAACATCGTTCTCGGGTATGGCCAAGTTTGTTACAGTGAGAACACCGTTGGCGCTGATTCGACTTTTGATCACCATAAGGCCGGTTAACAGTATTTTTTGTTATAAGAGCATAGGTTTCAGCTAGTCTTTCACTTATAGAATCCACGGATGAGTCCATTTTTTCCCCAAGCATCACTCAGCTTCTGCTTTCTTCACGGCGTACTTTTGCAAAAGCTTCACCGATGGAAGGCAGTATTCTCCGGCCTAGAATCCGTCCTCGTACCTCATCTAGTTCTATGTTGAGCCTGGCTAGAAAATCATACAGTCGTTCCTTTTCTAGATGTGTCTTAAACGTTTTGTTGCCTTCGAGATCACCCCAGTCCGCCTCATAGTCCATATCCAGTTCTAGCCATAGAGTCTGCAACATGTTGTAATATTCGGTGATATCCAGCTTTCTTTGCCGAATATCTTTGAGTTTATTCTTTATTTCGAAAACTTGTAAGGCGTTTTCAAGATCTGAATAATTCTCTTTGATAGCGTCCCATATGGCCTTGGCCGTGCGAAGAAACAAATAAGTGTGGCTGATATGTGGCTCCATTGAGTTAATCAGCCATGCCATGACAATGGAATTATTTAGTTCCCAGTTTTCATAGGTTTGACCCATCGTATTGGGACGTTGAACCTCGCCTGTGATGTCGCCCATTTTTTCCTCTCCCTCAGATCACCATCAAAACCGATTGGGACCACTGGAGGAAATTCTTGCCATTCAACTTGTGATTCGTGATCTGCAGCGAAGATCCCTCTCCAAAGGACTGTGCAACCACAGATGATATGGCTGGGCTGGATGTGGTAGATGATAATCCATCCTTACCGGAACTGATTGTCTCCTTCTCTGAACTCATTGTCGTGAGGACCACTGACAAGATGATGAACAAGATTTTTTTTTAAGCGTATGACTCTGATACCATAAAAGCAAATGTAGAGAAAGAATAAACTTTTTTTTATGTCTCCTTTGAGAATGATACACCATATATATATACAAAGATTTGTTCTACAAAAAAAGAAACTAGAAACTAATATCCCGCAAAATCTGCTATACACCATATTCCTCTTATCTTTTCAAGTTAATAGGAAAGTATAACAATCAATATGGAATGCTTAACAACCGAATATTCCTACAGAACCTCCCTAATCAACAACTCCACAACCCTTTAACCATTGATCGATAACCCACATTTTAACAGTCGATTGAGGCGGTCAATTACCAACCTAGAATGATCAATTACACCTGCCAGCCCCCTAAGCAGCTCGATCGACCCTGCTAGCCTCCCATACGATTCGTTTGATCTCTCTTTTTCCCTCGTCCTTCATCCAAACCTCCCCCTCTACAATATCGACCACCCTTCTTCCCTGCATGACATCCTCCATTGATCGCTAGCCATCAACCCAGATCGACTGTCACCCCTCCCCTTTGATCGCACCCTACCCTGTGCAGTTATAACTCCGATATAACGCTTAATGGGGGTGACCCGTTACATTATTAGATTATCACGTTTTTTTTATCACGGGTCCGATATAACGACGTTATATGGCCGTTATTGAGATAACATTTTTTTCAATAACACCGTTTTAACTTTTTGTTCTAATATATAAAAAAAAAACACCCATTTCATTCCTAGTCGAAGAAGAAGGATCAGAGCTCGCTGTTCAACAGAGAATGAGACAAGAAGGAAGAAGATGAAGAGTCGATCACGCTCTCTATTGCGATCTTAGTCTCATAAGAAGGGAATATGTTTTTTTTATTAATGTTTTGATGTTTTTGAATTTAATGTTATGAACAAGATTTACTTTTTTGTCTCTATAATACATCAATACTTTGTGGGGGTATTAAAAATATATTTAACAAAATATTTTGTTATATATCATTATATTACGTTATAACCTATAACGCTCCTGAACCGTTATGGGTCCGTTATTCGTTTTAACTGCATAGACCCTACCACGATGTTAACCCCTTCCCCCTTTTCCATTCTACTGTCAAAGCCCCACGATCGGTGTTCTCGCAGCCCTCCCAAATCCTTTCCCCCCTTTTCAATCGATCAGGGGAGGAAGATCATCAATTTTTCACTCAGGTCCTGTTTCAATATTTCAATCAGGCCTGTATCTGATTTTGTACTTAAGCCCCTCGTCCCATATAGCTATTTTCACCTCAACAAACACTCAGTACCACTACACATGTTCATTCTTGAAGCTATTTGCAATCGCGTAGATGAATTTGTACCGCCACAGGTCGTTGGTTCACGTACATTTAATGATCAGGTTGTTTACCACCACCAGACAACATCCTTGACACTGCATAATAGCTTTCCTTGACATTGCATAATAGCTTTTTGGATCAGTTTTACAGCTCATTTCCAAAAATTTGTGCACACAACTGCAATTTTGACATGAATCTCATTCGAGCGAGGGACTTCTCTACAACTTTGTAGGTGGCTCACTTTAGCTTTACGTGTGTGGGCTCAGAGCAACTATAAAGGAAAGGTTAGAGGCCGACTTCTACTTGGACACTTCACATTCTGTTGCTGCTTATGCTCGTATGACTTTTTTGGCTTTAAGCTCTAAGACGAACTTTTTCAACCCGGGAAAGTTGATGTAATTAGGATATTTAGGAATATTAGCAATAACAAAATTCATCTATTATTATTGTAACAGGGATTCTAATTAGGGTTCTCACATTGGTTTCCTATTAGGTTTAGGGTTTGTTTTAGAAGTTAGGTTAGTTGTAAATAAGGCGTAGGTTGCCCATTGTTAGTTAGTTGATTGACGAAAAGAAATTTAATTTGTTTAGTTTATCGTTGATTTACTTTATCGTGCGTTTATTTTATTTCAATTTCGTATTATCTTTCAATTTTTTTTCCGCAAGTTTTATTCTATCAGTTTTATTGAACTTATTATCTTTAAATTTCAGTGTCCTTCCATTTTCATCTTCCAATGGTTTCTCTCCTAACGTTTCTTTGTTTTGGAAAGCCTCTTCATCGTTCAATGATTTTCTCATCCAAAAATGACTTCCAGATTCTAATGATTTCCTCTCTACATTTCTTTCCAAAATGGATGCCTTTCTCTCTGTTTTTCACATAAAA
Organism: Berberis vulgaris; assembly: GCA_963556465.1. NCBI lineage: Eukaryota > Viridiplantae > Streptophyta > Magnoliopsida > Ranunculales > Berberidaceae > Berberis > Berberis vulgaris. The sequence continues at coordinate 90,320,182 of OY747127.1, read as the reverse complement.
AACAACTTCCTCAACCTTTATAACACTTTTCTTCATAAGGCACACACAGGCCACACACTGTATCCTCGTGATCTCTCTGTGGTCACAAATATTGAATGTCTCCTTGTCAACCTACCTCCCTATAAACTAGATAACATGAACCAAAAATCATTTATTGTGAAAGCTTGAAGTATTTCTAGTTCAGCCATAGTCTTTTGAAAAGATAAAATTCCAATGCACTAAGAAATAATAGAATGAAAACCCCAAAAACATCACCACCGAATTGAAATGCTTAATAATTTTATGTTTTGGCATGCACTCTAATACTGGTCCAAATTATGGGGGTTTTCAGACCAGACTAAGTGGGGTGTCTTAGACGAAGCCGTCAGTCCCAATGCTTGTCCTCCAGTTTTTTCACGCAAGTGTACTGTTACCTTAGTGCTGACCTCCGTTTCTAACGATGTTGATATTTCTTTTAGCAACTCTTTCCCTTTCTCTTTTGGGGCAGCAATAAATGTGATGGATGGGGCTACTTAAGATGTAAAACTCAATGTAGAACCAATCCAATAAAGTAAAAGACAATGGAATGATTAGTCTTTCTTTAGAACTTCAAAGAATTGAACCTAAATCTCTGTGAACTGTTGCCGCAAGGTAACCAGGGTTATACTCATCTTCATTTTGGTACTGGATTCATTTTATAGTGGAAATGCCATAAAGCGCGAACCGACATCCATGATATGAAAACCAAAATTGGGTTTTAGTCTTTTCAATCTATTGCTAGCTAGACACAATGTAGTTAAGGCGACCGCTTAGGGGCGCACCTCAAGATGTTTTACAAAATTTCGCCTCAAAGTGAGACAATGCGGTGCGGTGAAATGAGGCGTCCGCCTCGTACCACCTCAGCCCAAAAATGGTTGCAACTAGCACAGTTGCAGAAAAGAGGTGTTGCCCACTCTATAATAGGGTTTTATGTTTCACGGAAACGATTTCAATTTTCATACTTGTTTTCCATGCAATGACCCTGAGAAATGTTCTTTGCCCACGTATATGTTTGATTTTTTTTCCATGGAAAACGATGAAAATGGTGAAACAATATTGGAGAGAGGGGGAGGGAAAGACGCGCGCGAGGGGAGGGGGTGTGATGATAAAAGTTGTGACCTTCTACCATATCTTTTATCAAAATATGAAAAAACCCATTTTAGGGATTTTGGGAGGAGGGGGGGGGGGGGGGGGGGATATTTCTTTGTGGAGGAAAACTCAAGAAACATATCTTTAACATCATCGCTTGAAAACTTTTCTCACTCGCTCTCTTATATCCACTATTTTTATGGTTTCCAATGGAAAAAAAAAGGTTTTTTTGAGTTTGGCATTCATTAATTTATACCTATTAGAGTCTGGCTCTCGTTTTGAAAATTAATTGAGTCTAACACTCGTTTTCTGATGGAATCGTTAAGTCTACGTCATTGACTAGTCAAGACTAATTTTTGGACCATTTTTACCCTTAACTTGTTTAATTGAATCTAACTTTTGGATAATTCAGTCTAATTATTTGCCCTTACATGCGACATCTTCGATCTCCTATAAATGAACATGTGTCTCCCTCAACCAACCACCAATTCACCCCCAACAAATTTGTGTACTTTGGTGGGGAATGCTAATATCAGTGGTGTTTTTGTTATAATAATTAAATAAAAAAAACCTAATAGTCTCAATTACCTAATATATCAATTTTTTTGCTTGTTGTTTTGCAACTATGCTTGCATGCATATTTCTGGAAGACCCTCTTATGGATCTTATCCTTGCAGACCTTGGTGGCTGTTAATGTAGTCATAGATGGGTTTAATTCATTGATGGTTTGACATTGAGCAGTTTCACTTTCAATTGCATCTAATGTCATGCTCAGTCAAATGATTACGTCCATGCAAATAATTCTGGATTAATCACATTTTGTCTTGTACATATTAATCATATTAATCACATATTGTCTTATACATATGCTGAACAACAACAAGAGAACATCTAGATGCAAAGTAGAAAGGAAATTGACAAAAGATTTGAAGGCACAACAAATTTAATAGATAGGAAGAGGAGAGACATTGCATCCCATGAGGCAATCCAGAAGTGGATCAATGATCTTTCCTTCGCTTGTTGCCGAGAACACCTTATCAAATCCTCGCCGGGTGGTTGAACCTTCTCCCCGGTCAATAGCCCAGTAGTCAATTCTTCCCTCATTGAATGTTCTCAATAACTTTTCAAGACCATTAAACCTGCATGTTTCACAGATAACCAAGACCGGATTGCTACACATATCACTCAGTTCTATCAAGACATGTTAAAAAAATTATACTCCTGCAAGCCTTTGCTTGGTGAGTTACAATTTCACCGCATTTCAGGTGAACTCGCATACATTTTTGAACAAGATTTTATTGGGTGTTATGAATATTCAGCAAGTTAATGTGGCCACCGGGATTGATGGGTTTCCTATAGATCTAAAATTTGAGTTGCTCTTAGGACAAATGTTATGGATGTGACAATCAGAGGGATTTTCTTCAATGGAGGTTGAATACTACTCATATTTTCTATCCCCAAGAAAAGATAAGCCATGAGAATTGAAGACTTGAGACCATTGCTTATTTCTCAGTCCCCTTTCGTATCTCCTCCTCCGCCTCGCATATCTCTTGATCTCCTAGCAAGAAGCCCTCACCGACCCTCAGATCTTCTCCTCTGCCTCACAGATCTCCCTCTCTCACCCATTGGAGCTGTGTGTTAGGAGATGAAGGCGCAAGGCGGAGGGGATGGAGGCACTAGGAGGAGAAAGAAGAGAGAAGAAAGGAGGGGGTGGGGGCATTTTAGGGTTCAAAATATTAGATCCTCTATTATTTAAAAGTTAGACTCAATTAATCTAAGATAAGGGTAAAATAGTAAAAAAAATTAGTCTTAACCTGTCAATAACGTTGACTTAACGTTTCCGTCAGAAAATAATTGACATACTAAATTAGTTTTCAAAACGAGGGTCAAACTCTAATAGGTATAAACTAATGAGTGTCAAACTAAGAAAAAACCCAAAAAAAACAATCACACTTTTAAAGTTCCTTTTCCATGGCACATTCCTTGTAGAATTATACACAGTATAAGTACGATAATTAATGCCTACAAAAAATTGTTTCGAAATTTTTTATTCTTCAGGATATGCCTAAAAATTCCAAAACTTTATATGTTTAAAGCAATTATTTTTGGAAAAATAATTAAATATAGTAAAGAAAGGCAAGAGAATACAACTTTACAAGGTCTCCAATGATAGATAAGAGAACTATAGACCTTCCCCGATTTACAATCAGCTCCTCGAGTCCACCCCTTAGTTTCCAACGTGGGATGGTCCCTCCCCCTTGGGGTTTCTTTAGAAGATTGGATTGAACACTGGCTCAATTCTTTTTTCTGGGTGGCCACCATGGGAGTGTTGTGGAAAGAGCGAAACTGGCGCATCTTTGAAGGAAAAAATAACTCTGTTCAGATTGTGGGAGAAATCAAAATTGCAGTGTTGTCATGGGCTATTTCATGGGGCATTTGCAAGCAAGAAGACTTGATTGACTGCTACTCTGTTTTTCTAGGATTGTCTTTCTGTAGTGTGGGTGTTGTTATTTGTGGGGTTTCTTAGTTGGTTTTCGTTTCGGTGTTGTGCTGTTTGGGCTGTGTTTTTTCCTTGTAGGTTGTATCCCTTCCTTCTTGCCTGCCTTACAAGTTTCTGATCTTTAATGAAATCTAGGGGTGGGCGTCCCATCCCGCGATCCCGTTCCCGACCCGATTTTTTTGGGTTTTAATGGGATTGAATAATTTCATCCCGATCCCATCCCGTCCCGATCTAGAATGAGATGAGATGGGATGAAGATTTTCAATCCCGCCAATCCCGTCCCGTCCCGAGCTAATTTTTCAATATTTATTATTAATATTTTTATTTATTTATTTATTTTATGATTGCAATATTAGTGTAATTGAAGAAAAATTAATTTAGTTGAAATCGGTGTAATTGATATTAGTCTATATCTGCAACTACTTGATATTGGTTTATTTCTAGAATTCTAATTGAATTATTTAATTGCAAACTCTTTAAAACTCAAAATGAGATTGCTAACTACATTGGATAGTTTTATTTCGTGTCAAGACAATGAATTTAATGACTTGCAATAATGAAACATTCTTCTTAGCACCCCAAATCTACTCATTCTTTTGTTCACTATTCGAAACAGTAGAGCAGGTCCACCATTGCCATTATACTGTCCACCTTTTAGTCATTCAAAAACTCTGCAGAAATCTTAATTATATGGTGAATTTCAGCTATCATTTATGGTAGTTTATTATGATGTTGCATACTCAATCTAAGACTATCATTTATGTGTAGCTCTACGAATTGTCTTTGTCTCTTTTCAACTAAGCAAATTGGGTCTTGGGTAAGCAGTAATTTGTTAAAAAATGAGAGCACGCTGATCCCGTCCCGAACCCGTTTGGGATGGGACGAGGTCGGGATGGGTTTTTCTCATCCCGTCCCGTCCCGATCCCGTATGAACGGGATGGGATAGGGATGGGTCTATCTCGTCCCATCCCGTCCCGTGCCCAGCCCTAATGAAATCTATTGGTGTTTTATTTATGGAGAAAAATACCCAACCAAAATGAACATGGCGTATATTCTCAATCGTCTCGGTGAAGTTTGTCCATAGTTTACTTTTAATAGTGTAGCTCTCCTTACATACATTTATGGATGAAACTGCGGCTTAGCTTGATTGGTCTCTACTATTTGCCAAAAGACGAGCCGAAATTAAAAAAAATGGCATTATATAGGCACAAGGCTCGTCTATGCAGGCATCCCCAAGACAATTTCAAAATTTGACCTCAAACACAACATATTTTGGGCACCATATTTGGTTTTGATTGTATGTGAGAATTCGTTTTGCCAATCCTAGTGCCAATATGGCTGTAAACAGCATTTAAGGTTATACATTTGTCTTTGTAACCTGTTTTAAATTTGTTAATGATAAGAATCAACCATTTTCAGGGGTTTGTAATGAACATGCAACCTTCCGAAGCTGAAGCAGGGTTCGATGTTCGTCTCCCACCAACAGCAGATCCAGATGCATTGAAGTTGAGAATCGCTAATGAATGGGCACCAGCTATTCGGAACATGACATACCAGGTGAGGCAACTGCATCTCTCTCTCATTTTCCTTGCTTCTTTTCCATGAATATGTTTCTAAGCACTCCCCACCTAAAAAACTAAAACTGTCATGAACAGATAAGGAATACTCTCAGTAATATGCCTTTGATGAATGTTGTAGGTACTGGTTGATCTTGTAAGTGTTGAATTTTATTAATATTTTGTTCCTATTCATATGGAAGTTAATCGAAAGAGGACCTATACGGGACTACATGGGACGCCCTCTGATGACTCCAACCAATGAATCGAACCCATGGTGGTCTGTTTTCAAGAATGCGATTAACAAGGCTGGTGGAACACTCGCCAAACCTGAAATTTTGGCTTCTACAACTGATGCACGATATATGAGGCAAATGGGAATCCCCACTATTGGGTTCTCTCCAATGACGAATACTCCGATCCTGCTTCATGAACACAATGAGGTTCAATACTTCCCACTTTTGATTCTTTGTTTTCAAATAGCTTGCATTTGAAAGTTTATGACACATCGCTAATGTTAAAGTTCAAACATTATGTGCAGTTCTTGAAAGACACAGTGTTCTTGAAGGGGATTGAAGTGTACGAGTCTATAATCTCCTCCCTGAGTTTATTTGAGGGAGCTTCAAGTTCATGATCTACACTACTGTGAACTACTTGTGATCAATTATGGCAACTAGAATACTGCAATGTTCATGACTATAGCTATGCTCTTTGGGTGCTCATCCATCTGCCACTTGTTTTGTGTGGATGTCAACATTTGTGCTATATTGATTGTGCTGTGTTCCTGGTATGTACCAGTATTTTGTTCATAAAATGTTCTCAGATCTGACATCCTGAAAATAAGGTTGCATGTGAACATGTAGAGGAAGTCTAATTGGCGAGGAAACCAGCGAGGAAACGCGCGAGGGAGGGGGGTGCACACATCTCGAGGGGGATGGAGGGTTCCACCCCCCTCCCTCGCTGGTTTCCTCGCCAATTAGACAATCTCGAACATGTATTCAGTAGCCAAAGCTCAGAATTCAGAGATGCAAACTAGTATAATTTTTCAGTGTATAAATTGGAAGGAGATGCATCTTTCTCTTCTCATTCTTCACTATCGTATTAGAGGCTCCATCTTTTTTCGCTTTTCTCTCTGACTACCGCTTGCTCCGAAATGACACATGAGGAGGATTTTAGTTTTGAACATGATGGAAACTAGTTTTCCCCCACGCCCCCTCACCTTAATTCGGCCCTAATTCCTCGCCGATATTTCTAGATAATGATCTCTGCTCCCAGATTAGAGAGATCTCATAACTTGATTCTTATGGATGAGTTGTAATTGAGTTTTGAGAAGGTTGTTTAAAAGTTTCATACCGATGTAGTTAAGAGAGACTCGACGCTTCCAATGTCTGTTATTTATCCCAATCTTGATCTTCTCCGTGATGAAAACTCAAACCCAAGGTCGGGTTTGCACAACACCCTACTACGCGAATTTGTTCTCTTTCGCCTGTATGTTACTATTCATCTCAATAATTGTTGATCCCCAAATAAATGAACATAAAATAAAAACACTTAATCAACTATTTTTATGCCATGAAACACTAATATAACTTGTCTGACGAGCATATATCATATCATACTGCACTTTCTAAGATACACTTAATTGGTTAATTCCAATCACATAAATCAATGGTTCCAACCACACTTAATAATTTGGTTGATATAGAAGGGGTTAGAAATCATTATGTTACAATCTTTTTCAGAACTTTACTTAACGCCAGTGAAAGGGTAATATGGTGTATTTTTCTTCATTCTATTGCCTTGTATGCATTAGTTTTGCACAAATTTAAGTGCTAAATTCAGTTGGGTTATGTTAAGAAATTAGATGTATTCTCTTAATGTTTTCAATTCATGTATATGTCGCCATGTGTGCGTAGGTTTACATAAAGTTAAAATTCTTGATTCCTGAGATCATTATGTTTGTTATCGTGTTTGAATGGCTGTTAGATTCCATAGTACTAAAATTTATTGAAGCGCACAAATGACTTTATTTTTGGAGATTATTAATACAATTTAAACATCACTGTTAGGTTAATTTCCTTAGTTGGTATGCAAGGTTGACAGAATGACAGTCAATTTTCAAAGAAATATTAAATGAGAAACTAAATAGAGGTGGAGAAAGTCGACATGTGCTAGGTTTTTGGATGTGTTTGCAGTACTTTTCTCTAGTTCTTGAAGGGGTTCAACCAAAATCAGTTTCCACAATGGCTGCATGAGCATTTAAATCTTCAGTAGGATTTCTATGGACTCTAAATATGATGTTTATGTAGTTAAGTATTTATAATTAAGAATTCACTCCCAATTTTTGTGAAGTTTCAAATACGGCGACATCCTATTTCTCAGGAGGCCCTCCCTCGTTCCCTAGAATTACACTTTATCTTGACCTCCATCATCATGTCATTAAAAATTGACAGTTTTAATTGTTTCTCATTATTTCGTTTTCAGCAACTCTATCCATCGCTTTCTTTTTTATCCTTCTTCTATTAACATCTCGACTGATCCTTGGGTTCACAAAGGAGAAAGCACCCCCCTTTCATTTAATCTTGACTTCTTTGGTCAGTCTTGAAAAAAAACCCTTTTTCTTTATTTGGATCTCCACTGATACTTGGACCGAGATTTTCTTTTGACAAGTTGGCGTGTAGGAGAATTTTACCATTCATTTTTTCCTTTTTCTTTTGGTGCCCTGTCACTTTAAGATGGTTGGTTGCTTCTCCATGTCTTCTGAATAATTAATTCATTTCAGGTAACTGCATTAGAATTCCTACATTGGGAAAGAGATTCATCTCTCAGCTACAGGTAGTTATTTGTACCACAACCATGCATCAAGCAGCTCAACATTTCAGAAAACAACTCACAATCAACGTTATTGGAGAATGGTTTCATACTCCTTCTATACTTCAACTGACTATTGCATTAGGAAGACCACTCGAACTAAAATTGCAATAGCAGATTGTATGTATATAGTGCAATGCTTGAAGGTTTACTTACCCTCTATCTGGCCTAATAGGTTTGGCTTGTATTAAGCAATCGACCACTTGACGACCATTTTATATATGAGAAATTTGCCTACTACATCCGCAGATGTAAAACACGAAAAATTGAACTATATTTTTTGTTATTGTCTCCTGAAAATTGTCTCCTGTTATTGAACAATAATTACACAACAAAAGTCAGAAAAATAGGAAGAATGAACAAGTTACAAATTCTACACGTACATACAACTAAAGTTGCTTCAACAATGTCACCACCTCTCCCATGAAGGGTCTATCTTTGGCCCTCTCACTAGTACACCAACAAGCAATCCTCATAAACTCAGCAACACCCGACTCTACCAAGTTTTCCCTCGACACCATCGCATCGATAATTTCAATAACTTGACCTTGGGCTACCTTTTTCTGAGCCCAATCAACCAAGCCCACCTCATTTCCATCATCCATTTGAAGGGGCCAATTTGGTCTCCTCCCCGTAGCAACCTCAATCATTAGGACACCAAAGCTATACACATCTGCGTTAGTCGTGGCCGCGGTAATTCCATTCTTATACTCCGGTGGCATGTACCCCATGGTACCCGCCACCTGAGTGAACACATGGCTATGCGATGAATCCACTCGCCTAGCCAATCCAAAATCCGCAATGTGTGCCTCGAATTCCGCATCCAACAACACGTTACTAGCCTTAATATCCCTATGTATAATTGGGGTGTCCAACGTGTGCAAAAACAATAGCCCTTCAGCCACTCCCTTAATGATCTTAACCCTAATTTCCCAACTCAATGGAAACCTAATCAACCAATTAGGCGCGGACATTTGTTCTTCGACGGTAGTTGTCCCCGTGTCATGAAGCCATTGGTCCAAACTACCCTTCTCGATAAACTCGTAAATCAAGATCCGATCATTTCCCGACACACAATAACCCAAGATTCTCACAAGATTCACGTGTCGGATCTTTTTTTCACCTAAAGTCTCCATTTCGGCTTGAAACTCCCGAAACCCTTGAAAAGCGTCTTCGCTGAGTTTCTTGACAGCAACTGTAACACCGTTAGAGAGACACGCCTTGTATACGAGGCCGAAACTTCCGTCACCAATGATTCCGTCAGGGGAGAAGTTTCGGGTCGCAGTGAGGAGTTCGGACATGGAGATCCGATCCAACGAGGGATCGAAGGAAGCGCTCTCCCTTATGGTGATGGAGGTGAGACTGCTCGGTTCGCCGCGGGTTCGGGCCTGGGTCTTGGAGGAGGGTTTTTTGCAGAGGAGATATGCCAAGGCGAAGAGGAACGTTACGATGACGAAGGTCGCTGCGGCCGCGAGGACCACCTGGGCCTTTTGATCCATTGGATGGACGGCTGAGATTGATTGAGGAGACGAAGAGAGAGTTCGGAGAAGAAAGTGTAGAGGAGAGACGAGGAGATTTAAAGATATAACGAGGATGTGAAGGTCGTCGGATCGACTCGGTGAGTCAACGATATAAATTTTGATCTAACTTTTGGTAATTTATAGAGGGATATCCGCATTTTGTCTTTGTCATGTGAAATAAAAGTGTTGAATATGGGGAATTCTAATTGGCGAGGAAACCAGCGAGGAAACGCGCGAGGGATGGAGGGTGATGCGAGATTGCACACATCTCGAGGGGGATGGAGGGTTCCACCCCCTCCCTCGCGCGTTTCCTCGCCAGTTAGACAATCCCGTTGAATATCAATGACCAATTTTTTTGCACTGCGTTTCTACTTGGGATGGCAACGGGGCGGATTGGGGTGAATATCAATAATGGATCCCCAAATCCGTCCCGCCAATCCGTTTATAGATTTATTTAAAAACCACCTCCGCCCCGCACGGATTGGCACAGATTGGCGGATATCCGCCCCGCACACATCTCCGTAAAAAAATTTTCTAAATCAATTGATATATCTCAGTTCAATCCTAAAAGCAGGTTATTCATGTAAAATATATTTCATTCATTAACACCGGTTGAATCCATACAAAAATTATAACAAAAATTACAAAATATAAAAATAAAAAATTCGATCAAAAATTTGATCAGAGATCTCAGATCTCTACAAAAAGAAAAAAAATTTCGATCAAAGATCTGATTAGAAATCTCAGATCAGAGATTTGAGATCTTTGATTGCAGAGAGAGAAAGGGGGGGGGGGGGGGGGGGGGGGGGGGGAGGGAGGAGAGGGGAAGGCGGGGAAGGGAGGGGAGAAGGAGGCGATCGGGATAGAGACGAACATTCGACGTTCTTTCGAAGCAGAGGAGATGGAGAGGAGACAGAAAATGAGACGACCCTTCGCTGTGAGTTGAGCCCTTCGAGTGTCGAATGTGAGAGTGAGTTGAGCCCTTCAGGATGTGAGTTGAGACATATAAGGAGACGCTTTGCTGTGAGTTGAGCCCTTCGGAATGTGAGAGGAGACAGAGAAGGAGACGCTTCGCTGTGAGAAGGAGATTGTGAGAGTCGAATGTGAGAATAAGTGAAGAATGTGAGATGAGAGTGAAGGGTTTAATCCCTTTATATAGGTGAATGGTATTTTTGTAATTTTATCGGTTAAACGGATATCCGTGGGGCGGATATGGTCAAATTCGTATCCGTCTCAATTAATAAACGGATACAGATTGAAAATCCGTATCCGCCCCAAGATCCAGGGACCCTTTACCAAATCCGTCCCAAATGGGGCGAGTGGGGCGGATTCCCCACTGCCATCCCTAGTTTCTACATGTTTTAAATGTTCAAAATTATTATTGGTGATCACCAATATGTTGCCGGGAACTGTTCACTAAAATTAACATTAACCCACCACTTGTACCAATGACATATTATAACTAACATACATTTTAAAACAAACCCTAAACCTAATAGAAAATAAATATGAAATTCCTATTACAAAAATAATAGAATGTCTAATATTGTTAAAATACTATACACCAAATCGTCCAGTAATCTACTCCGTATGCGTGACATGATGATCTCGTCAACTAAAATGAGATTCTTGCCACCCTAAATGCTACTACCTCTTATTTGCTAAGCACAGGAAGAGCAGAGCTAGCCCAAATAAGTGCCTAATCTGATTCAGCCCATAAAACAGGGAACCAAGCCCACTGAGGTGAGTATTTGGGAATTGGACCCAAGTAACAAGGCTCTATCCAGCCCATAAGTCAAATGGTCAAACCCAAAACCCGTAACACCAAATAAGGCAAGTATCTAGGAGTTTGACTTAAGACAAACATGCCACTAAGACGTTGACTCCTCCTAGGAAACAAACATCAAAGTATAAGTTGCGCATGAAAACTCTCATGCATGGATAACTTTCAAAGGCATAGCCACGCCATCAAAGGCATAGCCGAACAAGGATTCTCGCATGATAAATAGGGCACAAAGCTGAGGAACTAAGGTACGCTACAAAACCCTAATATAGAGAAATACATCATTCTTTATGCCTTGTCTGACTTTAGCATCGGAGCCTTTGGATCACGTTTGTTCCTTTTACAGGTCAAGGCTTGGGAGAACGAAAACTGATCCATCAGTTTGGCGTCGTCTGTGGGAAACGACAACTTCCTAAGATTAAAGAAGTAACACCCGTTTATTGTATTCCATAAAATGGTAGCCACAAGATCCCGTAATGGTGAGATCCCCGAGCCTTCAAACGCTTGAGCCGATGCAGTACCACCAACTCCGGTGCTCCCAGCCATGAGGGGAAAACTACCCCAAGTCCCCGCACGGGTTGCAGCCACGACGGACTCTAGAGTGGATAATTTCTTAGCCCAAATACAACAAATTTCTTGAGTAGTGGAGATGCTTGATCAACAGAACCCACCATCTGCAGATGGTGACAAAGAGGTGGAAAGGACCCTGTTTCCGCAGGAGAATAGAAATCGTGTTCAAGAGAGCCACAATGTCCCTTCTGGTTCTCAGGGGACCAATGACAGCGAGAATCAGGGGAACAGAGCGGTCTATGGAGACCTGACATCTAAGGCTGACAAGCCCACTAAACAAAATCCCCTCGGGCTTGGGGCCACCAATCCGAATGTATTATACAACCTCACCTCCTCCTATTCACAGATCAGATCATGTACGCGCCATTGCCTAAAAAGTTCAGCCCCAAAGTTGGAATTCTATGACGGGACAACGGACCCGTTTGACCATTTACGCCATTACCATCACGTGATGACATTGAAAGAGGGGTCAGAAGCAGTCATGTGCCGAACATTTCCCACCAGCCCGAAAAAAGTAGCACTGACTTGGTTTCACAGTCTCCCCCAAGGTCGATTGACTCCTTTCAAACACTGGCCAAGACGTTTATCACTCGCTTTGTGGGCAGTCAGCGAATCAGGAAGGGTCCACATTACTTGCTCAGCCTCAAGCAAAAGCCAAGAAAAACACTAAAGAAGTACATTACCCATTTCAATGACGAGTTAACTCTGATTGATGGATGTAGCGACGACACCTCCATCACAACATTCACCTCAGCCTTGTGGGGAGGCCAATTCTACAATTTCCTCACCTTGAAACCCCCTATGGACATGGCAAACCTGCTAAAAAACGTTCAAAAGTACATCACACTTGAGGAGATTTGGGCCGCTAAAAAAGGGGGCGAGAGTGAAAAGAAATATTCCTCTAGCACTCGAGATAAGAAGGAAGTAGAAGGACGATAAGAGTAAAAAGAGGCAGAGTGATAATAAGTCGGATTCCGACTAGACGAGGCAAGAAAAAGCCTATAATTTTGCAGATGCAGAAACGACTCCATCACTCCCCTCAACGCTAGCCTGTCCAACATCCTTGCTACCATTAAAAACTAGGGATACGTGAAGTGGTTTTCCAAACTTCGGGGAGATTCGTCCCGGCGAGACAATGGCAAATACTGTTCATTTCACCAAGACAACGACCACAACACTGAAGACTGCAAACATCTTAGAAATGAGGTCAAATACTGGTCAAGAAGGGAAAACTCAAAGAATTCCTGAGCCCGGATAAGAGACAAGTCTGGGGGAGGAAAAAGAAGAGATTGTAAAAAAATAGAAGAAACGGCAACCGACATTATATACGTCCTATATGGGATATGTTTGAAAGGTGAACAATCCAAATGGTCCCGAAAGAGAACGCTCCGCGAGACGCAGACTCAATCCACCTACGAGGATCGATAAGTACAATATGCTCGTGTTCAATGCTCGAGCCCATCACTGACGTTTACTGATAAAGACCTCCAGGGCGTCCACTTCCCTCATAATAATGCCTGGGTTATCTAAGTCCCGACAACAAAATGGGAAGTGAAGAAATCCTTCGTAGACACAGGGTGATCCTTAAATGTCCTATTTCTCGATGCCTTCCGCAACATTCAATTGAAAGAGGAAAGCTTGATGTTCGCCAGTCACCCTATGATTGGGTTTAGCGGGGAGAAATGCTTTCCCATCAGGAATATTAGACTGACGGTAGTGGCAGGAGAGCCATAACTACAGAAAGTACTGTTCCAGGAGTTCATGGTAGTTGATGCTCCATCCACCTACAATATCATCTTAAGAAGGCCTTGGCTCCATCAAATAAATGCAGTAGTTTCCACTTTGCATCAGTGCATTAAGTACCATGCCAATCTCGAGGTGGGGACCATCCGAGGAGACCAGCCATCAGCAAGAGAATGTCATTATGCAACATTAAAACAACTGGACAACTAGCAATCATAGTCTAGGCTCGCGGGTCAGACATCTTGGAGCCTAGGCCCAGAAATGGAACAAAATTCTTTTTGCTCGGATGATGAGGCTCCAGTCAATCCGAGGGGAAGATCGAATGTCGGCCAACCAGAAGAGGAGCTAGTCATAGTTACCTTGACAACCCTGATAACAACAGAGCCGTCCAGATAGGCTCCCGCCTGGGCAAAGAATTGGCGAAACGACTAATAGAGCTGTTGAAGAATAATCAAGAGATCTTCGCCTGGACGATGATGGACATGGTAGGGATTGACCCCTCTGTGATCATCTATCGAATGGAAGTTGATCCTAAGAAGAAACCAATCAGGCAGAAGAAGAGACCTATGGCCCCCCCCGAAGAAAATCAGATCATCAATGAAGAGGTACAAAAACTACTTAACGCCGACATGGTTATGGAGTCACGGTACCCAACCTAGCTGGCGAATATCGTCTTGGTGAAAAAAAGAATGGAAAGTGGAGAGTTTGTATGGATTACACAGACCTGAACAATGCTTACCCGAAAGATAGTTTTTCACTTTCTCGCATTGATCAGATCATGGACGCCACGTCCAGACACAACCTTCTAAGCTTCATGGATACTTATTTGAGTATCACAATTGATGAGGAATCTAAGTTTCTTGGTTTTTTTTTTGTAAACGACACTATTTCCAATGAAACTTGCTCCGACCCTTTTTTTCGTGTGTTCTTGTGTTTCTTGGTTCCCACTTGTCAGTAGATGATCACATAATTAAAAATTCAATAAAAAATTATTGGATCACTAGTTTCAAGGAGTGATTAATGTTAATTGATGTTGAAGTAGTTACGTGGCTATATCAGTGTTGCACAACTGCAATTATTTTTTTCACTTTATTTGTAGAATTTTGAATTGTCGATCTCATTGTGGATTATGCATGCCGATGATTTTTCTGTTCAAGATCACTTCTTAAATGGTTAATTGTAGTCACTGAATGTGTAAACGGATGTTTTTGTTTCTTATTTGACAAGTAGTTTGATATATGCTGTTGCATATTATGCAGTTATTGTTTACTGTTCAAAGTTTGATGCATGTTGCATATTTATTAGGGAAAATCGTCAATAGTAATGATTTCTTTTTTGACAAAGGGTAAAAAGTTCAACAATGAATGAGCAAAAGGTTTGCAATTAGGAGAGTCTAAAGAGGATATAGGCTTACAAAAAGAGTTACTTATTTTGTTATGAAATACTTCTTCTGTTTAGGTCTATCGAAATATCTTTGTTTTAATTGATTTCTATGTACTTATGTTATAGTGTTTTTAGTATTGCATGTTTCGTTAATTAATTTATGTTCTTTATGCAACTACCTTGGATTTTATTTATTTATTTATTTAGCTTGTTGACGCCAGGTAGAATAGCGATTATTCTGCAGGCTAATATCAACATACAATTGACAGGGAAGAACACAAGAAGATTACCCAAAAAACACAGAGAAAATAACTCTAATGTTTAATTAAATTACTCAAATCAAAATGTATCTCTAAAATCAGCCCACAATCCGGGCTTTATAGCTAAAACTCATCAATATTGGAATTTTACCAAAAATGACAATGCCCCAATAATCATGCTAAAACAAAATATGTAATAAAATAAATATACTGCCAGAAATCTGGCCCAAATTGGGTTCAGAATCACTTTCTAAACAATAATTGAAATATTACTATAAAGGAAAATTAATTACTAAATTTGTGGATTCGAAAGGGGAAACGGTGGATTTTGGCTTCGAAAAGATGTTCAACGAGTGTTGCTCATTGACTACGACGTGCGCGTTGAAAAGTACTTTCCGAATTGGGGTCGTTTGCACGATTCTGATACTCGTAGCCAAAGTTATATCCAAAATACTAAAACGCACTCTAAATTGCCAATTTTGAAATAGAATTCTGATTTCCTGCCATTCTTGCGCTGATCTGCTAATTCGAGATATCTTAGTGTTAATAACGTGTTATTTGACAGCTCAACATCATCTGACTCAGATCCTCCTGCATCAGTCGCTCCGGGTTGGAAAGAACTCGTCCTCGAGTTCACAATAGCATCATCGGGATCAACAAAACAAGGACTCAAGTGCTTTACATTAAATACATCAGAAGTCCTCAAATGACTGGGGAGGCGCAGTCTGTAGGCATTATCATTGATCTTCTGCAAGATCTCACAGGGTCCAATCTTCCGCTCCTTAAGCTTATTATACTCCCCAACAGGAAAACGATCACGGGTTAATACCGCTCAAACAAAATCACCAACATCAAAAAGTACCTGACAACGGTGACGGTCGGCTTGAACTTTGTACTTCAAATTACTCTCGTGAATAGTCAGCTTCACCTGCTCATGGATACCCCGAAGATGTTTTGCCATTGCATCAGCCTTGGGATTCAAACGACCCACACGTGGAATAGGGGCTAAATCGAGCACCCCGGATGGATTCTGGCCATAGACAATCTCAAATGGGCTAATTCCGGTGGATCGGTTCTTCGACCTGTTATAGGCAAATTCTACTTGAGGCAACGCCAAATCCCACTGTTTTGGTTTAGTGCCTGCCAAACTCCTCAAAAGGTTCCCCAAACTGTGGTTCACAACTTCAATCTGTCCATCCGTCTGGGGGTGGTAAGCGCTGCTAAAATTCAAGTTCGTCCCCAGTTTCTCCCATAAACTCCGCCAGAAATGACTCATGAACTTGGTGTCACGATCTGAAGTAATGGATCGGGGAACACCATGTAAACGCACAATCTCCCTGAAATAAAGATGGGCGATCAGGGCAGCATCCATTATTTTTCTGCAAGTTACAAAATGGGCCATCTTGGAAAGCCTGTCAACCACAACCAAAATAGAATCCCAAGCCCGTTGGGTACGGGGTAAGCCCAACACAAAGTCCATACTGACATCAAACCAAGGGGCCTCAAGTACAGGTAAAGGTGTGTACGGGCCCGCATTAGTAAGAACTCCCTTGGACCGCTGACACACATAACAACGCTCCAAATAATGAGCCACATCACTGGTCAATTTGGGCCAATAATAGGAAGAAGAGATCAAGGCCAACGACTTATCTTGCCCAAAGTGACCCTCATTATGAAGTTCATGAATAATCTCCTGCCTTAGTGAACAATCTGGAATGCACAACTGTAATCCACTAAACATATAACCATTATGCAAAATAAAGTCATGTCGTTGACCATCAATTACCTCCTGAATTATCCTGCCGAATGAAGGATTTGCAACATACATATATCAGAGAAAGCCTCAAATCCTGCAACTCTAGTGCTCATGGTGGTGAGGAGTAACGTACGACGGCTCAGTGCATCTGCGACACGGTTCAGACTCCCTGCTTGGTGCCTCAGTGCAAACGTGAACTCCTGCAAGTACGCCACCCACTTGGCATGTCGTCGACTCAGCTTATGTTGCCCATTGATGTACTTCAGGGCCTCATGATCAGTGACAAAAATAAACTCCCTCTGTACTAGGTAGTGATGCCAATGCTTCCGGGACTGAACTATGGCATAAAACTCCAGATCATAGGTGGAATAATTCTTCTTTGATTCTGATAGCTTCTCACTGAAAAAAGCTATTGGACGCCCTTCCTGACTCATAACACCACCAATGCCAACCCCAGATGCATCACAATTGACCTCAAACACCTTTTCAAAATCAGGAAGTGCCAAAATTGGTGCTTCTGTCATCTTCTGCTTGACCAGTTGAAAACTGGCCTCCGCCTCATCGGACCACTGGAAATCACGTCCCTTGAGGCACTCTATGCTAGGAGCAATCAGAGTGCTGAAGTTTCGGATGAACCGACGGTAGAAAGACGCCAATCCATGGAAACTTCTGACATCGTGTAAGGTCTTTAGTTTGGGCCACTCCAAGACCGCATCTATTTTCGACTGATCTGCATGAACACCATCAGTAGACACAACAAAACCAAGAAAAGTAGTGAAGAAAGAACACTTATTCTGATTGACGAAGAGGCGCTCCGTCATCAACTTATAAAAAACAACACGATGGTGATCAAAATGTGACGCCCATGTCGGTCTATAAATGAGGATGTTGTCAAAGTAAACTACAACGAATTTTCCCATAAAAGGCCGTAAAACCTGATGCATAAATCTCATAAATGTACTGGAGGCCAAAAGGCATGACCATCCACTCATACAACCCATGATGCGTCTTAAACGCTGTCTTCCACTCATCTCCAGGCCTTATTCTGATTTGGTGATATCCACTTTTAAGGTCAATTTTTGAGAAAACCTTAGATCCGGACAGCTGGTCTTACATATCATCCAGGCGAAGAATTGGAAACCTGTATTTCACTGTAATCCTGTTGATTGCCCTGTTATCAACACACATACGCCAAGAGCCATCTTTTTTTGGCACTAGCAGAGCAGGTACTGCACATGGGCTCATACTCTCACGGATGTAGCCCCTCTCCAACAACTCTACCACATGCCGCTGCAACTCTTAAGATTCCTTAGGACTGTGGCGATAAGCCAGCCGATTAGGCAAACTGGACCCCGGAACAAGGTCGATCTGATGCTGAATATCCCGCATAGGTGGCAGCCCAGGAGGAAGATCCTCTGGCATAAGGTCAGAAAACTCTGCAAGAAGCTGCTGCACCTCTGTTGGCAAATCTGAATGCTCATTGACTGCACTATTCCCACAAGGTAACAAAGCATAGACCACATCTCCACGATCAATCTCAACTAAAAACCTGGATCTAGAAAGCAGATTAGTATTATTGGTTACCGGGGTAGGAGTGGTTCCTTCCCGACGAGGTGCCAATACAATCTTCTTCCCTTTAATGCTAAGGGAATATGTATTTTTCTGCTCATCATGAATAACACCGCGATCATACTGTTAAGGTCTGCCTAACAATACATGAAAAGCATCCATAGATACAACATCACACCAAGCATTATCAAAATATTTCCTGCCAATCGAAAAAGACACTAGGCAATGCCTATCTACTGTTACCTCACTACCTTTATTCAGCCATGATAATTTGTACGGCTTAGGATGACGATCTGTTTGCAACAGCAATTTCTGGACAACCTCGTCAGACACGACGTTCTCACAACTGCCACTACAATGATCATCTTGCAGACTTTATCTGCAACTGTGCATGTCGTGTGGAAAATATTGGTTCTTAACCAATCGTCTCCTGAATTATCCTTGGGAGTCAGTAGACTCTTACGAACAACCAGAGTCTCATGACCATCTCCATACAACACATCCCCATCTTCATCATCGTCATACACAAGCTTTCCAAGTTCATCAAATTCGTCTACCACGTCTTCCTCAATCAGAAGATTGTTGCCCTTCCGAATAGCAGGCTTTTTGCACTCAGTCGCTCTATGTCCCTGTTCACCACATCTAAAACATCTAATAGTAGAGTGACTCTGCGGTGGTGGTTGGGTAGAACGGGATTCTTGAGGGCGAACTGACCAACTGCTTTGATCACTTCTGACCATAGGCCTCCTGTTCTGCTGTATTTCCACAGCAAGTGCACGCTGGTAGGCTTCAGAAACAGTCCATAGTGAGTGAAGGCTGAGGAGATTCTGCAGGGGTTGTAGTAATCCCCCCAAATATCGCGCAACCATATGTTCTTCCGTCTCAGATAAGTCATTACGAGTTACTAATTGATAGAACTCCTCCGTGTAATCATCAACTAATTTCGTGCCTTGCCTCAATGAATGAATTCATTGAAACAAAGTTTGAGTGTAGCCGAAAGGAAGGAAGTGACCCTTCATCTTTTTCTTCATCTTTTCCCAATCAGTGATTTTGGCCTGGCCCTGCCTGTCGCGTGATCGCTTCAATTGCTCCCACCACGCAGATGTTCTGCCTTTGAGTTTGATGGCAACCAATTTCACTTTGATAGGATCTGGAATTTTACCAAAAATGGAAACGCCCCAATAATCATGCTAAAACAAAATACGTAATAAAAGAAATATACTGCCAGGAATCTGGCCCAAATTGGGTTCAGAATCACTTCCTAGACAATAATTGAAATATTAATATAAAGGGAAATAAATTACTAAATGTGTGGATTCGAAAGGGGAAACGGTGGATTTTGGCTTTGAAAAGATGTGCATCGAGCATAGCTCATTGATCACGACGTGCGCGTTGAAAATAGCTTTCCAAATTGGGGACGTTTGCGCGATTCTGATACTCGTAGCCAAAGTTATGGCCAAAATACTAAAACGCACCCTAAATTGCAAAATTTGAAATAAAATTATGATTTTCTGTCATTCTTGCACCGATCTGCTAATTCGAGATATCTTAGTGCTAATAACGTGTTATCTGACAGCTCAGCATCATCTAACTCGAATCCTTCTGCATCACTTGTGAATCATGAATTTGTGTTGTCAGGTTTGAAGTGGGTTTGGAGTTAACAAATGGATAAATCGTGGGTCACGCACACTTAAAATATTCTTTATGCGCTTCTCATAGTATATTAGTGATATACATATTAAAATACACAAAACTAACCATTGTTTTCTCATTTATAGAATTACAGAAGAGTATCCTAATAGAGTTAAAAAATTCATCGAATTTGCTAAATAAATTGCTAGAAATCAAGAAAGGATTAAATGTCCATGCAGGATGTGTAAAAATTTGAAATCTCATGGAGGTGAAATAGTTGAAGATTACTTGGTGAAATATATAATGGATTTGTCATACACAACTTGGATTTGACATGGGGAGAAGTTATCTAATAAGAATCCTAATGTAGAAATGATAGTCACACTTTTGCATAGATGGTGATGATGTGGGAGATGAAATAGATGTAGGTATGCTTGATTAGATGATGTGGAGGATGAAAATAATCAGGATTTGGGAAAATGTTGGACATCCATGAGACGATGAATTCTTTAATCAAGTATGCCAAAACCCCTTCATATCTTTGTTGTACAAAGATACCAAATTATCAACAACAATTGCCCTCTACAAGTATAAATCTATGTACAAATCATAGGAATAGCAGTTTTTATGCTTTATTGGAGATATGGCTTGATTATTACCTCTAGAAATTACACTTTTGGAATCCACATGCTTGCATTGATGATTGTTGTCTATTTTCAACTTGATTTCCAAAAATACATGCTTGATTTGTACATAGATTTATACTTGATTGCCATTTCAACTTGATTGCCAAAAATACATGCTTGCATTGATGATTGTTGTCTATTTTGGAATGATCTGAAGGAAAGAGAGATTTGTCCTAAATGTAATTCTTCTCGTTAGAAAATGGATTTTAAAACTAAAAAAGTTCATTGAGGCATTCCAGCCAAAGTTCTCACATATTTTTCAGTAATACCAAGGTTTAGAAGGATGTTTGAGTTTTCAGAGTTGGCAGAGTAATTAAGGTGACATTCTGATCATAAAAGTAGTGATGACACTATTTACCACCTAGTAGATTGCTTAGCATGGGATACGATTGATTCAAAATATCCTTATTTCTGCTCTTTCTGGAGCAAAAAATTTGAGGTTTGCACTTTGTGCTGAGGGATTTAATCCATTTGGTGCCTGTAGCTCTATACACACTTGTTGGCCTATGATGCTAGTTACATAGAATCTGCCAAAATTATGTATGTGCAAAAAACATAAGATGCTAACTGATGATACATCAAACCGTTATTTGATCAGCACCATACACGTGTCATGATAATCTCGTCAAACAGAACATAGCAGGTCTGATTGCAAACTTAATCCAACAAGGCCCAAACAACATTAAGCCCTTTATTGGCAGGATCCAGAAGGTCGAACCCAAATTGTTACGTGCCACTAAGCCCACACATCACGCGGTCAAGTCCAATACTCATAAGCTCTGATAAGGCAATTATCTAGGGGATTGACCCAAGACAGGCAAACCATCAATACTTTGGTTCTGACTAGGAAATAAATACTGAAGTATAAATTGGGCAAGAAAACTTTCTTGCATGGACAACACTCAGAAAGGAAAACCTCTCCCGCAGACCTAAGAGCACAAGTCGTGTAGGGAAACTTCTCTACATGGACAACTCCCAACAAGGAAAGGATCTCTAGCAAGATCTCTTTCCCTAAACTACACCACCAAAAGCTGAGCCGAACAAGGACTCTCACACTATAAAAGGGAGATAAGGTCGATGAACAAAGGTACGCTACAAAAACTCAATTTATAGCTTTAAGCCTCTCCTAAGCCTTATCTAACTTAAGCATCAGAGTGCCATCATCCGCCACACGGTGGTCTTTGGCTCAGTTTGGTGTCGTTCATGGGGAACAACAGAGTTCCTAAGAAGAAACAATAATGCCACCTTTCCCATAGAGCTAAAAAGATGGTGACAACAAGGTCTCGCAACAATGAAGACACTGCTAAACCCTCGAACTAGCAAAGTGCCGCCAACTCTAGTACTAACACCACCACCTGAGGAACCCTCTCAGACCCCTGTGCCAGTGGTAGCCGCGACAGGCCCAAGGCTGGACCTACTGTCAACCCAAATGCAACAAATCACACGACTGGTGGAGATAATCAATTAGCATAATCATCCACCCGCAGGAGAAGATCGCGAGTAGTGAAGAACCAGTCCTTAGAAGGTTCCAGAGAGAAAGTTTAGGAGAGCCGCACTGCCCCTGTTACTTCCTAGTAGACCAAAGGCGATGAGCTGCCAACAGGGATCCAACGTTCAGAGCCGACAGACACGTCTCGCATAACCTCATTCGACAAGGGGCCACAAATCCAGACGTACTGTTCAACTTCACTGTTCTTTCGTTCATGGATCATATAATGGACGAACCACGACCGAAGAAGTACACCCCAAAGCTGAAGTTTTATGATGGGATGGGAGACCCGTCCGATCACTTGTGCCATTTCCATCATGTAATGGCACTCAAGGAAAGGTCAAACGTGATAATGTGTCGATCATTCCCAACCAGCCTGAAGAAGTCAACACTGACCTGGTTCCGCAACCACACTCCAAAGTCCATTGCCTCATTGTGAAAATTGGCGACGATGTTCCTCACACGCTTTGTGGGCAGCTAACGAATCAGGAAGGGTCCGCACTATCTACTAACCCTAAAAAAAAAGCTGAACAAGATGTTGATGGAATATCACGCTCTTCAACGATGAGTTGACTCTCATCGATGATTGTAATGATGACACTGCCTTCACTACCTTCACCTAGGCTCTAAGGTGAGGAAAGTTCTACGACCTTCTTATTCTGGACCCCCAAACGATATGGTATACTCGCTGAAGGATGCCTAGAGATATATCACTCTAAACGAGATGCCGACCGCTAAAAAGAAGGCAAAATTCGAAAAAAAATCCTTTGTCGTCCCTAGGGACAAGACAGAGGGGAAGACAATGACGGAAACAATAGGAAGCGCAATGACATTAAGACCGACTACGGCTGCACAAGGCAGGATAAGGCCTCGAATTGTGTCTGGTCCAAATTTGTCACTCATCTAAACACCAGTCTGTTCGACATCCTCGATTCTATAAAGAATTGGGAATAACTGAAGTGCCCCTTCCAAGCTTCAAGGAGACCCCACTCGACGCGACAACAAGTATTGTGCTTTTCATAAGAAAGGAAGACATGATACCGAGGATCGCCGAAAACTCAAAGGAGAAGTCGAGTATTGGATCAGAAAAGGCAAGCTCAAGGAGTTTATGAGCTCAGACAGGAGAAAGGATCAGGTAAAGGAGATGGAGGAAGCTGTCGAGGAGATCAAAAAGGAAGCTCTAAGCATCATCCATGTCCTTCATGGGGTTGATCCCATGGGAGAGCAATCCAACAGGTTTCACAAGAGGACGCTAACCGAGATGCGGACGCCACCCTAGTGCGAGGATCGACAAGTACAACATGCATGAGTTCAGAGTTCAATCCTACCATTGACGTTTACGGATAGGGAGGGGTGTATATTCTCCTAACAATGACGCCCTAGTCATCTCCGTCTTTATTGCGAAGTGGGAGGTGAGAAGGGCTTTGGTGGATACAAGAAGCTCACTTAATTTCCTGTTTCTTAGCGCATTTTGTAACATGCAATTCCAGGAGAAAGACTTAACCTCCGCCCTTCACCCCATGGTCGGATTCAATGGAGAGAAATGTTTCCCTATCGGGAAGATCAACTTATTGGTTGTGGTAGGAGAAACACAATTGCAGAAGTACCTTGTCCAAGAATTTATGGTTTTTTACGCTCGATCCACCTACAACATTATTCTGGGAAGGCCTTGGATTCATCATATGGAAGCAGTAGTTTCCACTTTGCACCAATGTATCAAATACACTGTAACGACCCGATCCACATTGTATGATATTGTTCGCTTTGGGCTCAAGGCCCGTACGACTTTAAAATGCGTCATACTAAGGGGATCCAACCTTGCACATATATAGCACATACCCTTCCCTAACTCAGGCGATGTGAGACTATAACACCTAGGTAGCCTACCAGCTTCTGAGCCCGCCAACACATTGTAGCTTGCAAGCCTCAAAGCCCACCCACACATAGTAGCTCATCTGCCTCAGAGCCTGCCCATACAAGATTGTCACAATCCACCCCCTCAAGGGCCCAACGTCCTCATTAGCACACTTTCGATTGGGTTCGGCTATGATGCAATTCTGTAACGACTCGATCCACATGGTATGATACTGTCCGCTTTGGCTTAACCACCCTCACGACTTTAAAATGCGTCATACCAAGGGGATCCAACCTCGCACATATATTGCACACATCCTTCCCTCACCCAAGCGATGTGGGACTATAACACCTAGGTAGCATGCCAACTTCTGAGCCTGCCTACACATCGTAGCTTGCCAGCCTCAAAGCCCTGCCTACACATGGTAGCTCGCCAGCTTCAAAGCCCATCCACACAAGGTTGTCACAATCTACCCCCGTCAGGGGCCCAACGTCCTCGTTGGCACACTTTCATCTGGGTCCGGCCCTGATACCATTCTCTAATGACCCAATAAACATGGTATGATATTGTCCGTTTTGGGCTTAACCACCCTCACGGCTTTAAAACATGTCATACCAAAGGGATCCAACCTCGCACATATATAGCACATCCCCTTCCCTTACCCAGGCGATGTTGGACTATGATCTCCCCTTTTTAGCTCGCCAACCCTTTTGGGATCCATGGGCTCTTGGGCTTCTCTTTTAATTCTATAATGACCCGATCCACATATATGGTATAATACTGTCCGCTTTGGGCTTTACCACTCTCACAGCTTTAAAACACATCATACCAAGGGGATCCAACTTCTCACATATATAGCACATACCATTCCCTCACCCAGGCGATGTGGGACTATAACACCTAGGTAGTCTGTCAGCTTCTGAGCCCGCCCACACATCGTAGCCTGCCAGCCTCAAAGCCCGCCCACACATGGTAGCTCGTCAGCATCAGAGCCCGCCAACACAAGGTTGTCACAATCCACCCCCTCAGAGGCCTAACGTTTTGTTGGCACACTTTCGACTAGGTCTGGCTCTGATACCATTCTGTAACGACTCGATCCACATGGTATGATACTGTCTGCTTTGGGCTTAACCACCCTTAAGGCTTTAAAACACGTCATACCAAGGGGATCCAACATCGCACATATATAACACATACCCTTCCCTCACCTAGGTGATGTGGGAATATAACACCTAGGTAGTCTACCAGCTTTTGAGCCCGGCCACACATCGTAGCCAGCCAGCCTTAAAGCCCACCTACACATGATAGCTTATCAGCCTTAGAGCCCGCCAACACAAGGTTACCACATACACAACCAACCTAGCCCAAAGAACTATTCGAGGAGATCAACCTGCAGCAAGAGACTGCCATTATGCAGCCCTGAAACAACTGAATTGCTACCAGTTGCAACTCGAGTTCGCAAAATTGACACGTCAGGCACCGGGCCTAGACAAAATAGGATAATCAATCAACTAGGATAGAAAGAGAGCCCCGAAGCCTATTTTATTCGTTTAGGAAAAACCAAACTTGAACTGTTTAAATTTAACGGATTAGATCCCGTTTGAATTCTCTCATTTTGAACGTTGGGACCAAACCTAACTTGAACCGTTTGGAATGTTCAGTTCCTGCAATTTCAAACGATTCCACCATTTAAAAAATGCAAAAAAAAAAAAAAAAAATCAAATCCATCATCAAAGGAAAAGAACACAATTATTGAAAACAAATCCAGAATAACACAACATGACAACATCAAATATCCACATGAACCCTAGAACTTGAAGAACTTACTCTCCAGATACACTAAAAAAAAATATAACAAATAAAATAAAAAAAATGAGAGCAAGTCTCCTCTTTGTGGTGGAATCTATCACATCTCATGTTTCCTTCTCCTATTTAAACACAGACACTAAGCCACAACCACAAGAAGACCACACAACATTACCACCAACTATAGAAGATGAGGAGACCCAAACCACCAACCCCTATTCTTCTTTGGATCTCTCTCCCCTCGGAGACTCCTCAGAAGCAATGGCGGCCAATGGATCAGTGAAGGCCGATCTGAAATCAGAGCTCTTGAAGGTTTACTCAGTCTTGAAGATCATCACAGTGTTGAAGTGGGAGCTTCTGAACGATCCTGCTTTTGAGTTCACCAAGGATTTTGATCAATGGGTATGGTTGGAAGTAATGTTTGAGTGTGTGGTTTGGATCTGTAATCACTACAACAATTAAGGCATTTTTCAAGAAAATATTTCCTTGAAAAAAATCAA
Source organism: Berberis vulgaris (assembly GCA_963556465.1). Classification (NCBI taxonomy): domain Eukaryota; kingdom Viridiplantae; phylum Streptophyta; class Magnoliopsida; order Ranunculales; family Berberidaceae; genus Berberis; species Berberis vulgaris. The sequence continues at coordinate 90,293,596 of OY747127.1, read as the reverse complement.
AATTTTGTTGGAAAAAACTTTTAACAAAGAAAAAATTTGTTATTGGGTTCCTGGAGGCATCTCCGTAGCTAAATGTTTTTACCAAGGAATTAATTTTTTGTTGGTAAAACGAAGGATAAGTCAAGGAAATATGGTGTTGGTAATACTGACAACTACCAAGGAAATTCGTTGGTAAAAATCTAATATCTTTACCTAAATTTTTTTTTTAAGAAAACTTTATTTACCTATGAATTTTTTTTCTCGAAAAGCTTAGAATCTTCAAGGCAAATTGTCGTGCGAAAAGGTAACTACCTTTATCATAAAACTTTTTCGTTGGTAAAATGAATTTATATCAACGAAAGTTGTCATAGGTACCGTTAACAATTACCTATGAAAATATTTCCAATGAAATTGTTTTATACCAAAACGATCATTCTCTGCTCTTATACGACTCACTCTACCTCTCAAACTCTCTTAAAAAACCAACCACAACCTCCCAAACTCTAAGGATACCACTCTTGGTGGTAAGACCCCATTATAGAATTTCTTATATGATTTTATTTATTTTTAGGCTCAATGGGAATCGAACTCATGACCTATAGAAGAATCTATTGCAATTTTTACCAGTTGATCTATTTGAATAATTGTGTTGTGTGAATCAACTTTATAGCTTCTTAAATCAAAATACTCTTATTTTGCAATAAAAAAAATCATTGCTACGTATATAATAGGGACCAATAAATAATATTTCGTCATTATAAATCATGACTAAATATTTTCACGACTATAAGTTTTATGTGAAATATTTACCACTTTAAGCAATGAAAATAATTCACAATAACACCATTATAATTAGCAACAAAATAGTAATAGCATTTCATTGCTAGATATGTTATTGAAATCGGTTATATCACCAATGAAACAAAATTAAATGATTGTAAATAAGAAAATTAGCCTTAATAATAAAAAAAAAGTTCATGGAAATTTTATCAATATTTAGCAACGAAATAAATTTACCTATGATATTATAGTTAATAATAAAATAATATTTTATTGTTAAAGAAATTTTATTCGATTTTTTTAGATGACATAATATCAATTCTATTAATAAAAATTTTCAACGAACTAATATTTTTCGGCTGTAAAGAAGTTAGGAGCTATAAACATAAATAAATTTCATGAAAATTTTTTCATTGTAAGTAACGAAATAAATCATTGTAATAACATGATAATTAATTAGAGAAACTTTAGTTTCATTGTTGAAGAGGCACAAACAAGTGTTATAGTGCTTGTACCAAGAAAATGTTTGTTAATAATATTAATTTTTATTAGCAATGAAACAATTTATTGTAAATGACATCATAATTACTAACAAACTAAAATTTCGTTGACATATAATTATTTTGTTGCTAAATAATGTTGATGAAAAATTGGTTTTGGAAGGAATATTTTCCGCCAACTCTTTAACAAACAAAATAGATTTTACTCCAAAAAGTGACAACTTTATGGTTTTTCCAATGAAAATTTTGTTTTGTTAGAAATACTAACATATTAACAAGAAAAATAAAATTTGTTAGTAAATAACACATTCCTTGCTACAAAGATTTCATTAAAAAGATATATTATTTCCAACAAAATAAAAAACGTTGCCAATAGTGTAACAATTTTCAACAAAATATTACTTTGTTGCTATAAATTAATAAACGAGCTTTAACAAGAAAAAAACTAGTGGAAAAAAATATTAATCATTATCAACGAACCGAATCATTACCAATAATGTAATTATTGTCTAGAAAAACATATTTATTTATTAAAGAGAGAGGAATAAATGTTAATATTCCGTTAACAAGAAAAATAATTTGTTGTTAAAATTAGTCTTGTTTAGTAACAAAATATTTCATTTCAGATGATATCATAATTACTAAGGAACTAGTATTTTGTGGTTATAAAAAATGTTTCGTTGTTAAATCAATTCGGCGGGAAATTAGGTTTGGAGGGAATGCTTCCCGCCACCTATTTAACAAATTAAAATTTTCACAAAATATATTTTGTTGAAAAAAAGTAACAAGTTTATGACTTTTTCAATGAAATTATTTTTCGTTGACAATGATACCCTATTAACAAGGAAATTGAAATTCGTAGAAAATGTTTTGTTGGTAATGATAGATTTCTTGTAGTGAATGCTACAATTATTTCATTGAAAATTATAATTCGCCTAGTAGTCCGACATGGGGGTCGGACCAGCAGGTGTGACACTTAAGTCAGACTACAATAGATTAACAAGAGTTTTAGCAAGATTTAATGAACAACAGTGAAACTTTATTAAAGCAAATACCTTGAGTTTATTGATAATATCTCTTTAGGTGCTCTATATTCTGTGGCCATTTAAAGCCTTCGCCGTTCATGTTTTCTAACCAGTATGTACCTGGCCTTTTGATCTTAGCCACTCTGTAGGGTCCTTCCTAGTTTGGATTTAGCTTTGCCTGCACCTGGTTCCTTAGTGTTTTACTGAGTTATTCTGAGTACCCAGTCTCCCACTTTGAACTCCAGCGGCTTGACCCTACTGGGCCATTCTCTGTCATTTGAGTTGGACTAGATCAAACACTTAGTTGGGCTTTCTCCATTATGTTGACGAGATTATCATGCCACGTGTACGAAGGAGATTGCAAGAAGGTTCGACACGGTTTGGTGTACCATTGGCTACTCCCCCAGTAAATGGGATGCATGCAGTTCCATTAATTCAATGAATTTGGACTGGTGCAGTTATACTTGGAACCGTCGCCTCCTAATTCCCCGATAGCATTTAATGCCAATGTGACTGTTGGGTGACCTCGTTCTGGTGAATCGTCGTTCTTACATATAGGCTGGTTCTAGTAGTTTCAAATGTAAAACGATGTAAAACATGTTTCTCAAATGTGTCTTTCTAGAAAATGCGCTTTGGCCTCGCCAAAGGATGAAGGAGGATCTCTGTTGGTAGAGTCTTCAAATGTTCTGACATTTGCAGCGATGAGTCTTAACGAGACCTGCTATTGCATGATGCCACTTGGTTTGAGTAAGCTTCCAGTGGTTCCATGAGACCTCCTAATTTCTTTGCTCATCGCGAAGAAGAAGTACAGACTCCCCCCCAGGGGCCAAGTTTGTCTTTCATCTTGGGGAGCTGACTCTGCTTCACCCCTTGCATCCCTTTTATGAGGGATCACCCCCGCAATCAACTTTGGGTCTTTTTGCTTTCACTTCCAAATCCTTTCCTGAAAGCAGATTGGTGAAGCAAAGTACTAGCATACATATCGGCAACCAACTTTGGGTGGTAGTTTATTTTTGCTTGACTTCCAAGTTCTCTTCTGAAGGAAGATTGGCGGAGCAAAGTCTCGACGCGTGTTCTAGTGGATCCTTACTTGCACCTGGCATCGCACTAAGCTTAGATACTTGTAGCGTGTAAACTTTTGTACTAGCTAGTCGGTCAAGCTTTATAACATCTTTTTAGTAATCAATAAGTCTATTTTTTAGAATTCGCTGTTCTTTTATTCCCTGAATGATTGTGGATCAGATTGGCTTGTGTGAACAACTCTTCTAGACTGTAAAGAAAAAATGAAATATTTTAACTCTGAGCCAGACTACGCTAATTTGGTCCTAAAGGAGATGTGTGTGGTCCTGACTCAGACTGTGTAGTTCCCTTGATGAAATAACCCGATTCACTGATGATAGCGAAGTCACTGAAAAATGATCTTTATGTGGGCGAGCCATGTCGCCCGCTTTTTTAGTAGGCGTTGGACTTTCAAAGTACTGCTACTTAGCTTTGTATAGAACTTGAGTGACAGACGAATAATCTTTTCAGGACTAGATCCCGACTCATTTATTTGAGTTTTGGTGGTTAGGGCCTTGTCTTGGTCCGTATGAACTGCAACGGTTAGATGTGTTGAATCGACTATATAGACATCTACGGTTCTGCCAATTTGCTCCTTGAACATCCAATTTACCAGTCGTTGATACGTTGCTCCTGTGTTCTTTAGATTGGATGACATCGCCTGATAGCGGTATGTCCCTTTTTCAGTTATGAAGGAGGCATTCTCTTGGTCTGGGGGGCGCATTTGTATCTGGTTGTATCCGAAATAAGCGTTCATGAAGCTTAGAAGGTAGTGTTCGGACGTGGCGTCCACGAACTAATCAATGCGAGGAAGTGGAAAGTTATCTTTCGGACAAGCCTTGTTCAGGCATGTGTAATCCACACAGACTCTCCACTCCCCATTATTCTTTTTCACCAAGATGGTATCTGCTAGTCAGTCTGGGTACCATGCTTCCTTAATCATGTTAGCGCTAAGTAGCCTTCGTACCTCTTCATTGATGATCCGATTTCGTTAGGGGGCCAAGGGTCTCTTCTTCTGCCTGACCAGCTTTTGCTCAGAGTCAACCTCCAATAGATGGGTGATTACGGAGGGGTCAATTCCTACCTTTTCCCACATCGTCCAGGCGAAGATTTCTTGATTCTTCCTCAACAGCCTTATCAATCGCTCTGCCAATTCTTTGCTCAGACGGGAACCTTTCTGGACGGCTTTATTGTTATTGAGGCTGTCAAGGTAGACCGTGACTGACTCCTCCTTTAGCCGGCAGATGTTAGGTCGTCCCTTCAGACTGACTGGAGTCTCATCATTCTAGCAGGGATATTCTTCTCTCTTATCTGGGTCCGGGCTATGAGATGTCTGACCCGCGTTCCCAGGATGTGATTGTTAACTATCCAGCTGCTTTAATGCTGCATAGTGGCAGTCTCTTGCTAACGGCTAATTTCCTTGATTGGTCCCTTCTGCCTGATTGGCAGGGTAATTGATGCACTGATGCAAAGTGGAAATTAACGACTCCATCTTATGGAGCCAAGGCCTTTCCAAGATGATATTGTAGGTGGATGGGGTATCGACCACTATGTATTCATGGAACATGACTTTTTTGTAGTTGTGGCTCTCCCGCCACTACTGTTAGCCTAATCTTCTTGATAGGAAAACACTTCTCCCAACTAAACCCAATCATTGGGTGACTTGGGGCATCAAGTTCTCCTGTTTGAGTTGCATGTTGCAGAACGAATTGAGGAATAAGATGTTCAGGGTGTTCCTTGAGTCTATCAATGATCTATTTACTTCCCATTTCTCTTTCCTTTGATTGGGTGACGTACTTCCTCAGTGTTTCGTTTGGCTTCTGCTTGAGGCTGAGCAAGTAATGCAGACCCTTCATGCTTCACTAGCTGCCAACAAAGCGAGTGATAAATGCTTTGGCCAATGTCTGAAACGAGTCAATAGACCTCGGAGGGAGACTGTGAAACCAGGTCAGCGCTGCTTTATTCTGGCTGGTGGAAAATGTCCAACACTTTATTGCTTTAGATCCTTTCTTTAGCGCCATCACATGATGGTAATGGCGTAGGTGGTCGGACATGTCCATTGTCCTATCATAAAACTCCAGCTTTGGGGGGCTGAACTTTTTTGGCAGTAGCGCATTCATGATTTGATCAGTGAACGGTGGGACAGTGAAGTTGTACAACACATTTGGATTGGTGGCCCCAAATCGGAGAAGGTTATGTGAAGTGGGCTTTTGACGCCGGACAGAATAGTGATTATTCTGCAGGCTAATAGCAACAGAAAATTGACAGGGAAGAACACAAGAAGATTACCCAAAAAACACAGAGAAAATAACTCTAATGTTTAATCAAATTACTCAAATAAAAGGTCTCTCACAATATTGAGGAAGAACTCTATTTATAGTGCTCAAATAACTTGAATAATAAGCAGCCTATTCCAAAAAGAAAAAATTAGAATCAAATACTAAAATAACAATCAGTCTATTCCTAAAAGAAAAAGTAAAGTCTAATCCTAAAAGAAAACTGCCTATTCCTAAAAGAAAAATTAGAATCAAATACTAAAATAACAAGCAATCTATTCCTAAAAGAAAATGTAAAGCTTAATCCTAAAAGGAAACTAAAAGGACTCTTAATTAAATTGAAAGAGAAAATTAGAAACCCTAGAAACTCAAATTAGGAACCCTAGAAACTCAAATTAGGAACCCTAGAAACCCTCCTGCATCAGTCGCCCCGGGTTGGAAAGAACTCGTCCTCGAGTTCACAACAGCTTCATCGAAATCCTCTGGCGGCAGCCCATGAGGAAGATCCTCTGGTACTAGGTCAGAAAACTCTACTAGCTGCTGCACCTCCACTAGCAAATCTGGATTCACGTCTACTGCCAAATAGTAACCACTCATCATCCTAACATATCGCTTGATGGCTAGTCTATTGGTGAAATAACCTGGCCAGCACGGATTTGTACGGGCTGCATATGGGAATAAGTCATCAGTGTGAAATGGCCATGTCTCATTTACTGCATGTTTTGCATCAGTATATATCGATGGGGTGGTGTAAAGGGCATTCACGCGCCCATCCATATTGACATAAGGAATGAACTTATCCATCTGCCTAAACCATGTATGAGCATAATAATACTTAAAATCTATCCCCACCTGCCTCAAAGCTTCTTCTAGAGATCTTGCTTCGAGAAATGGGAGCTCTATATTGGTTTCTATGGGATTTTGATCCTGGTTGGGCATCTCCAAGTCTTCAAGGTCCCAACCTCCTTCCCCATCAGTTTCTTCGTGCACTTCACCGTCATCAAGATCAACCTCTTTTCAACTGCTCCCACCACACAAATGCTGCCTTTGATTTTTTTTGCGACCAATTTCACCTTGACATGATCTGGGACTTCCTTATACTAAAAAATACGCTCTACTTTATGCAACCAATCGATGAATCCTTCGGCCTGTAACTTACAAGAAAACTCGGGTAGATCCATTCGGAATTCGAGGTCTCCATGATGATCCTCCTGATCACGGTGCTCCCAGAGTCGAGTACGATAGTAATACAGGTTTTCGAAACTGAAATCAGAATCGTGATCTTCCATCTCACTATTATCGAAATCCTGCGCCGTTAGACACCGGGTTAACTCTGCAACTTGCTTCTGTAAACCCTCAATCATCATATCCTGAATGTTACGATCACGGTTTGGGGCTTCCTCGTTCGGAACCTGCCCGCGACGACCACGATCACGACCACCAGCCATGGAAACTGATGAAATTTCACCCCAAGAAGATGCTGAAGCTCTGATACCAACTGACGCCGGACAAAATAACGATTATTCTGCAGGCTAATAGCAACAGATAATTAACAGAGAAGTACACAAGAAGATTACCCGAAAACACAGAGAAAATAACTCTAATGTTTAATCAAATTACTCAAATCAAAGGTCTCTCACAATATTGAGGAAGAACTCTATTTATAGTGCTCAAATAACTTGAATAATAAGCAGCCTATTCCTAAAAGAAAAAATTAGAATCAAATACTAAAATAACAATCAGTCCATTCCTAAAAGGAAAAAGTAAAGTCTAATCCTAAAAGGAAACTGCCTATTCCTAAAAGAAAAATTAGAATCAAATACTAAACTAACAAGCAGTCTATTCCTAAAAGAAAAGGTAAAGCTTAATCCTAAAAGGAAACTAAAAAGACTCCTAATTAAATTGAAAGAGCAAAGTAGAAACCCTAGAAACTCAAATTAGGAACCCTAGAAACTCTCTTGCATCAGCTTTTTAGCCTTAGATGCTAGGTCTCCATAGAGTGCTCTATTTTCCAGATTAATTTCCACCTTCCTTGGTCCCCTGAGAGCCAACAGGGACATAGTGACTCTCCTAAATGTGTTCTTTATTGTTCTGCGGGGACATGGTTCTTTCTGCCTCCATGTCTCCTCCTGTAGATGGTGGGTTTTGCTAAGCGAGAATCTCCACCACTCATGCGATTTGCTACACTTGGGCTAACCGTTGATCCACCCTAGAGTTAGTCATGGTTACGGCCGGTGCGGGGGCCTGGATTTGTTTTCCCCGCGTGTTTTGTACCATCAGGGCTGGTGGAAATGCGTTGGTTCGAGCATTTGAAGGCCCAACGATTTTACCATTAGTACGAGATCTTGTGGCTACCATATTTGTGGATTGGAAAGAAGGAGAGTTATCTCTTTTTTCTTAAGAACTTCAACGTTCGCCACGAGCGGTGCCAAACTGATAGATCAGTTTATGTTCTCCATGACCTTGACCTTGACCTGCACAAGGTAAACGCGTGAGCCAAAGACCACCGTTGTGGCGGCCGATGACATTCCGATGCTAAAGTTAGACAAAACTTGAAAAATGTTTAATGCTTGAAATTGGGTTCTGTAGTGTACCATAGTTCCTCAACCTTGTTATCTATTTATCATGCAAGAGTCGTTGTTCGGCTATGCCTTTGGTAGCGTGGTTTAAGGAAAAATATCTGTTAGAAATCCTTTCCTTAATGGGAGTTGTCCATATAGGATAGTTTCCATACACGACTTATATTCTGGTATTTGTTTCCTGGTAGGAGTCAATGTGTTGCTGGCCTGTCTGTCTTAGATCAAACTCCTAGATACTTGCCTTATTTGCTCTTACGAGTACTAGGCTTGAGGGCCTTGTTGATTTGGTCCAACCTCTTGGTACCCACCTCAGTGGGCTTCAGGGGCGGAGCCAGGATTGCAGATAAAGGGGGGCAAACAGTACATAACTATTTACGAAAATACTAAAAAAATTGATTTTTACAATCAGGGTGACATGGCGTGATCGTGAAAAAATGATGATTAATTCAACCATACAAACAATATACATGACATGATTAATTCAATTGTAGCTAGCTAATTAAGAGCTTCCCTTTTTACTTGAAGAAAACAGAAGCAGACATAGTGGTATAAGATGAGAGTTGGCGAGGAGCAGACCTCTGGCTTTCTTTCTGGCTTTGAGGTAGCAGGACGGTATAGTCCAAGTCCAAGGAGTAGTAGCTGCAGTAGCTTGACTGGACTGGATGGATTCAAATGAATTTTTTGAACAACAATTTTATTTTTGGAATCCTCCTTCCTCTTCTCCTCCTGCTTTATCTGTCTGTCCTTCTCCTCTTATTTGAAACTCACTCCCAAGTTAGAGCCTCCGAGGATAACACTTACACAACCAGCCCACTCTCTTTTGTCTTCTTATTCTGTCTATCTTCTCGAAAGGGAAATATATGTGTGTATAGATAGAGAAAGCTTTCTCCTTTTGAGCTAGCTCAGGTGAAGCATACAAACAACAACTTAACTGAATCGACCTACGACCATCGTGTTTTTCTAACCGCCCCAAACCCAACTGATTACTTTTAATTTTGAAAGATCAGAGATAAAACAAAGCATATCAGATCCCAACCCCCCAATTAATCTAATGTGTTAACTAATCTTGTATCACTCTTACCACCATATGCTAGTTGAGTCAGAAATAAGATAATCTTATTCTTTCTTTTCTTTATTTTTTTTAACAAAACAAAAGAAAACTAATGATGATGACAATGTAAAATTTCCTCGACCGGTCCCCAACCCAATTAAAAATTTTAATATGAATATAATCACATGGGAAGCAAACCCACCATGTATGGTACCTCTCTTCTGGTTTCTTTGTTGCTCTCTGCGTGTGTAGGGGGTGAATGGATTAAAATGAGTTGGTAGGAATTAAGAGAGGGATGGAGAGATTAAAAAAAGAGAAAGAAAGAGAGAGAGGGTAGGAATTAAAATATATATATATATTAAAAAAATAGAGAGATTGAGTGGGATTGGGATTGGTGAGGGTGGAGTTAAAAAAAAAAATTGTTGTTTTAATTTTTAGTGGAGTTAGAAATCAAGATTTCATAAAGGGGGGCAACATAAAATTTTAAAGGGGGGCAATGTAAAAAATATAAGTACTTTAGTGAAATTTTTAAAAAAGATAAGGGGGGCAATTGACCCCCTTACCTAACACATGGATCCGCCCATGGTGGGCTTGGAGTAATTTGGGCCTTGTTAAATTGGGAGCTCATCTAAGTATGTTTTACTTTGTGGACGAGATCCTTTTGCCACCTATAGGGAGTAGATTAAAAGGCGATTTGATGTATCATTAGGCTCACTTCAAACTCATTTTTGACATTCACTTTCGCCCTATGGAGTACCTACTATGCTAAAGCTTTGGTTTTGCCATGCCAATTGTTATACTCAAGTTGGAACTCCTTTAATCTGACGCCTATGTTTGTTATGTGGGAAGTTTGGAAGTAGAGGAATCACTACTTCTTCGTAGGTGCAACTTGCAGTGATGCCTATGTGATCCTCAAAGTTAGGCGTTGGTTAAAATTTGCATTATCTGTTTTCATTGCAAAACAGAGTGTTGCTTCAGGTTTCGGGGTTAATAGATGTGCAAGTGATCAGCATCTTGGTCGACCTGTATATTGGCAGTTTCCTCAGTTGGGTTCGGTTAATTTCAACGTCGATGACTCTTCGGTTGACAACATATTTGTAGGTGGTAAGGTTATTAGAGATGATCGGGAAGAATGCATTCAGCCAATCGTATTTTCTTTGGAAATGGGTCGAATAATAGAGCTGAAACCGAGTCCCTGTTAGGTCTACGAATGTGCAAACATATGGGATTAACCAATTGTATGATGAAGATGAATTCCTATCTGGTAAAAGGATGGTTTGATAGTGTGTTCCATACCCCGTGGTTTATTTAAAATTGAAGATGATATTTCGTTCAATCAACGTAGTGGAGGTAACGTGTGTGCATGTGTTTCAAGAAACTAATGCAATGCTAACTCTCTGGCAGGTCTTGTGCAAAGAGAAGGCCAATCCAGGACGTATGATAGATTTTCTCTCCCACATAGATCGGCGATCCTTTTAAGACTTGACAAATTTAGGATGACATATCTTCGGTCAGGGGCGGAGCCAGGATTGCTGACAAAGGGGGGCAAAAAAAAGTTTGAAAAGACCAACTTACCCCTGAACATGGTTTTCTGAACTAAACGAAGATTTTTTTTTTCTTTTTTAACTCCCAACAAACCCACCCTCACCAACCCTCTCACTCTCTCCTCTTCTCATTCTCTTATATTTTCTCTCCCTCACAAACCCTCTTTCACTCTGTAATCTCTCAACTCCGTCTCTCATCTCACTCTTATATTTTCACTCCCAATTCGCTCAACTTCGTAGCAGTTGGCTATAGCGAACCCTAAAACGTGAACATATCGATAGCAGAGATTTGTATAGAAAGGGGGGCGGAGAACCTAAACTTTTAAAATAATCCATAATTTAATTTTTAGTGGAGTCAAGAGCCAAGATTGTATACAAAAATGGGCAACCTAAACTTTTAAAGGGGGGCAATATAAAAAATATGAGTAATTTAGTGAAAATTTTCAAAAAGATAAGGGGAGCAACTGACCCCCTTAGCCAAAGGGTAGATCCGCCCATGTCTTCGGTTAATTGTAGTCTCTAAATGTTGATTTTGGTAATTCTGTCCGGTAAAGTCTAATGTACCCCAATGTAAGTTAATTTTTCAACAAGTTAGTAAAAGTTTGGCATTCCATAGCTGCCCCTTCCTCCCGGAGTTTTAATTTTGATATAATAAAAATAAACAAATTCAAGATATAGGAGAGAAGTTTACAGGCCGGTCAATGTGAGATCTCATAAATCTCTCGTCGATAGATCTGCTTACCGAGCTTCTCATAGTTTTATTCAAGAAAATAAATAAATATTACACTACTGAAGAATTATTTTGGAAACACTTCAAAACACCATTTTAAGAAAGATATCATGGACACTCTTTGAACATCACTAACAAAAGATTCTCTTTGGTATCCACTGTGGTATTTTATATAACCTTATTTCTGTGATCGTGAATTTGAAGTACCTCACTGTCTAGTAGGGGTGGGTATGAGACGAGATGGACCTCATCCCTATACCATTCCGTTTCTTCTGGATCAGGGAGAGATAAACCTCATTCTGACATCGTCCCATTCCAAACAGGTTCGGGATGGGACGAAATCAACAGGTTCCTTCTGATATAGAATTTTGGTAGAAAAATGCAGTTTGAAAGGAAGATTTTGTTGTGTTAGAGTTAACTGGTGGAAGTACATTCATATATTAGACAACTTTTAAGTTGGATACAACATGGATGATGATGAAAAAATCCAAATGTTTCTCTTTTTTATCTTTGAATTCATCCTAAGAATTTTGAGAAATATATGTCTGTGTGGTAAAAGGTTGACAACTTTTCATCTATTTTCAGATATTCCGTTTCCACCAAGAGGATTTGACACCGAATTCAGTCCATCCATATGATCGAGTTTGATTCATCGAACTCGGTACATTCAAGTTATTTAATTAATGGTTCTAAGTTTGAATACATGTATTAGTATTAATTAGGGATGAACCTATTCATGGAGGGATGTTCCGTAAGTCCTATATAAGCTAGTCCCTTAGAATGAAATGGCATCTCAGATTGCAAATTCAGAATATATTGTTAGTGAAGAGTGTTCTTCCTAATCCCATACTCTTATCTCTTTGGTGGATTCCATAGAGTAGCGAGTTTCTATATCTTATCTCTTAGGTAGATTCCTTAGAGTGGCTAGATATCTATCATCTTCTTACTCTTATTTCTTGGTGGATTCCTCGAGTGGCGAGTATTCCTTATCATTTCGCATCAGTGAAATTACATCGTACAATCCTTTCATTTGTCCAGTGTGAGTTTTGGTATCAGAGCAGACTCAAGTCATTATCTACAAATAGCTGGTCGTGGTGCTCGTGGTGGCTGTGGAGGACGTGGTGGTCGTGGTGAATATTACAATGAAGAACCTCCAGTACGCGAAAGGGAGATTTGCAATATTGAGGTCAAGGAATTAAGAAGGCAAGTACAACAACTTCAGGAACGACTTGCTCGGGTTGAAACTCGTGAACAGGAAAAATCTCAACATGATTATAATGAAGAATCTTCGGAAGAGGAAAATGTTAATCCTTTTTATTATGCACATGACCGTGGATCCAGTGAAGAAGATGAGAATCATCGAAGAAGAAATCATCATTATCAACATCGAGTTCCCGACATGAAAGTGGATATTCCAGAATTTGAAGGAAAGATTCAAGTCAAACAGTTTGTTGATTGGCTTCATACAGTAGAGCGGGTTTTTGACTACAAAGCCATCGCAGAGGAACAAATGGTGAAGTTAGTGGCTATTAAGCTAAAAATAATGCTTCACATTGGTGGGAACATTTGAAGAAACAAAGAATTCGTGAAGGAAAGAAACGAATCCAGACTTGGGACAAGATGAAGAAAACGTTTCTGCCACATCATTATCTTCAAGTCTCTTTCTTGAAGGTTCATAATTTCAAGCAAAGAGATTTATTTGTAGCGGAGTTCACTACATGATTTGAAAATCTCAGAATGCTCTCTGATCTTGATGAACCAGAAGAGCAAACTATTGCACATTACTTGGGAGGCTTACGATTGAAGGAAGGTCCAGTTACACATAGTCCAGTTACAACAATATTGGACCTTCAATGACGTGGTAAAACTTTCTTTGAAGGTGGAAAGACAATTGAATGAAGGTCGCAATAGTGGAAGTAGGCCGTGGACCAAAGAAGGCAATGCAAATGGTGTTTCTTCTAACACTACAAGTGTTGCCAAGGGAACTCCTACTTCGCAAGTTAGTCCGAAGTCGGATATGGTGTCCAAGTCATTTCGGAGACCAATGCAACGACAAGTTCTAGTCGATCAACTACTGTTAGATGCTTTAAATGCCAGGGGTTCGGTCGCATCGCTTCAGAGTGTCTGAATCGAAAAATAGTTTCACTTATTGAGGAGGTAGAAGAAGAACCTGGTGAAGAGAAGTTTATCTAAGAAGATGGAGATCTGAAGTATGATGACGAGATTACGTATGGCAACGAAGGAGCAAGCTTGGTCATTCGTAGTAGTTTGAAGTCAACTTCAGTTGAGGAAGGTGATTCGCAGCGAAACAATATTTTCCATACGAGGTGTACTTCCCATGGAAGAGTTTGTGATGTCATCATTGATGGGGAAGCTGCAAAAACATAGAAACTGAATTTGAAGACTGAAAAACACTCGCAACCTACAAGCTTTCTTGGCTTTCACTACAAGAAAACTGTATTTTAGCGACGGTGGCCAAAGGTATTTAGCGATGGTTGGACAACTGCCACTAATAAAGGCGTCACTAGGGTATTTAGCGACGATTTTCAGCAACCGCTGGCATAACCGTCGCTATATACACATAGCGACGGTTGTCAATAACCGTTGGCAAAACCGTCGTTGAATACCATATAGCGACGGTTGCAACCGTCGGCAAAGCCTGATGAACTGTACACTTTTGCGACGGTTATTAATCGCCACTAAAATTCATGAACACACAGACGGTTATAACCGCCGCTAATTCTCTTTGATTTTTTTTTTTACCAAAAAAAACCACATTTTTCAACCTGTAGTGTTTTCTTTTCATAGGGTGAAGACAATCTATCCAACATGTGCACAACTTCTAAACTCAAATAAAAAATCAAATATAAATGACACTAAACTTGGATACCATCATCACACATTAAAATGGACCTTACTTTCATTTCAAAATCAATATTACATGGTCCAGAGAAAACTACAAATTAAATTGTTACATATTCTCAATGTTCACATCTAACAACCAAAATTGAAGTTGTACAATGGCTGGCTAGTTAGTTTAAAAGAAACTGAATTACGAAATGCTCCACAAGCTTTGGTGCTCATCATTGATCATGTTCTCCCTACAATGGGGAATCACAAAAAAAATATGAGAATATTTCAACACAAAACCAAAACAAAGGAATTCAAGAACAATGAATTGAAAATAAAATCATATTTCAATCCTCTATGCTCCATATGGCTATATTATCATTTCATTAAATCCACAATTGAACTGGAGGAATCAAACCTGCTAGATAAGTAACAGAGAACCATGGCATCAAAGACAAACAAAAATTCTGAATGATACTGTTAAAAAGAAACTTGAACATTAATTTAGTGTGTCATATAAATGAAATTGATGCTGAACAAGAGGAAAATAAACAAAAAAGATGGGATTATTCTTAGGGTGCAGTACACAAGCATGCAGACAACTAGAGCTAGTAACGGTGGATTTATACATACATAATATAATATAAAAATTCCTAAATACGGCTCTCTCCAGTAAGGTCATCCAATTAAAACATACTGTTAGCAAAAAATTACATAAACAACATCATACAACAATTAACCACAACTTCATCAACATAATATGCATTAACATACAATGGCTAGTAGTCGAACAAAAGAATACTCAATTATCAGATAGATACATCAGTAGCCAATTCGAAAATATCAAATCTATGGATTCTGGCCTTATCTTCATGTTTGGAGATGTTACATCAGCACATATAAACTTGACATTCTTAAAGTGACCATTGATGTTTTCATTATGCCAATCCCCAAGAAATCAAAATCAGTACACAACACCATAGTATAATTTTGTAAGGAAAAAGTACACGTGTGTGCCTCCAATTTTACTAGTCTAGAAAAACTTTACCTTCTTTATCTCAATCTGAATGAAGTCCATAGCTAGAACTTGCCCAGCCTCCTTCGCTAACTCACTAGTGAAATGACCAATGCCAGCTCCTAGCTCCACCAGTCTGATCATCAACACCCTTATCAGCATCAACATCAACTCCTTCAGCAGAAGGGTTAGCACCAATGTCCACATCAACTGCTCCTTGGATAACCCACTATAAATACCAAAAAGAACAATTTTTCATTACAAACTGTTGAATAAACTGGTCCAGTAGTACCCTATTACTAACAAGTTAGTGCTATAGCTAATATAAAAAACAAACAGGATACTTTGTAGACTAATGAACAGAAAAATAATCATGTAATATAATGCCCAGATGACAAAAGAGAACATGCAATTTTCTGCTGAGGGTCATCATGTGTTCCAGATCGATTCAAGCAATAGAAATTAACATACCTCATATTGGTTGGGCCCTGTGAATAGCATGCTCAATGGAATGAATTGCACAATAGCAATGGCAACAAGGCCCCTCTACAACATCTTTCCAATGGGAGTAACCAAACACCCTAAGGAATAAAAAAATGACTTACAAAAGTAAGTTACTAATTCCAACCTTTTGTTTTGAATTTTAATTAAAATCATTAAAAGCATCCTTTACTCTCAGACTATCACTGAAATCTGTCCTGCTACCATTAGCCCACTAAACACAATTTTCTTGTCAATTTGACCGTCACTGAATCCTGCTTTGGTCTACTATCTGAATGCTTTCAACCTAATAGAAATACATAATGTTTTTTTTTTTTGGTGGCAAATATAAAGAAATGTGAAGAATGAAGAATATACCAAAACAAATAATTATTTGCAGACAAACGAGGCTTTTCAGTGAAATTCAGTATCAGCTTCTACTCACTGCAAGATTCAGTAATTGGAAACATATGAAGGATATAGTATTACCAGTCAGTATCAGGGCTGGCAAGGCGAAGTGATTACCGTTGGTTCTGGGTCTGGCTTTCTTCAATAATTGCCATGTACAAGATCAAAGGTTTGAACTTGGCGTAAAGCTTGCAAACAAGTAGGACTTTAGGAGGGTTAGAACAGTAGCAGATTACAAAACAATAGTGATGTCCTTTGCCACCAAGGTTCCTGACAGACTTTACCAGTCCAAGGATCCCTGCTGAAGAGAGTTATCCAAGTGGTGTGTGCCTACAAGGAAACAAACATGATGGCAGCTATATTACTCTTTCAGCAAACAAATTTAGGACAATGAATTGCCTATTAATTTTTTATTTGTCCTGAAACCGTTTCATTTTCAACAAATAAAGCTGCAATAAAAACTTATCCTAAATGAATCTTTGAGAAACATTCCTTCACTCGTGCCTCTAAAAGTCTACCAGGTCCATTCACTTCAATAGTTGATCAGGGGTAGCAGCACTTGAGTTTTGGTGGCTATCAATCCCCACAGTAATATTTTCAGTGTCCTGCAAAAAACAAAGGAACCGAATGGATTGGAACCAGTAACCTCTCGCGACCTAATCAAGTCTTCAACGCACTTGCCATTTAGAGCTTACAGATCCTGGTCAAAAGCAAAAGGACGCAACATGGCAAGTTTTATGAGACCAACCAAAATGTATGAGATACAAAACAAAAGGGAATACGACAAAAGGAAATATAGAAACATGCTCTTTTGCAAATTTTAGTAAAACATAAAATATATAACATGGTAAGCAAAAAAAATTCTAGTGAAAGCTAACAGTGAAACACATGATGTAATCCTGATAAGTCAATCCCAATCATAAAGTGAAAGTATTGATGTAGAAACCATGTCCAGCAACAAACATAAACATATTATGGGCATTAAGATAAAAAAAACATAGTCAAAGCTAGACAGTATAATATCAGAGTAGCAACCAGAGATATATACAGGCTTAACATTCCTCTTCCTATTCATCTCGAGATAAAATCAAATAGGAGTGAGCATATGAAGATTTGGGACTGAATTTGAATCTAACCAAATAGGAGTGAGCATATGAAGATTTGAAGCAAACAAAGTGAAGAATAATAGGTACCAATAATAAGAAGGCGATTTCGAGCGCTTTGGGATCCGTGAAGGTGACTAATGCAAGCTTGGATCTCCAAGCACCACTGCAATAAAAATTAGAATAAAACAAGTCCAAATCTCAGTCTGAAAACAAACCTCAAGAAGAAGTTGATCCAACAACAACACACAAGACAAGACAAAGAAAGAAAGAAGTTGAATGAATGAATCAAGAAAAATTACTGGATCTGGATTCAGATCTCTCCAGAGAAGGAGAAGAACTCATGAATCTCTCTTTGCCTTGCTAGATCTGAAACATTGCCTACTTCAACTGTTCTTATCTGCAAAGCAAACACACACTCATCGAGAGAGTGAGATGAAACAACAATGATACTTTCAATTGCCAATTGGATCAACCCAAAATGTCCTTTTTTATGTGGTAATCTGTGTGGATCATCTCCCTACTAAAATGTCCTTATTTTGTAAAAGAATGTAAATGAATAGATCATGATTGTGCAATCAGAATATCCAACCGGAAATAAAATAAAAACTAACCTTCTTAGTAACCAACTCAAAGTAACTTATCTATTCTCTACTTTTGACTCCAAAAAGAGAAGGGAAGGGGAGCTTACTAGCCTACAACATCAACTACTGATTTAGGTGTTTTTTCAAAGAGTTTACCTTAACTGTAAGATTAGGATCTCTCAATTATTTTTTTTGTTTTGAAATGTCCATAAACAGAGCATGGAAGAGCACCTAAATTAAGTCAAGTTTTGTAAACTAATTGTTCTTACTAATAGTTGACGCACATGCTATGATAACATTTATAAAACCTAAGTCAATTATAAATAGATTAAAATGTGTTAACTAATCTTTTATCACTCTTACCACCATATGCTAGCTGAGTCAGAAATAAGATAATCTTATTCTTTCTTTTCTTTATTTTTTTTAACAAAACAAAAGAAAACCAATGATGATGACAATGTAAAATTTCCTCGACCGGTCCCCAACCCAATTAAAAATTTTAATATGAATATAATCACATGGGAAGCAAACCCACCATGTATGGTACCTCTCTTCTGGTTTCTTTGTTGCTCTCTGCGTGTGTAGGGGGTGAATGGATTAAAATGAGTTGGTAGGAATTAAGAGAGGGATGGAGAGATTAAAAAAAGAGAAAGAAAGAGAGAGAGGGTAGGAATTAAAAAATATATATATATTAAAAAAATAGAGAGATTGAGTGGGATTGGGATTGGTGAGGGTGGAGTTAAAAAAAAAATTGTTGTTTTAATTTTTAGTGGAGTTAGAAATCAAGATTTCATAAAGGGGGGCAACATAAAATTTTAAAGGGGGGCAATGTAAAAAATATAAGTACTTTAGTGAAATTTTTAAAAAAGATAAGGGGGCAATTGACCCCCTTACCTAACACATGGATCCGCCCATGGTCTTTGGAATGTACTTGTATTCATGTCTACAAAGAGACCAATATAGTGGCAGATGCTATGGCAAGCTTAGCTCAAACAGAAAATGCTTCAACAGTCTTTTGCAGGAATCTCTTCCAAACATGCCAATGGCACTTTGCTCCTTGACAAGAGTATGACAACGTATATTAGGAATAAGTTGTAATTTATCGAGTTCATCTCACGGGCAAAGTCATAATGTAACCCCGTATGTATTTAAATTCTTTTGATTAAGTAATAAAGGCCTAGCATAAAAAAAGAGGTTCTTTAACAACCACCATGCCAGAAAATATAAATTATATTCTTTTATTCAGTGGAGGATTTTAGGTTAGTGCTTGAAAAGTAAAATCTTGAGAAATATTTTTTTAAGGGCAAACAAGGTTTAAAGGACTCCCAAACCATTTTACAATTAAAAGAACTCAATCATTCAATTACATTTGCTCATAGAGTTTGCCATTCGTATCTTCGTAAACAATTTTCTTTAGATCTTCAACGAACGCGCTAGGTACACCTTTCTACAAATGTTGTGTCTAGGTTTAAAGTTGCGAGATGATCGGCTGCCCTATTTTTTTCTTTGTTTTATGAATAATGTCAAAGAATGTAAGCACATCTGTCATATGTCGGATCCTTCTAATCGTAGGAACAACTTTCCATGCAGGATCACCTTGTTGTCTTAAATAGTGCACAATGTTGGAAGAGTCAGTACCTATTATGATACAAAAATGCTAGGAAACCAGGTTTTTGCAACCATGTCTTGCAACCAGGATGACGTGTCATGATCTGGAAAGAATGATGAAATCCCCAAAGATTTTATGTGTATCTCACAGTTGTAAAAAACTCCTCTAACGATGCCACATCATCCTGGTTGTAAAACATGTTTACAAAACATGGTTTCCTAGCCTCACTCATTATGATAGCACGAAGCGCTTTCTCCGTAGCCAACTTCAATCCCACTTTTGCCCCTTGAACCTCTACAACATTTATTGAACTGATCTGAGATAAGCCTGCCCTTGCTGTACATACCTATCCTTCAAGGTTCTAATGATGGTTCCAAAGCTTCCTTCATTGTTCACTAATGAAACATCTGTGTTTACCATGTGAATTCTAATAGGAGGCTTTAGCCAATGGAACCATTGAGAACACGTATGGAATTGAACGTCAACTCACCACTTATCAAGCATACTATGTGCAATAGCACTATCCTCCAGTACCTTAGTTTCAATGCAAGATTGTTTTTTTGTTTACAAGGTTGTAGATTCTATACTCAACCTCCCCTCGAGATTTGACTTTATTACAATATACTATTTCGTTCTATTCTTCCCAAACAGAATGGATAGCATTAAATACTATTTTCTTTGCAATAGAGAGTGTTACCTCAAAAATTATTGTTGCACTACTAATTTCATCATTAATTGAAAGGGGGCTTCTGCTAAAATCAAGCTTGTGATGAAGGAAGGAGGTGTATACCCAAATAAAGCAAGAGAAGTGGCACTCAAAAAATGAATGCTTTGTCTCTACTTCCGTAAAACATAGCACACAAATGCTATTGTTTAGCTTTTGACAACACTTAAAAAATGCTATTGTATAGTTAACAATAGCGTTTCAGAAACGCTATTGTCTTCCCTCACGTAGCATTTAACAAATGCTATTGTATTAGTTTCTATAGCGTTTCTCAAGGCCCTTTTTTCTATAGCACTCATCAAGTGCTATCAAACGACTTTTTATAACATCTTATAAGTTTTATTTCTAGAAAATAAAAACCTAAATGTGTCTAACACTTGAACATTTCCATGAACGGCGAGGCACAGTAATAAGATAATGAATTAAATCGAGTCACAAAATCTATCAAATAAAAAAGAACAGACTACATTTATTTCAGTTGAAGTAGTAAACAACTAAAAGTGGCTAATGAGATAGGTCTTTGTAATCCATAGGTCCATAAGGTTCAAACAACTCTGCGAAAAATCCCTTCTTTCTTTTGGGATTGCATCCTATATCCTTGCAGAGAAGATCATTGTACCATATTTGAAGGATACCAATACAAGCTCTTCTATAGTATGGGCCAATATATTTCTTCAAGAACTTCTCCCACTTGAGTGTATCATCTTCCATCTCTTTTATGTTGGGAAATTTGAATGTCCCCTCAAGAAGATGGGCTAGCCATCCACATCTCATTTCTGAAGTATGCAAATTTGCAAGACTCTTCGAGTATCCAATCACTGCTACCTGTGGGATTCGTGGATGTACACATTCTCTGCAACAATAAGAAACACATGAATTAATTCATATTGTTTAGTTCAGGCGTTAGAAATGAAGAGTAATCAGTTCAGAATGATAAAATGAAAAATGACAACTAATAATCAGATGCGTTACCTACCTATGAAACATTAGCTCCAACTCTCCATCCTCAATGCTGGCACCTCCAGTAGCACGATCAACTAAAACTGATAACTCAGATGTCTTATCTGATGTATAAATTCCAAGGTTGAGCTGAACATGTGAAAAAGAGTATTTCCATAAAGTACTTTGTGGATAGTGTGTAAGTGTTAGAAGCAAAGACAAAGAAACAAAATTGCAAGACAAAGAAATAAAATAGCCTCACCTTAGCAATCCCCTCCCCTTCATTTTTTACTAGGGCCTTTGTGTTAGCCTTGAAACTTGTTTTGGCAACACTTACTTCAAATCCCTTCTTCTCTGCCTTTTCCCTCGCTTGTGGTTGTAAAATTTTATGCCAGCTGAGATTGGATGATGAAAAGAAATGCTCCAAGAAGAATCTTACATTAAGAAATAGATGAGAACCTCAAGAGGACATTTCATAGCAAAAGTTCACAGTTTGACATGGTTGGGGATTGAAGTATTTTCTTCAACCTGTTATCTTGATACCCCCAAAATTATAATTTTAATATTTTTTTCAGGAATGGAAATACTGATACGTAGAAGTACCTGTAAGTACTCAATGCATGCTAGCTTTCTATCCAACAGTTGAATTACATGACTCCAGCTTTCATAAAGAAATTGATCCAAACTCGTGAACACCCCTTTTTCAGTTAACTTATATTGTTGTAGAGCACTGTGCGCATATGAATAGCATATGCAACACAATAAAAATGTACAACCAACGCCTAGTAATAGGATACGGTTCAGAAGTTAAAAAATTACCTCGGTATATCCTGCCATACTGATCTCAGGATGGGTGAAGCAGGCTGCTGGGATGCTCAAGAGGTTTAGAACATGATCCTTTCCAGTAACTTGCTCCACAACTAAATTGGAAACATAATGCCAGGTGTCAAATGAGAGCAATCCATTTAGGAAAAAAATATCATTGTTCAATGTTCTTTGATATATGGTAGCAGAAGTAAGCTGGTTACCTGAAATTTCTTGTGCACTTGCTGCATGAGCAAGCATCATTTTTCCATTGGCATCGCCAATCCAGTACACATGAGGCACCTAAATATTAAAGGTATGTGTCAATAACACACAAAAATGAATGAATGAAAATAATGTTCGTCAAGGGAATGTGCCACTGACCAGCTTTCCACTTTTATCAATTACTTGCATTCGCTCATCAACAGGAATTAAACCATGTTGTGTTTAAACATTAATCTGCAAAAGAGTCAAGCCGGTTTATTCAAAAATTTTAAATTTAACATTTTTAGCATAAAATCTTATTATGCTTCCACACTCACATTCTCCAAACCAAGCCCTTGTGTGAAAGGGGCCCTTCCCGTTGCAATAAGGGCGGCATCAACCTACAACAACACCTTGTTATGATTACAGTAACTATAGCAATAAAACATGTCTGTGTTTGCTTTGACACACACCAATACAAGGGACCAAAGAAAAGAAAAAACCAATTCATACTCTCAAACCCTAGTTCATTCTTATTGATGAAGGAGAGAAAATGTAGGTGAATCCAATGAATCAAATTCATCAATATGTTCAATCTCTTTGCTAAGTAGGATGTTATTGGTTATTCCACGAAGTAACTCATGTTCCTTTACTTTTTTAGAAAATTGTTGTTTCACAAACAATAATCAGGCCAGGAAATTAATCTCAAGACACCAACAACGGTACGTCTTTACCCCAGGTATCTAACTGCAACAGTTGGTAATTACCTCCAAAGTATCCTTCAGTTCCTTTGTCTTTGCATCAATAAGCTCAATTTTGATGGGTTTTCCATCCTTTGCCGGAGTGATCTGCAAAAGTAATACCATTGAAATTTTGATACATTGGTCTTATAACAAAATATGCAATGAATAGTGCTAAACATGTTATACCTTGCTTGCAAATACACCAGTATGGTAATCAATTTTCCTTGGATTTATAAGTACTCTTTGGGCAAGCTTTGCAATCTCAGGATCAAATCAAGGCATGAGCTGATCTAGTGCTTCAACAAAAGTGACCTGTGCCACTACCTATGGTTAGCTAGTTTCACAAAGGTCGTGAAAATGTTACTGCATTGAACTGTATTAAGTGACAGAAAGGTTTACTACGACGAGGACCATCCGACTTGCATGTAATGTTAAAAAATGCGAAGGAAAAATAAATCTTCAAACTCATGTAAACTTAATGATATGTACAAAATCATAAGTATCCTTACCTCACTTCCAAGTGTTGTATAGACATCAATGAACTCAAGGCCAATGTAACCACTGCCTACAATAGCTATCCAATCAGGAACTGTCTCCAGTTTGAGTGCATGATCACTGGTGATTACAGTCTTCCCTGAAAGTCACAAAAATTGCCATGTTTGGATCATAAATATCAGCAAATGGACTTTGAACTTAGAAGCTATGTGACAAAAATTTGGTCAACTGTTGTTCTCAATTCACAATATCCTACATTAATAGTTTAGTACATAACCCTATATCTTAGAAATATGTGGATACATATTTACTTGAACTAGTTATGTATCTTGATCTACAAAGAATTTAATGTCAATATTCAGGACAAGGACCAACACTCACTATCTACTTCGATTGCCTTAGGGACAAATGGAACAGAACTAGATATTTATGTTCTTTGCAGTTATGACATTATCAGGCAAGCCAACTTTTCCATATTTCACCTTTTTGTGGACTCTGAAAAGCAAATCGATGCACGAAACAATAAAACTAATGAAGGACCAAGTTAACAATGAAACTACACTTTTTCCTAGCTACTTGTTGCGACTTTATTGCAGAAGCGGGTAGACACCAACAATTGCACATAAGTACCACAAGGATCCAATCAATTAAATAGAGCAACTAGCGATGAAAGTAATTAGAGAAAACCAAGAACATACCACAAGAGACACAAGGTTTACGTGGTTCGGCGAATTGCCTACGTCCACGGTGAGGTGATTCCACTATATTCAAGAACAATGTACAAGAAGATGACAATTCTCACACAATCTCTCAACAAGAGATGAAACAATTCCAGCAATTATCTTTCTCTATTCCCTGTCCCTCACAGTTTTTCTACATTCAATAATAAAAAAACAGCTACAGTTCCTAGTACATATAGGAACAACAGTTTCCTGTTTCCTAGAATTTGTTTCCTGTTCAAAAAACAGTTTCCTGTTTCACAAAACAATTTCTAGAAGTCCAAATAGTTTCCAGAAGTCCAAACAGTTTCCTGTTTCAAACAGAAGTCCAAACAGTTTCCTGTTTCACAATTCTCCACCTCGGCGAAATTTTTTTTTATTTGTTTTAAAGAAAAAAAATGAGCCAAAACAAGGCAAAAGAATAAACTGATCAACACTCCACCATAGCTTTGTCACCTCACGAAACCGCCCCAAAGGACCCTCAATCAACATGAGTCAATGTGGAGTAAGTCCAAACAATGTTGGAACTTAACTCCAGGAACAACCTTTGTTAACATATCAGCAGGGTTGTCTTTTGTGTGTACTTTCACCAAAGACACATCACCATCCTCAATTACATCTCGAACAAAGTGATATCGGACTTTAATATGCTTAGTCCTTGCGTGATGAACCTGATTTTTAGCCAAGTGGATGGCACTCTAACTATCACAGAGAACCTCAACACTATCTTGT
Organism: Berberis vulgaris; assembly: GCA_963556465.1. Lineage (NCBI taxonomy): Eukaryota > Viridiplantae > Streptophyta > Magnoliopsida > Ranunculales > Berberidaceae > Berberis > Berberis vulgaris. Next base: position 90,268,664 of record OY747127.1, on the reverse strand, counting down.
TCCACACCCAAGTCATTTACAAGACCTTGAAGCCACAATGCTTCTTTTACAGCCTCTGTCAATGCCATATACTCTGCCTCTGTAGTAGAGAGAGCCACTGTATCCTGAAGCATAGATCTCCAACTAACCGGAGCACCGTATATCTGAAATACGTAACCAGTAGTAGATCTTCGTCTATCTAGATCACCAGCATAATCAGAATCAACAAACCCACGAACCTGACATGAATCTCCACCGAAGTCCAAACCCACATCCAAGGTAACTTTTAAGTACCTAAGCATCCATTTCACTGCCTCCCAATGTTTCTTCCCAGGGTTTTCCATATACCTTCTCACAACACTAACAGACTGTGAAATGTCAGGGCGTGTACACACCATAGCATACATTAAACTGCCAACTGCACTAGCATAAGGAACATGTGACATGTATTCCTTTTCTTCCACTGTGACTGGAGATAACTTTCGAGAAAGTCTAAAATGTGAAGCCAAAGGAGTAATAACCGGCTTTGCGTTTTCCATGCCAAACCGTGATATGACCTTCTAAAGGTACCCCTTCTGTGAAAGAAATAATTTTTTATTCTCCCTTTATCTTCTTATCTCCATACCAAGTATTTTCCTTGCAGCACCCATATCCTTCATCTCAAACTCAGATGCAAGTTGACACTTCAATTTATTTATCTCCACCATACTCTTACAGGCAATGAGCATATCATCAACATAGAGCAAAAGATAAATAAAATCGCCACTACGAAGTTTTTTCAAGTAAACACAACAATCATACTTACTTCGTGTGAACCCATGTTTCAACATAAAAGTGTCAAACCGTTTGTACCACTGCTTAGGTGACTGCTTTAACCCATAAAGTGATCTCCTCAAACGACAAACATGGTCTTCTTTTCCAACAACCTTAAAACCTTCCGGCTGATGCATATAAATTTCCTCCTCTAAGTCTCCATGCAAGAAAGTTGTTTTCACATCAAGTTGTTCAAGCTCAAGGTCACCATAAGCTACCAAGCTCAACAACACACGTATAGAAGTGTGTTTTACCACAGGCGAAAATATCTCATTGTAGTCAACGCCTTCCCGCTGAGCAAAACCCTTAGCTACTAATCTTGCCTTGAACTGAGTACCAGACTCTAGAGTAGCATGTTTCTTCTTAAACACCCACTTGCAGCCAATTGCTTTCCTTCCATTAGGCAACGACACTAGATCCCAAGTATGGTTCTTTTGGAGAGACTCCATCTCACCCTGCATAGCTACTAACCAACTCTGACTATCTGAATGACGAGCGGCCTGCTTGTAAGTAGTTGGCTCATCATCTTCCATAGAGAGTGCATATGCAACCAAATCAACTGTATTCAACTGACCATAGTGCTTCAACGGTTCTTCAAAGCCAAAATTTTGAACTTGCTTAACCGATCGTTTTGACCTAGTTAAGGCCAAATATTGCTGCTGGGATTGATTATCTTCAACTGGTTGTTGTTCCTCATGGTCTTCAGGCTCGTAATTCAGATTATGTGTGCCCGCTTCAACCACTTGTTCATCTGCAACATCCACAGACGCTTCAACTTCCACTTTCTGAGTGTTACTAGATTCACCACCACTATCAACCAACTCCTTAGCTTTAGTACAAGCTAACAAGGAATTCTCATCAAATGTAACATCTCGACTAATCACAAATTTATTATCCTCTAAATACCATAGATGATAACCATTCACGCCTTTTGCATACCCCAAGAAAATGGCCTTCTTAGCCCTAGCATCAAGCTTATTTTCTTTCACATGGTAGTAGGCAATACAACCGAAAACTTTCAGTATACTGTAATCAGCATGTTCACCTGACCACACCTCATAAGGTGTTTTGTAGTCTAATGTAGAATGTGGCGATCTATTAATCAAGAAACACGCGGTGGCTATTGATTCAGCCCACCATTCTCTGCCAAGACAAGCATTGGAGCGCATACACCTAGCTTTTTCAAGCATAATACGGTTCAATCTCTCAGCAACTCCATTTTGTTGTGGCGTGTCTCTAACAGTCCAATGTCGAACAATTCCTTCCTGATCACAAAACTGTTTGAAAGTACCCTCAGTATACTCGGTACCATTATCAGACCTCAAAGTCTTCACCTTTCTTCCAGTTCTATTCTCAACCATTGCTCTCCACCTTTTAAATGTCTCAAATACTTCATTCTTAGACTTCAAAAAATATACCCATGTGTAACGGGAATAATCATCAATGAAGGAGACAAAGTACCTAGAACCACCCTTAGAGGCGACCTTTGCTGGCCCCCACACATCTGTATGCACATAGTCTAGAATACCTTTGCTCATGTGCTTGCTTGTACTGAATTTTACCCTGCATTGTTTTTCATATACACAATGCTCGCAAAACTCCATAGTCGGTTTCTGCATACCCTTCAGTAACCCTTGCTTGCTCAGTAGAGACAATCCTTTTTCTGTCATATGCCCAAGTCGCATGTGCCATAACCTAGTGCTTTCCGATGAAGAAGTTCCCACTGCCACATTTCCTGTTACCGTGTTACCCATCAAGGTGTACAAGTTACCTTGTTTGATCCCTTTCATGACAACCAAAGACCCACGGACAACCTTTAAAACTCCACCTACCGCTGTAAACTTACAACCATTGGAGTCTAAAACACCAAGCGAGATAAGGTTCTTTTTCAAGGTTGGGACATGCCTTACATCAGTTAAGGTTCTCACAACACCATCATACATCTTAATCCTCATTGTTCCAATTCCAACTGTCTTGCAAGCGTAATCATTACCCATCATAACAGTACCACCATCAATATGCTCATAGGTAGTGAACCACTCCCTGTTTGGGCACATATGGTAAGAACACCCAGAGTCAAGGATCCATCTCCCAGAGATTTCTATGTTTTCACCCGCAGCTGAATAACATTCTTCATCCTTTTCCTTACTAGATGCATAACTTGCTTCACTAGTATCACCCTTATCTTACTTTTTCTTACCCTTCCAACTGTTATCATGATTACTCTTACCTTGATTTGGACAATTTTTCCTAATATGCCCCCACTCTCTACATTTGTGACATTGTGGACCTCTAGACTTTGATCTAGATTTTCCACTATTTGAAGATGATTTCACTTGAGACCTTCCTCTAACAACCAACCCTTCAGCTTGATATTTCCCACTACCACTTGATGAAGTTTTCTTTCGAATCTCATTGGACAATAGTGCACCGGTAGTTTCATCAAATGTAAGTTCATCTTTCCCAAACAAAATTGTTTGTACAAGATTTTCATATGAATGCGGCAAGGAGTAAAGCAATATAATTGCTTGGTCTTCATCCTCAATCTTCACATCCACATCTCTCAAATTTGAGATAATCCGTGTAAACTTGGCGATATGATCACTAATTGAAGTACCCTCATCCATTGCTAGTCTGTACAATTGGGTTTTCAAGTATAACCTGTTTGATAATGTCTTAGTCATAAACTGTGACTCAAGCTTCAACCAAACTTCAGCTGCCGTAGTCTCTTCATTAACTAAATAAACTATGTCTCTATCCAGACACAAGCAAATAGCAGCATGAGCCTCGAAATCCAATTCTTCCCATTCATCATCTGACATGGTTTCAACCTTTTTATCCTTCCCTAGTAATGCCTTGTGTAATTTCTGAGAAATAAGCAAATTCCTCATTTGTATTCTCCAATATCCGAAATCATTCTTACCATTAAATTTTTCGATTTCATACTTCCCCACATATGCCTTGCTCACCTTGGATGCCATTGCAAACAAAACCTGTGACTTTCTAGACAAGAAGCTTCACTACGTTTTTTTTTTTCTTCAAACAACTTGTGCACAAATAAACCCTAGCACTTTTGAATCTTCACAATCTTGAGTAGAACAATTCAAGATCAATTTCCCTTAGTGCTTTGATACCAATTGTTGCGACTTTATTGCAGAAGCAGGTAGACACCAACAATTGCACACAAGTACCACAAGGATCCAATCAATTAAATAGAGCAACTAGCGATGAAAGTAATTAGAGAAAACCAAGAACATATCACAAGAGACACAAGGTTTACGTGGTTCGGTGAATTGCCTACGTCCACGGTGAGGTGATTCCACTATATTCAAGAACAAGGTACAAGAAGCTGACAATTCTCACACAATCTCTCAACAAGAGATGAAAATATTCCAGCAATTATCTTTCTCTATTCCCTGTGTTTCACAGTTTTTCTACATTCAATAATAAAAAAACAGCTACAATTCCTACTATATATAGGAACAGCAGTTTCCTGTTTCCTAGAATTTGTTTCCTGTTCAAAAAACAGTTTCCTGTTTCAAAAAACAGTTTCCAGAAGTCCAAACAGTTTCCTGTTTCAAACAGAAGTCCAAACAGTTTTCTGTTTCACACTACTAATGTGTATATACAAACAAAAGGTTTATATAATGTTATCTTAGATCAAACCAAGTTACAAGAAAAAAAACTAACCACAATAGTGCCTACGCCAGTCAGTATGTCCACTCCTAGAGCTTTCATTGAATTGGTCAAGTTACTCCGAATTTTTGATGCAAGGTTGTTTGCATGATCAGCAACCCCTTGTCTATCATATTCAGCAGCTGCAACCTTTCATCATAAGTTATGTGTCAGAGTCAGATAACACATGAAATAACTAAATTGTAAAGGAATGATGATAAAAACACAAAGATAGCCATTAAATCAACCGTGCCAGAATGCTAAGTTGCAGTTGAAATATCTCCAAGTTTAGAGGTTGTATTTGGATATACATGCTGATTTGAAAACTGTGGCAAGGTTGAAGTATGAAGTCAACAATTAGTTGTTATGTTGGATAAGAATCATTTTTGTTGAATTATCATAAAAGCAATCTGTGAAATTTTGCATGTCAAGTGTGAACGAGTAAGGAAAGCGATAATTTGAGCAAACAAGTGTGATAGTCATTTTTAATGTTATTCAAATAGAATAAACTTATTTTTGTTAAGAGAATCATGATGTTCCTTTACCTGTAAGCCAAAAGCCTTCATGTGCTGCTCATTTCGAAGTTCACGCATCCGTCCATTGACAACAAGAAGAGCTTTAGAAGGAACACAACCTCTGTTCACACATGTTCTACCTACTACATCTCCCTCAATTATAGCAGTTTTCAAACCCTGTAACCAATGTGTTTAAGGTTATAGATTTCATGCATCTTATACATTATCTTATTAATCTCTAATTTGAGCTATGGATGCATGGACCCCCTGATTCTTCCCTTGAATATTGAGTTGGGAAAAAACTATTGTATGTGTTGCATGCTGTGGGAAAAAGGGAAGAAACAAATAACCAATTATTAAAAAAAAAAAAAACTGAGCATCAATTTGCGACTGTCACTAATAATGTCTTGATTGTCACAACTCTCTTTAGATTGTAAAAACTAGGGAGGACAAATGTTTCAACATTGTTCACTAGAACAAATAGACATTTAGATTGGCTCTGAATTTAAACATGGGGGTTTTATAAAACAATCACCATAGAAGACAATATTAAATAATTGAATGGAGTTTTGTAAAACAATCACCATAGAAGATAGTATTGAATAATTGAATAAATAAAAAATAAAAATAAAAGGCATAATAAATTACTTGCCAAGATCGATGTGCTCTTGGATACCGAAACCAGAGCATCCAGTCTTACTAAAGTTCCTCCTCAACAGGTCGTACTCCTTCACCTTCAATCCATTCTCAAGAAGTTGCATCGCCTTGTCACCTCGACGGTGACATAGCAAAACATCTTCTTATTACACCCGATTTTGAAAGATTTTTGTTAACACAAAAATCAAAGGGTCAAAAACCCCATCAACCAAATCAATGTAAAATCAAAATGAACAAAAAACATAAAAGAGAGAAACCCTTTTTGTTTGTTAGATACATACCTTTGGAGAAAATTGGGGTTTGTCCACTCAACTACTCCAACACCTAGAAATAAAAATAAAATAAAAATTAGTGAAAAACGATGGGGGTTTAGGAGGAAAATATGTGCAATGGGGTTTAGGTGATAAGAGAGAGATAGACTTAGTATACATACCTTGGAGGCCTTGGTGACACGATCTCTGCTCTTGCCGATAGAGACGTTAAGGATGAGCTTCTGGACCTTGATTTCCTTCATTGGTTTTGACAGCTTCTTCTCGGCGGCCTGCAAAAATCACATCAGATCAGATCTTTGTCTCTCTCTATATCTCTCGATCTCCCTGGATCTAGATTTCTATTTCTCGATCCCTCACTATTTCCCTTTCCCTGGATCTTTCTCACTCTCGCTTGTAGAGCGGCGTGCCGTTGGTTTGAAGAAGAGCGACATGCCTTTGGTTTGAAGAAGAGCGGTGTGCCTTTGGTTTGAAGAAGAGCGGCGTCCCTTTCCCTGGATCTCTCTCACTGTCACTCTCCCTGGACCTCTCTAACTCTCACTCGATTTCTCTCTCCCTCACTCTTTCACTTTCGCTCGATTTCTCTCACTCTCCCTTGATTTCTCTCTCCCTCACTCTCGCTTGTAGAGCGGCGTGCCTTTGGAGAAGAAAAATGCCTCCCCGATCTGCTTCGATTGATGGGGGAAGAGAGCGAGATTGAGAGGGAAAAAGACAAAAAGGTTTTCTAAAAGTTGAAATGGAATCGAGCGAACTCATTTTTTTTTATTTCCCGCTTCCTCTTTCATAGCGTTTTATCATTGCAACGCTATTAAAATTTGCGCTTTTAAGAAGCAATTGTGGCATAGCGCACCTTTTTTAAAGTTCCCGCGCGCGGCTTTGGTTTATAGCGTTTTCAATTTTAATTGTCCAAGAATTCAGCCAATCATAACACTTTGGACAAAAACGCTATAAACATATGTTATAAATGAGGATTTTTCTTGTAGTGTTCTTACGTATCAGAAATTCTAAATGGCGAGGAAACCAGCGAGGGAGGGGGGTGTGACCGCTCATCCCCCTTGAGATGCGCGCCTGCATCCTTGAGATGAGCAGAAGCGCGAATCTCGAGGGGGATGAGTGGTCACACCCCCCTCCCTTGCTGTTTTCCTCGCTGGTTTCCTCGACAGTTAGACAGGTTCCTTACGTATAGATGAAAGTACCCAATGCTATACAAAACCTAAGAATGCTCATATTTGTGTAGAGATAGATCTATCTTTTGAGTTTCCACCAATGATTTGGATAGAAACATCCGGAAATAATTGTTTCTGGCAGCCGATCACCTATCTGGGATTTAAATATTGCGATCACTGCGCATTGATCGGGCATCATGAATCCTATTGTCATAAGCTTCTTCGTAAAAAAAGATCTTGTCTACCGAAAGCAAATGATGTAGGTAATGGGAAAAGGGAGGAAGTTAAGAAGATTGAAAAATCAGGGAAACAACACTATGTGCCTGTGACTAAGCTAACTAAAGCACCATTGAAAGAAGGAGAAGGCCCTAGCGATGCCAAGGATGGAAAAGGAGCAGAAAATATAGATGAACAAGTTCAAGTAGTAAACAATTTGATTCCTATTGAATCAGGAAACAAGTGGATTTAGCAAGCATGACAGGGAAAGGAAATTATGAAGTTAATAAGGAGCCGGATAATAACAAAACAGAGATGACCATAATAACAGCTACACAAAGCAGGAACCCTGCGATTGGAAGCAAACAGGAGGTTGGAGTGCTTACAGAGAAGAATAACGCAGCAGTGAGAGAGCAAGGCAGATTGTTAACTGTTGAAAACAGGGGAATTACAGGAGATTTCGAGTCACCTAATAATTTTGCTACTCTCATTGATGAAGGCAACAATGATATGGTTGTTTAAGATGATAACGAAGGACATGATTCAGCTGATGATCAGGGAGGAGTTCAGGGTATGGTGGGAGACAAGGTCTTGTGCCATGGTGATAAACATAATGCAACGGTTCAGTCTACAAAACAGGAGACGCAACACACCTCCGCTGGGTCGGAAACCTTTAAATTAAAGGGGGATCTTAAAGGAGCAGGTTATAACAGAAGTGATATACGGATGGCTATGAAAAACATGGCGAAAGGGTCACCAAGCAGTGTGGGACAGAAGGAAGAACAAGCCAATGAAAGCCTGGGTGTGATTCCAGTTCCATTTGAGGTGAGTCAGACTAGTTCAAATTCGCAGGTTAGAAACAAAGGGGATGAACGGTTAATAAAACAGGGAGGTTTAGTGAACACAGGGACTCAGCCTGGCAACCAACAATTTGATTCGGAACAGGAGGGTGCAGTGGTTGAGTTAAAAATGAGGGGTTCACATTCGGATAAGATGAGAGTAGTGGTAGTTCCAATAAACAACCAATTGAAACTGGATATGTATCTGAAGAAGGTAAGAAAAAAAAAGAACAAACAGGGGAAGAAAAGTAGTATATCCCTTTGGTAGAGAAGCAGAGTGCGAGAAGTAACCCATCCGGTCTGTAATGATTGAAACAATCATGCATTGGAACGTGCGGGTAGTAGGAAACAAAGCCACCCACAATAGACTGAAAAAATTAGTCCAGGAGTATGGTGTTAAATTGCTGGCCATTGCAGAACCATTGATTGATGCTAGTAGATATATGGAAGTTGGATGTAAAATCCTTTTGCCTATATTTCATTCTAATGAGTCAGTAGTAGGGGTGGGCACGGGACGGGATGGGAGGAGATATCTTATCCCATCCCGTTCATACGGGATCGGGACGGGACGGGATGGGAAAAACCTCATCCCGACCTCGTCCCATCCCAAACGGGTTCGGGACGGGACGGGATCAGCGTGCTGCCTATGACTGCTGCGAAGATTATCATCATATAAGAGCGTGAAAAATAACTTTCTTATAATTAGATATAGATGTGACATGCAAATATAAGGGTAGCCACTAAATCCCCTAACAATGAAGTCGAGTGGGCTGACTTTTAGAAAATGACATGATAAATGAGACCCACTAAAAGTATTGTGTCGTTGTGATGGCCTCCCAACTGATTTTACAATTTCATTACTGTGGGAAACAAAATTCATGGTTCCTTGACAAAATGACATTTCATCTTTTGTTAGGGAAGAAATATAGACCTATTGGTGATACTCTAACATATTCATAATGGTTTACCATCAATACATATATTGTAATTATAAAAAATTTTTTTTACAGCCCGGGGCATCTCAAATTCTTGGCTCCGTCCCTGAATGTTCCCTTCTGAATATGTATTACTCAGTTAATTTTTATTTTTCATCTTCACCTGGGTATTATCAATATTTGTAAGTTAAATAATTGGAGCCACTTTTATTGGGAATCCAAGCAACAGTCTGCTATCTTTCTTTTGCTTAATGAATATTTATTTCTTGAAATAACATTTCTGTTACCACTGCAAACACCATGAGTTTCTGTCAGTCATCTGTAAGTTTATATGAATAAAAATAAATAAAAATATTAATAATAAATATTAAAAAATTAGCTCGGGACGGGACGGGATTGGCGGGATTGAAAATCTTCATCCCATCCCATCCCATTCTAGATCGGGACGGGACGGGATCGGGATTACGGCATGGGATGCCCACCCCTAGTCAGTAGGAGGAAAATTCTGGTTATTCTGGTCAAATGAAATGCAAGTCAATATTCTAGGTGAATAAGATCAAGTAATATATTGCCAGGTGACGCTGCCTTTAGTCAATTTAAAATTCTTCATTTATTTTGTTTAAGCTAAATATTCCATAAATGAACGAAGCTTGTTGTGGGAGGAAATGGAACAATTTGGAATGGATTTGTCTAATATGTGGATAATTGGTGGAGATTTCAATGTTATCTTAGACGGGTCTGAAAAACTTGAGGGTAGGGACAAATTTCCGGAGTGCAAATTTGGTAGTGTCTGAAAAACTTGGTGGAGATTTCAAATTCGGCTATGACAAATTTCCGGAGTTGCATTTCAGATTGTGGCCTTTCGGATATTGGTTTTGAAGGTCCTAAATTCACCTGGTGTAACAATCAGCAAGGAGTAAATTTGATGTGGGCAAGGTTGGACAGATTTCTTGGTAATGCCGAATGGGTCTCGGCTAACCCAAATACCAGAATTGAACATCTACATAGAACATGCTCAGATCATTCGCCTATTCTGGTGTCACTGCCTTCGGTCTCCCGAGCAGGCATAGCCCCTTTTAGATTCCAAAGAATGTGGACCACTCATGATAATTTTCAGGATTTTGTTAAAATTCATTGGTAGAAAACTGTATTCTTGGTAGAGCTATGGATAGACTGGATATTAAAATTAAAAATATGAGGAGACAATTGAGAGGATGGAGCATGAACGTTTTTGGAAACATTTTATGTAATCTGAGAAGTCTAGAAGATGAGATTAACCAATTAGAACATGCTTTGGTTAATGGCTGGGATGTCAATGCTAGTGTGAATCTAAACAGAGTCTAGGTAGAATATAAGCTAGCTTTGGAAAGAGAGGAAATTTATTGTAAACAACAATCAGGTGAACAAGAAATTAAAGAATGTGACGCTTGCACCAAATTCTTTTTTGCTTCAGTCAAAGCCAAACAGAAAAGGAAATGTATTTCTAAAATTATTGGGCTAGAAGGAAACCTGGTGACAGATAAAAAGGAGATGCTGGGTGAAGCAAATAAATTTTATAGACGTCTTTTGACATCGAAGGGTACTTAGGAAGATCATGATCAGCTTTTAAATTGTATTCCGCAGATGGTGAAAAAAGAAGATTGTGATCTTTTATTAGCAGAGCCTACTATGGAAGAAGTAAAATCAACATTATTCAGTATTCCTAGCGACAGTGCTCCGGGCCCTGACGGCTTTACATCTGGCTTCTTTCAGGATTGCTGGCAGACTGTGTGTTATGATATTTGGGCTACAACGAAGGAATTTTTTTAATTGTCAGACATTACCTGGAGCATTCAAATCTAATTACTTAGCTCTCATTCCAAAAACTGAGGAACTAACGTCTTTTGCTGAATACTGGCCTATCAATCTCTATAACGTGATCTATAAGTTATTCAGTAGAATAGTTTGAGCAAGGGGCTTTTGTGAAGGGGAGGTTGATTACATGAAATATAGGTATGGCGCAAGAATTGATGAGATCAATAGGGAAGAAGGTGGTGGGTCATAATATCATCTTCAAGTTAGACATGGAAAAGGCTTATGATAGATTAGAGTAGGGGTATCTTCTAGCAGTCCTTAAAAGGTTTGGATTTGACAATAGGGTATGCCTTCTGATATCAAATTGTATTACCAGTTGTGGCTTTTCTATACTCTTGCAGGGTAGATATGATGGATATTTTTGGGCCTCTCGTGGCCTACGACAAGGTGATCCGTTATCCCCTCTATTATTTGTCCTGGTAGCTGAAGTATTAAGTAGATGTCTCACAAAAGCATTTTATAATGATGAAATAGGATTCTATTATACACCCAGGATCTGTGCCCTTGTTACAGATCACCTGTGGCCTACGACAAGGTGATCTGTTATCCCCTCTATTATTTGCTCTATGCTGATGACTCGCTTATTTTCCAGAATGAGAAGAAAAAATCGGTGATAGGCTGTCTTAATTTTCTTAAGAGATATTGCAAGGCTTCTGGGGAGAAAATCAATATTGAAAAAAGTTCATTTATGATTGATGAAAGTGTTCCGACTGAAAGAATTGTTTTGTTGAAACAGTGGATTGGATTTCGACTTCAACTTTCTAATTTCAAATATTTACGGGTCCCGGTCTATCAAGGGAAATGCAGAATAAATCTATTTGATGAACTCATAAACAAAAATTAGTGGAAGGTGCAAGGATGGATGGCTCGTCTCCTTTATGCAGGTCGGAAATTGGTCCTTATCAGACGTGTTATGCTCTATGCCAGTCTATACTATGGTTGTGACCTGTATTCTGGTGAAGGTTTTGGAGAAGTTGCAGAAAATTATTTCGGATTTTTTTTATGGAGAGATCATGAAGGTAAGCAAAAACGAAAATGGGTTGTGATGCACTCATTTTTCGCTCCCTACTTTGACCTGGTTCCTGTTGACCTACACAAGTAGCACACATGAGCCAAGGACCACCATTGTGGTGGCCGATGGCACTCCGATGCTAAAGTCAGACAGGGTTCTAAGGAAGGTGTAATGCTGTAAAGGGAATTTGTAGCGTACCTTAGCTTACCAACCTCACGTCTTATTTATAGTGCAAGGAGTCCTGGTTCTACCAGGCCATCGTAGGCGTAGTTTAGGAAAAAGATCTTCGTGGAGATCCTTTTCTAATTATGAGTTGTGTTGTAGGAGGGAAGTTCCCTGTTAGCCCCGTGCTCCTAGATATGTGGGAGATAGTTCCCAATCCAGGAGCAATCCGTAGAAAGGAGTTTCCATGTGTGGAATGTACTCTAGCATTTGCTTCCTAGTTGGAAGCAGAGAACAGTTGTAGTTGCCCTCCGAAGCTGATCCTCGAGATGCTTTCCTTAATAGGGCTTACGGGTATTAAGAATAGTTGTGAGACATGTGGGTCTAGCGTGTTGTGAGAGTTTGGGTCCGCCTGGCTGTCTGAATTGAACCGGATTAGAACCGCTTGGGCTCGCTTGAAGTTGGGCTGATGCTGGGGCCCGTATTTCCTCAAGATTTTCATGACACGTGTGCGGCTTAGAGGAGTGACTATTTTCATGTATCATCAACTACTCCCCCCGAGTTAGTGGGGCATTAAGTCGGTCCACTGACTTTTTGAAAAGACAACTATACCATCGTGATGATATGACTCGAAGCGATCATCTTGAGCGGCACATGAAATTAATGGGTACGCGACTGCTCAAGGAGGGAAAATGCGGTTAGCCTTCTCTATAAATATTCACCGTCTTAAGGAGGATTTCCCCATTGTTATTCGCGTTATCTTTATGAACCATAGTATTTGCTTCATCTTCTAATGGCCGACAACATTAAATCTTCTTCCAAGGAACCGTTACTGTTGCTTGTATCTATTTCATCGAAGGCGGTTTGGTCGACGAAGATGAGTTGATTAGGCTTCGTAGTTTGTACCGCCTTCTGGAAGATTTGCAAATTGTTCCCACGTTTGGAGTTTTGGGTCCGTCTGTGCCTCCTAATGGGTTCATAGGCTTGCACCGAGGCATGTTTGAGTCCAGGCTCCGGCTTCTAGCGCTAGATGATGTCTAGCTTTTTTTTACTCCTTTTCGAATGCCTCCCGCTCCAATGGCGCCGAGCAGGTTAAAAATACTGCTCGCAATTCTCCTTAGAGCTCATGATGCTGGCCTTTGTTTGTCTTCGTTGGTGATCCATCACCTGACCGAGGCTCGGCTGGATTCCAGGGGTATCTGTGTGTTGAAGTGTCCTCCTTGTCTGCGACTGGCGGTGGGCAACGCCGAATCTTTGGGGAAGCAATGGTTATTTTTTTCCGCGGATTCTGGTTACTTCAAGCTCGGGAGTCGTAGAATGTCTTGATACTTCCATTTTGATCTTTATAAGTCTCTCGATTGTCGGGGTATAAGTATTTTCACATGTCCCTTCTGTGATACTGGTTCTAAAGTTGATTTTTTGTTTCAGGGAGGTTCATTATTCCGTCTCTCAAACTTCCTTTGACTTCCGTTGAGGAGGTCATAATCTCAGGCAATGTTTCACGCTGCGGTTTGATGCGGTGTTCTTCTGGTGCTCAACCTATGTCAAGTTCACCGGCTGAGGGGGTGGTTGCCCATCGCATGAGGAAGAGAAGTCTGGTCTTGCCCGGTCCTTCCGGGATCGCTGAATTGGAGAAAACGTACCTCCCGTTGTTGTCCCGAGGAAGATGAAAATTTCTGTCAGGGCAGCCTCTCCCCTAGTATGTCACGGTCTACACAGGCGACACCCTTGGCGGGTTGTGGCCTTTCGCTAGACGCTCCGACTCCATTTGCTGACGTAGCGGGGGGAGAAGTTGGATCGCGTGTTGAGGTTTTGCGTCATCGCGGTCACAGAACGGCTACTCACGCCTTGGAGTCACATGGTCTTGTTTCCTTGCATCTCGTGGAAGGGTGCTTGCTTTGGAGAGGCCTTTGCAGATTTACGGACATCATATTTAGACGCTCTTTATTGGGCGGATTCCGTGGAAGGTAGGTTGCAAGCTTCTGGCCTTGTCCCTAACCGTGAGGGCATGGAGACCAAATGGAACCGAGCGGAGATAGAATGGGCCGCCAGGCAGTTGCTAGAAACCGCCGAATGGAAGAGCGCTCGCACTATGAGATCCTGTTCGGAGCAGTGGACATTGACGTGTCAGGTAGGAGGCCGTTCATCTCGTCCGAGGTTGTTCGTGGTAGACTAGAGCTGACTAGGGAAAAACATCCCAATCTTGACCTTGATTTCGCTCGCTACAAGAGGGCTGTTTTTGGGTTGATCAACCGAGGGGAGGGCTATGCGAGACTTACTGATGAGGAGGCCGTTTCTCCTTAGAATGATTGCAGTGTCCTCTCTTGGACAGATAATATATAGACATAATTTTGAATGAAAGTGGTGTTTTTTTCCCATAATGTCATATTTACTTTAGTTGCTTCGTAGACTGTAAAATTTTTGACCGCCAAGTAGAATGCTTGTCTTCATCAGTCAAAATATATTGCCGTTTTAGGTTGTTTTGTTACAGGTTAGGGTTTAACCAGCATGAATCGTTGCTAGTCAAAGGTTGACCAGGCTTCCTTAGTTATTATCTGTAACGACTTACTAAGTGTTAGTGGGCTGGCGTTGACTTCTGCTCCTATCCCTTTGGCCTTTGTGAACCGCGCTGAGCGGATTTGGTATTTTTTGCCGGAAGCCATCGTCGTTGGTTATGAACCGGCTAAGCTTGCCGGGCAAATTCGGCGATCATTGTCTGTATTGAGAGCAATGATCCTTTGGCGAGTCATCATCATAAGCGGACTAGCCGTCGTAATGTCATAAGCGGACTAGTCGTCAAAACTCCTACTTCCTCAGCCGTCATGATCCACGTGAAGCGGATTAGGCTTTGGGCACCAGAAGCCGACCTCATCAGTCGCGAACTGACTGAGCTTACCTGGCAAGTTTGGTGATCATTGTCTGTATTGAGAGCAATGATCCCTTGGCGAGTCGTCGTCATCAGCGGACCAACGCTGACTATACTGCAACATCCTCAGCCATCTTGACCCGCGCGAAGCGGATAAGGCTTTGAGCACCATAAGCCGTCGTCATCAATCATGAACTGACTGAGCTTACTTGGCAAGTTTGGCGATCATTTTCTGTATTGAGAGCAATGATCCCTTGGTGAGTCGTCGTCATCAGCGGACTTGCTCTGACTAAACTCCCATTTCCTCAGTCGTCGTGACCCAGGCGAAGTGAATTAGGCTTTGGGCACTAGAACCATCGTCATCAGTCGCGAACTAACTGAGCTTACCTGGCAAGTTTGACGATCATTGTCTGTATCGAGAGCAATGATCCCTTGGCAAGTCATCTTTGTCAGCGGACCAACACTGACTAGACTCCAACTTCCTTAGCCGTCATGATTCGCGCGAAGCGGATTAGGATTTGGGCACTAGAATCCGTCGTCATCAGTCGCGCAATGACTGAGCTTACCTAGCAAGTTTGGTGATCATTGTCGGTATGGAGAGCAATGATCCCTTGGCGAGTCGTCGTCATCAGCGGACAAGCGCTGACTAAACTCCCACTTCCTTAGTCGTCGTGACCCAGGCGAAGTGAATTAGGTTTTGGGCACTAGAAGCCATCATGATCAGTCGCGAACTGACTGAGCTTACCTGGCAAGTTTGACGATCATTGTCTGTATCAAGAGCAATGATCCATTGGCAAGTCATCTTTATCAGCGAACCAACACTGACTAGACTCCAACTTCCTTATCCGTCATGACTCGCGTGAAGCGGATTAGAATTTGGGCACTAGAAGCCGTCGTCATCAGTCGTGCACTGACTGAGCACCTAGCAAGTTTGGTGATCATTGTCTGTATTGAGAGCAATGATCCCTTGGCGAGTCGTTGTCATCAGTGGACCAGCACTAACTAGACTCCAACTTCCTCAACCGCCATGACCCGCGTGAAGCAGATTAGGCTTTGGGCACCAAAATCCGTCGTCATCAGTCGCAAATTGACTAAGCTTAATTATCTAGAAATCTCGGTGATCATTATCTGTATTGAGAGCAATTGATGATGAATTTAAGTTTCTTGTTTTTTTTTTGTAAATGACACTATTTCCAATGAAACTTGCTCCGACCCTTTTTTTCGTGTGTTCTTGTGTTTCTTGGTTCCCACTTGTTAGTAGATGATCACATAATTAAAAATTCAATAAAAAATTATTGGATCACTAGTTTCAAGGAGTGATTAATGTTAATTGATGTTGAAGTAGTTACATGGCTGTATCAGTGTTGGACAACTGCAATTATTTTTTTCACTTTATTTGTATAAGTTTGAATTGTCGATCTCATTGTGGATTATGCATGCCGATGATTTTTCTGTTCAAAATCACTTCTTAAATGGTTAATTGTAGTCACTGAATGTGTAAACGGATGTTTTTGTTTCTTATTTGACAAGTAGTTTGATATATGTTGTTGCATACTATGAAGTTATTGTTTACTGTTCAAAGTTTGATGCATGTTGCATACCTATTGGGGAAAATCGTCAATAGTAACGTTTTCTTTTTTGACAAAGGGTAAAAAGTTCAACAATGAATGAGCAAAAGGTTTGCAATAAGGAGAGTCTAAAGAGGATATAGGCTTACAAAAAGAGTTACTTATTTTGTTATGAAATACTTCTTCTGTTTAGGTCTATCGAAGTATCTTTGTTTTAATTGATTTCTATGTACTTATGTTATAGTGTTTTTAGTATTGCATGTTTCGTTAATTAATTTATGTTCTTTATGCAGCTACCTTGGATTTTATTTATTTATTTATTTTTTATTTAGCTTGTTGACGCCGGTTAGAATAGCGATTATTCTGCAGGCTAATATCAACAGACAATTGACAAGGAAGAACACAAGAAGATTACCCAAAAAACACAGAGAAAATAACTCTAATGTTTAATCAAATTACTCAAATCAAAATGTATCTCTAAAATCAGCCCACGAGCCGGGCTTTATAGCTAAAACTCATCAATATTGGAATTTTACCAAAAATGGCAATGCCCCAATAATCGTGCTAAAACAAAATATGTAATAAAAGAAATATACTGCCAGAAATCTGGCCCAAATTCGGTTCAGAATCACTTTCTAAACAATAATTGAAATATTACTATAAAGGAAAATAAATTACTAAATTTGTGGATTCGAAAGGGGAAACGGTGGATTTTGGCTACGAAAAGATGTGCAACGAGCATTGCTCATTGACCACGACGTGCGCGTTGAAAAGTGCTTTCCGAATTCGGATCGTTTGCGCGATTCTGATACTCGTAGCCAAAGTTATGACCAAAATACTAAAACGCACCCTAAATTGCCAATTTTGAAATAGAATTATGATTTCCTGCCATTCTTGCGCTGATCTGCTAATTCGAGATATCTTAGTGCTAATAATGTGTTATCTGACAGATCAGCATCATCTGACTCGGATCCTTCTGCATCAGTCGCCCCGGGTTGGAAAGAACTCGTCCTCGAGTTCACAATAGCATCATCGGGATCAACAAAACAAGGACTCAGGTGTTTTTCATTAAATACATCAGAAGTCCTCAAATGACTAGGGAGGCGCAGTCTGTAGGCATAATCATTGATCTTCTTCAAGATCTCACAGGGTCCAATCTTCTGCTCCTTAAGCTTATTATACTCCCCAACAGGAAAACGATCACTGGTTAATATCGCCCAAACAAAATCACCAACATCAAAAAGTACCTGACGACGGTGATGGCCGGCTTGAACTTTGTACTTCAAATTACTCTCGTGAATAGTCAGCTTCACCTGCTCATGGATACCCCGAAGATGTTTTGCCATTGCATCTGCCTTGGGATTCAAACGACCCACACGTGGAATAGGGGCTAAATCGAGCACCCCGGATGGATTCTGGCCATAGACAATCTCAAATGGGCTAATTTCGGTGGATCGGTTCTTCGACTTGTTATAGGAAAATTCTGCTTGAGGTAACGCCAAATCCCACTGTTTTCGTTTAGTGTCTGCCAAACTCCTCAAAAGGTTCCCCAAACTGCGGTTCACAACTTCAATCTGTCCATCCGTCTGGGGGTGGTAAGCGCTGCTAAAATTCAAGTTCGTCCCCAGTTTCTCCCATAAACTCCGCCAGAAATGACTCATGAACTTGGTGTCACGATCTGAAGTAATGGATCGGGGAATACCATGTAAACGCACAATCTCCCTGAAATAAAGATGGGCGATCCGGGCAACATCCATTGTTTTTCTGCAAGCTACAAAATGGGACATCTTGGAAAACCTGTCAACCACAACCAAAATAGAATCCCAAGCCTGTTGGGTACGGGGTAAGCCAACACAAAGTCCATACTGACATCAAACCAAGAGGCCTCAAGTATAGGTAAAGGTGTGTATAGGCCCGCATTAGTAAGAACTCCCTTGGACCGCTGACACACATAACAACGCTCCAAATAATGAGCCACATCACTGGTCAATTTGGGCCAATAATAGGAAGAAGAGATCAAGGCCAACGACTTATCTCGCCCAAAGTGACCCTCATTATGAAGTTCATGAATAATCTGCTGCCTTAGTGAACAATCTGGAATGCACAATTGTAATCCACGAAACAGATAACCATTATGCAAAATAAAGTCATGTCGTTGACCATCAATTACCTCCTGAATTATCCTGCAGAAGGAAGGATCTGCAGCATACATATCAGAGAAAGCCTCAAATCCTGCAACTCTAGTGCTCATGGTGGTGAGGAGTAACGTACGACGGCTCAGTGCATCTGCGACACGGTTCAGACTCCCTGCTTGGTGCCTCAGTGCAAACGTGAACTTCTGCAAGTACGCCACCTACTTGGCATGCCGTTGACTCAGTTTGTGTTGCCCATTTATGTACTTCAAGGCCTCATGATCAGTGACAAGAATAAACTCCCTCTGTACTAGGTAGTTATGCCAATGCTTCCGGGACTGAACTATGGCATAAAACTCCAGATCATAGGTGGAATAATTCTTCTTTGATCCTGATAGCTTCTCACTGAAAAAAGCTATTGGACGCCCTTCCTGACTCAGAACACCACCAATGCCAACCCCAGATGCATCACAATTGACTTCAAACACCTTTTCAAAATCAGGAAGTGCCAAAACTGGTGCTTCTGTCATCTTTTGCTTGACTAGTTGAAAACTAGCCCCCGCCTCATCGGACCACTAGAAATCACGTCCCTTGAGGCATTCTGTGATAGGAGCAATTAGAGTGCTGAAGCTTCAGATGAACCGACGATAGAAGGACGCCAATCCATGGAAACTTCTGACATCGTGTAAGGTCTTTAGTTTGGGCCACTCCAAGACCGCATCTATTTTCGTCTGATCTTCATGAACAGCATCAGTAGACACAATAATACCAAGAAAAGTAATAGAAGTAGTGAAGAAAGAATACTTCTTCTGATTGACGAACAGGCGCTCCGTCATCAACTTATCAAAAATAGCACGATGGTGATCAAAATGTGACGCCCATGTCAGACTATAAATGAGGATGTTGTCGAAGTAAACTGCAACGAATTTCCCTATAAAAGGCCGTAAAACCTGATGCATAAATCTCATAAATGTACTAGGCGCATTAGACAGGCCAAAAGGCATGACCATCCACTCATACAACCCATGATGCGTCTTAAACGCTGTCTTCCACTCATCTCCAGGCCTTATTCTGATCTGGTGATATCCACTTTTAATGTCAATTTTTGAGAAAACCTTAGATTCAGACAGCTGGTCTAACATATCATCCAGGCGGAGAATTGGAAACTTGTATTTCACTGTAATCCTGTTGATTGCCCTGTTATCAACACACATACGCCAAGAGCCATCTTTTTTGGGCACTAGCAGAGCAGGTACTGCACATGGGCTCATACTCTCACGGATGTAGCCCCTCTCCGACAACTCTACCACATGCCGCTGCAACTCTTCAGATTCCTTAGGACTGAGATGATAAGCCGGCCGATTAGGCAAATTGGACCGCGGAACAAGGTCGATCTGATGCTGAATATCCCGCATAGGTGGCAGCCCAGGAAGAAAATCCTCTGGCATCAGGTCAGAAAACTCTGCAAGAAGCTGCTGCACGTCTGTTGCCAAATCTGAATGCTCATTGACTGCACTATTCCCACAAGGTAACAAAGCATAGACCACATCTCCACGATCAATCTCAACTAAAAACCTGGATCTAGAAAGCAGATTAGTATTATTGGTTACCGGGGTAGGAGTGGTTCCTTCCCGACGAGGTGCCAATACAATCTTTTTCCTTTAATGCTAATGGAATATGTATTTTTCCGCCCATCATGAATAACACCGCGATCATACTGTTAAGGCCTGCCTAACAATACATGAAAATCATCCATAGATACAACATCACACCAAGCATTATCAAAATATTTCCTGCCAATCGAAAAAAGACACTAGGCAACGCCTATCTACTATTACCTCACTACCTTTATTCAGCCATGATAATTTGTACGGCTTGGGATGACGATATGTTTGCAACTGCAATTTCTGGAAAGCCTCGTCAGACACGACGTTCTCACAACTGCCACTGCAATGATCATCTTGCAGACTTTATCTGCAACTGTGCATGTCGTGTGGAAAATATTGGTTCTTAACCAATCGTCCCCTGATTCATCATTGGGAGTCAGTAGACTGTTACGAACAACCAGAGTCTCATGACCATCTCCATACAGCACATCCCCATCTTCATCATCATCATACACAGGCTCTCCAAGTTCATCAAATTCGTCTACCACGTCTTCCTCAATCAGGAGATTGTTGCCCTTCTGAATAGCAAGCTTCCCGCACTCAGTCGCTCTATGTCCCTGTTCACCACATCTAAAACATCTAATAGTAGAGTGACTCTGCGGTGGTGGTTGGGTAGAACGGGATTCTTGAGGGCGAACAGGCCAACTGCTTTGATCACTTCTGACCATAGGCCTCCTGTTCTGCTATATTTCCACAGCAACTGCACGCTGGTAGGCTTCAAAAATGGTCCACAGTGAGTGAAGGCTGAGGACATCCTGCAGGGGTTGTCGTAATCCCCCCAAATATCGTGCCACCATCTGCTCTTCCGTCTCAGATAAGTCATTACGGGTTACTAATTGATAGAACTCCTCCGTGTAATCATCAACTGATTTCGTGCCTTGCCTCAATGAATGAAGTCGTTGAAACAAAGTTTGAGTGTAGCCGAAAGGAAGGAAGAGCTTCATCTTTTCCCAATCAGTGATTTTGGCCTGACCTGGCCCTGCCTGTCGCGTGATCGCTTCAATTGCTCCCACCACGCAGATGTTATCCCTTTGAGTTTGATGGCAACCAATTTCACTTTAACAGGATCTGGAACTTCCTTATACTCAAAGATACGCTTTACTTCATTCAACCAATCCACGAATTCTTCGGCCTGCAACGTCCCAAAAAACTCGGGTAGATCTACTTTGAAACCGAGATTTCCATGAAGCTCCTCCCGACCACGGCGCTCCTGGAATCGAGCACGATTGTGATACGGGTTTTCGAAACTGGAATCAGAATCGTGATCTTCCATATCACGGTTACCGAATTCCTGCGCCATTAGACCCTGGGTTAGCTCTGCAACTTACCTCTGTAAATCTTCAATCACCACTTCGTGAACGCTACGATCACGGTGAGGAGCTTCCTCATTCGAAACCTGCCCGCGACGACCACGACCATGACCACCAGCCATAAAAATTGATAAAATCTCACCCTAAGAAGATGTTGAAGCTCTGATACCAACTGACGTTGGGCAGAATAGCGATAATTCTACAGGCTAATAGCAACAGACAATTGACAGGGAAGAACAAAGAGAAAATAACTCTAATGTTTAATCAAATTACTCAAATCAAAAGGTATCTCTAAAATTAGCCCACAAGCCGGGGCTTTATAGCTAAAACTCATCAATATTGGAATTTTACCAAAAATGGCAACGCCCCAATAATCATGCTAAAACAAAATACGTAATAAAAGAAATATACTGCCAGAAACCAAATTGGGTTCAGAATCACTTCCTAAACAATAATTGAAATATTACTATAAAGGGAAATAAATTACTAAATGTGTGGATTCGAAAGGGGAAACGGTGGATTTTGGCTTCGAAAAGATGTGCATCGAGCATAGCTCATTGATCATGACGTGCGCGTTGAAAAGAGCTTTCCGAATTGGGGTCGTTTGCGCGATTCTGATACTCGTAGCCAAAGTTATGGCCAAAATACTAAAACGCACCCTAAATTGCAAAATTTGAAATAGAATTATGATTTCCTGCCATTCTTGCGCTGATCTGCTAATTCGAGATATCTTAGTGCTAATAATGTGTTATCTGACAGCTCAGCATCATCTGACTCGGATCCTCCTGCATCACTTGTGAATCATGAATTTGTGTTGTCAGGTTTGAAGTGGGTTTGGAGTTAACAAATGGATAAATTGTGGGTCACGCACACTTAAAATATTCTTTATGCGCTTCTCATAGTATATTAGTGATATACATATTAAAATACACAAAACTAACCATTGTTTTCTCATTTATAGAATTATAGAAGAGTATTCTAATAGAGTTAAAAAATTCATCGAATTTGCTAAATCAATTGCTAGAAATCAAGAAAGGATTAATTGTCCATGCAGGATGTGTAAAAATTTGAAATCTCATGGAGGTGAAATAGTTGAAGATTACTTGGTGAAATATATAATGGATTTGTCATACACAACTTAGATTTGACATGGGGAGAATTTATCTAATAAGAATCCTAATGTAGAAATGATAGTCACACTTTTGCATAGATGGTGATGATGTGGGAGATGAAATAGATGTAGGTATGCTTGATTAGATGATGTGGAAGATGAAAATAATCAGGATTTGGGAAAATGTTGGACATCCATGAGACGATGAATTCTTTAATCAAGTATGCCAAAACCCCTTCATATCTTTGTTGTACAAAGATACCAAATTATCAACAACAATTGCCCTCTACAAGTATAAATCTATGTACAAATCATAGGAATAGTAGTTTTTATGCTTTATTGGAGATATGGCTTGATTATTACATCTAGAAATTACACTTTTGGAATCCACATGTTTGCATTGATGATTGTTGTCTATTTTCAACTTGATTTCCAAAAATACATGCTTGATTTGTACATAGATTTATACTTGATTGCTATTTCAACTTGATTGCCAAAAATACATGCTTGCATTGATGATTGTTGTTTATTTTGGAATGATCTGAAGGAAAGTGAGATTTGTCCTAAATGTAATTCTTCTCGTTAGAAAATGGATTTGAAAACTAAAAAAGTTCATTGAGGCATTCCAGCCAAAGTTCTCACATATTTTTCAGTAATACCAAGGTTTAGCACTACAAGAAAAAGTCAATATAGCGGCAGTTATTTAGCGACGGTTAGAAAAACCCGCCGCTAAATAGTTTATCCAACGACGGTTATTCAACCGCCGCATGATAATATTATGTAATGACAGTTATTGTTAATTGGCGACGGTTGTAACTGTCAGGATACAAATTTTTTTTCTTTGGTGCAAATAACATCCCAAACTCCGCCCGTTGCAACGGCCGGTCCCAAGCCCGGATAAAGGAGGAGGGTTGGTGTTAGGCTTGTGATAGCCAACCGTAAAAAACCCATCACATCCTTTTTCATGGATATTGGTTCAAAAAGATTAATGCAGAAGGATAGGGCGTCCCCGCTATAAGCGACGCGCTGCACCTACGCTCGGGTGTAGTGACAAATGAGCAAGGCGCGCTGCAGCGGCGCCCGGCTGTAGTGTTAAATAGGCAAGGGTTCTCACACCTTTCTGGACGGGGGCGAGTAAAGAAGCTAGTCCAGGTTAGAGCTAGAGATAGAATGATTAGATTAGCCTCTTGGAACATAGGAACCTTGACGGGAAAGACAATAGAATTAGTGGATGTCCTGCGTAGGAGGAAAGTATACATAGTTTGTCTTCAAGAGACAAAATGGAAGGGGAACAAGGCTAAAGATTTAGGAGAAGGGTTCAAACTCTTCTATTCTGGTAAAGATGGCACTAGGAACGGGGTGGGAATAGTGGTAGATAAAGTTTTTAAGGATGCAGTAGTCGACGTTAGGAGGTTTGGGGATAGAATCATAAGTATTAAATTAGCTTTAGAACTAGAGATAGTGCATGTTATTAGTGTGTATGCACCCCAAGTGGGTTTGGACGAGGAGACTAAGAAGGATTTTTGGGACTCTTTAGAGGAGTTAGTTCTTGGAATTCCCTCTTCCGATAGGGTTTTCCTAGGCGGGGATTTGAATGGCCATGTCGGTAAGGATAGAGTTGGGTATGAGAGGGTACATGGAGGTCAAGGCTTTGGGGATCGAAACACTGCGGGGATTTCTATTCTAGATTTTGCTTTAGCTCAGGATTTTGGGATCGTAAATACTTTTTATAAGAAGAGGGAAGATCACTTGGTGACCTTTGCGAGTGGGCGTAATAGAAGTCAAATTAATTATTTTCTTGTGAAGAGACACGATTTAGGTAGGTGTAAAAATTGTAAGGTTATACCAGGAGAGTGTCTGACATCCCAACATAGGCTATTAGTTCTCGATTTTTGTCTTAAGAGTAGGGGTCGTATTGCTATAGAACAGGTTAGACCGAGAATTAAGTGGTGGACCTTACAGGGAGATGTGTGCCAAAGATTTAGAAAGAGGATTTTGAGTGGCCAGTTGGTTTCAGAGGGTGGGGAGAATCTAGAACCAAAGGATAGGACTAGTAGCGCGAATCTTTTTGAACATTTGGCAAACCGAATAAGAAGATGTGCGAAGGAAGAGTTAGGACAGGCCAAAAGAGGAGGTTTCTATGGTAAGGAGACATGGTGGTGGAACGTGGATGTGCAACAAACCATTGCGGAAAAGAAAAGATGCTTTAAGGCGTGGCAAAAAGATAGGTGCCTAGAGTCTTATGAGCTTTATAAGCAGCCTAAGAAGTTGAGTAGTAGAGCAGTAGGGGAAGCTAAGAAGAGAGCGTATGATGCTCTTTATAATAGGCTAGGTACGAAGGAAGGGGAGAATGATATTTTCAAGATAGCGAAAGCTAGAGAACGAAGAACTACGGACTTGAGTCATGTTAAGTGTGTTAAACATGAGGATGGAAGAGTCTTAATGCAGGATAAAGCTATTTTAGATAGATGGAAGGATTACTTTTGGAACCTACTCAATGGAACACATGTAGGGGAGTTAAACTTGGAGGGGTATGCTTCACAGGAAGGGAGAGATCGCGTGTTCCATCGCAGAGTTAGTGCCACAGAAGTGAGAGAAGCTTTAAAAAGAATGAAGACAGGGAAGGCCGTTGGACCGGATGATATACCAATTGAAGCATGGAAATGTCTGGGAGAAGTTGGGATTCAATGGCTAACTAAGCTCTTTAATAGGATTTTGGAAACTAGAAAAATGCCAGATTCATGGAGGCATAGCATTGTGGTACCAATTTATAAGAACAAAGGGGATATCCAGAATTGCTCGAACTATAGAGGGATAAAGCTTATGAGTCATACGATGAAACTTTGGGAGAGGGTTATAAAACAAAGACTTAGGAGTTTAACCACGATTTCGGAGAATCAATTTGGATTTATGCCAGGTAGGTCTACTACGGAGGCCATCTTCCTGCTTAGGCAAACTGTAGAAAAATATCGAGAGGCACGTAAGAGTTTGCATATGGTTTTTATTGATCTGGAGAAAGCATATGATAGGGTCCCCAGGGAGTTAATTTGGTGGGTGCTTGAAAGGAAGAAGGTGTCTCAATGTTATGTCGATATCATTAAGGATATGTATGAAGGAGTTGTAACAAGTGTTCGCTCAGTAGGTGGGATGTCTAGTGAATTTCCAGTGACAGTAGGACTACATCAAGGGTCGGCGTTAAGTCCATATCTCTTTGCTTTGGTCATGGATGAGTTGACGAGACATCTGCAAGAAGATGTACCTTGGTGCATGTTATTTGCAGATGATATTGTCTTAATGGATGAGACTAGTGCAGGTTTAGGTCAGAAATTAGTTAAGTGGCGGGAGGCTTTAGAGAGGAAAGGTTTTAGAATTAGCCGTTCGAAGACGGAGTATCTAGTGTGCAACTTTGGGTGTGAACCAAGAGGGAGAAGTAATGCAATTGAGATCGAAGGTGTCGAGGTCCCAGAGTGTGAGGCTTTTCGATATATAGGGTCTATAATTCAAAAGAATGGGGCTATTGGAGCAGATGTAGACCATAGGATTAAAGCTGGTTGGTTGAAATGGCGAATGACGTCAGGAGTATTATGCGATAGAAGGATGCCTGCAAGGCTAAAAGGGAAATGCTATAAGACAATTGTTCGACCAGCCATGCTATACGGTTCAGAATGTTGGGCTACTACGGGACAACATTCGCATAGGATGGCAGTAGGAGAAATGCGTATGTTAAGGTGGATGTGTGGTAAAACTTGTAAGGATAAAATTAGAAATGAAAGAATTAGGAGATACTTAGGTGTAGCGCCCATAGAGGAAAAAATTAGAGAAAGACGTTTAACTTGGTTTGGTCATGTGCGGAGGAGACCAAGCACGGCACCAATTAGAAAATGTTTAGATTGTCAAGTTAATGGAGGGTGTAGACGGAGGGGACGACCGTTGAAAACTTGGATGAAGACGGTGAATGAAGATATCATTGAGCTTGGATTAGGTGAGGAAATGTGGGAAGATCGCATTGCTTGGAGAACCAAAATCCATGTAGCCGACCCCGAAAATCTTGGGAATGGGCTTTGATGATGATGATGATGCAAATAACATCCCAATTGGGTGCAAATAGCATCTCGGTTGGGATTTCTTTTTCCCTTTTGTCTATCTAAACAGAAGAAGAAAAAAGAAGGATTTGAAACCTCTCAAAACCCTCATTCCATTTTCATCCAAAAAGTCGATTTGTTCGTTCAATTCTCCCCAAAAGTTAGGGTTTTTTTTCCCTTCTATCGTTGGATCTAAAACGGTTAGAATCGAACATTATCACCGAGATTTGTCCAAGTTCTTGGAGTTTGAGAGTTCCAGATTTGTTTCTTTGTTTTCCAGGTTTGATTTCAGTGAAATTTATATTTGATTATTTTCTCGATTAACGGTGTTAGATCAGCTTAGTTTTGGTTGATTTTTGAACGATTTTTAACTCTTTGTGAACAAGATGGAAGAGGAGAGACCGTCAGTTTCGATGAGCAATCCTCAGTGTAGACGGTGAAGCCATCGAAGCTCGATTCGTAGAGCTCTGCAAGGTAAAACCTTTTTGTTGCTGTGATTTGTTATTTTCGTATTTGTTTCTTGATCGTACTGAGACTGAGATATGATTTCAGACTGGTTTGGCGTTTGATGAGAACCTCTTCGAACAAGCGATGAGGTTGTTCAAAGAAACCTAATGTTTTTCAGTTCAAGTTCATTGATATTCCCCTTTTTGTGATGTTTTTCAGTTAGGGTTTGTGTTTTTTGAATTGATGGAATTGTTAATTTGATTTCAGTCAGAATGGTTTTGGCTTGTGTTTATTGTTTATTTGGTGAGGAGATTAAGTGAGGGGAATATGGAGAATGGAAGTCAGGAGGGTGAACAAAGTGAATTCAATTTATGCCAGATCATGAAGGCCACAAAGCCTGATCTTTGACTTAAAACAAACATTCTTGGTTCAATTAGAGATGGTTCTTTTGTCAAGATGGGCATTGTTGGTGAACCAATTGACAAGCTCTTTCTATGGGGTCATTCATCTTGTACTTTGCATAACAGTCACCCTCCAAAGGTTATTATTTTTAGTGGTTTTGGAGGCTTAGGACGACATGCACGAAGAAATGATACTTTAATGCTTGACCCCCTTTCTGGTATTTTAGAAGCTATTAAGATTGAGGAGCCACCATCTCCACGCTTGGGTCACACATCTTCAATGATTGGAGAATCTCTTTTTGTTATTGGTGGTCATTGTGATCATACAAAGATTCTGAATGATGTTTGGGTCTTCAATACAGATAAGAAGAAGTGGGTGTTACTGAAGCGTGCTGGCGTTGTGTTCCATCCTAGGTGATCCCTTGAGCACAATTATTTTTTATGACTTCCAGTTACATGCTTTTCTGAGTTGGTCATTAATCTTCTGTCATTGTCTCCACTCTCTCATGTAAAATATTTACATGGTTTAATTTTAAGACAATTTTTATTCAGGAAGATAAAATTTTAGCTCCACTAAATTGTTTGCTTGCCCAAACTATTCTATTGATCACTTTTCAGAAATTTCTTATTCTAATTTGCAAGCTAATTGAACATTATGTGATTATTGATGGAACATATAATATATGTTTGCAGGCACTGGCATGTTGCAGCAGTTGTAGGGAGAAAGATATGTGTTTGGTGGGCTTAGAGATGAGATTGCATGTTCTTCCATGCATGTACTTGATACTGAGAATTCAGAGTGGAGTGAGATAAATGTCCATGGAGAATGGCCCTGTGACCGTCATTCACATGATATGGTTGCAAATGATTCTAAGTATACATGTTTGGAGGGTATGATGGCGAGAAAGTACTCCGTGACCTTTGTGAAGTTTAGAGCTGGCCTCAACACGATTTCTCTATTAAGCATCGCTGTTGGTCTCCCGGTAAGCTCTTTGTCACTCTCTTCTATGTAATGAGTTCCACATCTTTTGGGTTTCTAACTGTACTAAAATTATTGTTTTATGACTGAATTTAGAATGTTGGTCCACATTTTGAGACATGGAATGCTGGAGTTCTTGGTCCAGTTATGTTAAATGGTCTCAACGAGGGAAAAAGAGACTTGATATGGCAGAAGTGTTCTTACAAGGTCTGTCCTCTTACCAATTTTTAGTTTGACTTTCCTTTCCATGTCTACCACAAGCAAGACCTTCATAACTTTGAATGTTTTACAACAGATTGGTTTGGAGGGTGAAGCTTTGAGTCTTGATACCATCAGTGGAGGTTCCTCTGTTGAGTGAGTGGACGAATCTGCAGTGACTCGAAAACCACCATTGACATGGTACAAGGTGAGCATGTTGTGTTATGGTATTTGTGCTGATCATAATCTTAAATGACTATGAAGTTTATGTCATCTACAAAGTTTTATGTCAGTGCTGGTTGACACCTTTTCTTCCGTGATGTTTCTAGACTACTTTTAATGCACCCCCTGGTAATGATCCCTTGGCTTTAGATATGGGTAGCATGGGAAAAGGTCAGATATGGGTAAATGGGCAGAGCATTGGACGCCATTGGCCTGCATACAAAGCATCTGGCAATTGTGATGAATGTAGTTATGCTGGATATTATAAGGAAACAAAATGCCAAAGAAATTGCGGACAAGCCTCCCAACAATGGTGAGACAGTTTATTTCATGATTACAAATTTTGATCTAGTAAGTTTGCAATACATTATCTCATGATTAATTATCTGTAGTTTATTTCTGTTTCCAGCTGATTTGTTTGTCTTTTACACTTTTATTAGATTAATGTGTAACAAACATTTGAGTCATTGGTTTTACATTAAGCTGTTGATTGTGGATACTTAGGGGGATGCAGAGTATCTAAGATACCATGGACTGCAAGAGTTTGTTCTAGCAATGCATCATCTTGAGGAGAAATATGGTGCAAGTTTTACTTTTGGCAAATAACTCAAAACTGAAATATATATCTTACTCTGATTGTTTTCCCAAGAATACTCATAGCAAACTTTTACATGGAAAAAGAAATCTGGAGAAGTCTGATTTGTATTGACAGTTTCATTGGGTGTTTATAGCGGATATGTTTTTTAAGTTACTGAAAATCAGTTTGATAGACTTTTATATATGAACACCTCCTGAAGTCATTTCACGTTCCTCGCATGCTTCCATCTTCTGTATTTAATTACTTGTAAGGTGTTTCTTTGGGGTTATTTTTAGTGTAAGGTTTATTGATTTACTTGCAGATTGTGCACTGCCCTTGTAAACATTATTTTACAAAATCATAACTTCTAAAAGAAAATGTGATTTGGTCATCTACAAAGATTGTATCCCCTGCTGGTTGACGACGTAAAAGGTTAAAATTATGATGTTTCCATAAACAATTTCCAAGAGAATGTAAACAGTACACTTGTATTTCATTTCTTTAGAGTTTACCATAGCTTCTAAAATCGAAAATGTTGCATCCGAAACTTGAAGCAGAGAATTTCCCTTTCTTAGAGAAATTACTGCATAACATGACATATGCATTAAGGGCTTGTTTAATGTAACTGAAAACATTTTTCGGTAGAAGTTTGTCAACTTTTAGCTGGGTTAAGCAACCGCATATTGAGGAGTTTTTTGTCCTCCACCTCTTCTCTTTATCCTCTCATTTCAGAAATAATTTTGAGCTCCCAATTATACACCCTTCTCTTATCCTGTAACTTGCATGTTCTTGTTACATATAGGAAGGCTGAAAATTCTATTATTTATATCAGTGTTAAATGTCCTCATAGAGACTCATCTGGTGCTCCAGATTCCTCTACATCAGATTCTATTTTTTTTATTAGTTATTTTATGACTTAACATGACTATCTTCATTTTGACTATATTTATATTTTAATAAGAATTAAATTTTGGTGGGATTGATCTATTTGCCTTTTGCAGTTCATGACTTCCCAACAACATTACATCTCACGAAAAGATGAAGGAGACAGGGTCATTGTTTTTTAGCGTGGAGACTTGGTTTTTGTTTTTAACTTTCATTGGACGAGTAGTTATTCTAACTACCGAGTCGGATGCTTGAAGTCAGGAAAGTACAAGGTACGATCTCCTTTATTTCTGTCTGCCAGTTCTCCTAAGTAGCATCTTCTCAATCAACTGTCATTATTGCTTGTCTTATCAAGATTCATGAGTTTGACTCTTACTATCTCTTATAAATACTCAAAATTTTTTGGAACAGCATAGACTTCGTTACATGCACTACAACACAAATACTCAATAATAGCATTCACGGATAGCGTTTTTTATAACAATGCTATAAAAAGTCAATTTTCAATGACTTTGCAAATAAAAAAAGCTATAGTCAATGGCGGGCATTGGCGGGCATTTTGGCGCTCCCAAATTTTTTGGGTTTTTCGCTACTTATCTCTTCTCTCCCCCCATTCACAACAGAACTCGCCTCGCCTCTCATCTCCTTCGTGCTCGCCTCTCTGCTCGCCTCCCATCTCCTTCTAGCTTGCCTTTCTCTGCTCGATCTCTTGCTCACCTCTCATCTCCTTCGAGCAGCTCTCTCTCTCTGCGTCTCTCTTCGAGCAGCTCCCGAGGCAGATTTGGGAATAATGGAATCGGAGGTAAATATGGAAGTGTTGGGTTTGGAGTTGTAGGTGGCAGTGTTGGATTTGGGGTAGTGGGTGGTAAAATAGGTGTTTCTGGAGTGGGAAGAAGGGGTGCTTTGCTAGAACCCAAGTCCTCACTAGGTTTCTGGTTGCAGAGCTCTGGCTGTTTGAGTGGCTTGAAGGCGAAAAACCCAGCTGAGAATATATTATTATGTGTTCCTTCCTTTTTAGACTTCAGATGGAGTGACGATGAAGTCGCAGATGAAGCCACTGAACAGAATGGCTCACTGCTGCTGATTAACTTCACCGAACATCCCTTGATTGTCTTGACATGTTTGCTAACTGCAAGAGGTAGATTAACTTTGAACACCCCGTGCTCATTTGTCTTCACTTCTTTGTAGAACCCTGTTTTCGAAGCATCACCCCCACACTTCACCGCAACATTAGCACCTGCAGAAATGAATTTAGGAAATATTATGGAATTGAAGTATGAAAATTAACTGCGAGTTGAGACATGAACCTGATATGAAGTGGCTGTTGGTAGAGAAATCTTGTTGGAAGCATGTGTCATAGTAAACGGTTCCAATGACAACTGCAGAAGGGAGTTGCTTATGATGTCTAGCTTCTGACAGATTAAGGAAGAAGAAACTGAGAGTGAATATGAGTAACCAGTAAATTGTTCTAGGCATCTCCTGCTGTTTTGAAGGTAATTGTGTTTTTGGTTTGATTTTCTTAATGGGTTTTGGTTTGTTTGTGTTAATTGTGAATTTGCATGTTGGATTTTGGTTGTTTTTGTTGAATTTTGATATCTGGGGGTGTTGGTTTGTTGGGTGATTATGTGAATGGGGGTTGATTAGGTGGATTTTGGCGTGGGTTTGGTTGATTGTATTTGTTTTGAATGACTTTGAGAAGGAATGAAGTTTAAGAAGCAAAACCGACTAAATGGGGTGGAGGTTCTAATTTAGATGATGTGTTTGAGGTCTGTCCTCTGTGGGATTTGAATTGGTGGTTCTGCATAATTAGTTCTCATTTCTGATTGCATGTTGTTCGGCTCTGATTGCTTGGTGTTTGAGTTTTGTCCTCTCTGTGGGGTTTGAAATTAGTGGTTCTTGCAGGGTTAGCAACAACAAGGTTAGCTTCTACCTCCATCTCTTCAACAACAAGAAGGTTAGTCCTAGATGCAAAGGATCGTGGATGTTTCTTTAATGCTGAAAATGACAATAGATTAGTGGATGGAATTGCAGGTGCCATGATTGAGCTTGAACAACTCAATGGTGAATTGGTTTTCTTATTGTGGGAGTATCTTCAGGGACGAGCTCTATCCAATGCTATAGGAAATCTCAACATTCGAGATGCGTATGCTGATGCTTTAAACAAATTGGGACATCAGCTTGAAAACATCACTCACCAGGTACATTCAAAACCCATAGCATATGATTCCATGCAACCAAACATACCCTTAGTTCCTTACTTTCCATGTATTTTCTTATGAAAATTATGAACAGTTGAATAGCAATTTATAATGTAGATTCCATGTACTACGCAAACTGAAACTTTTCTCCAATTGAAATCATGCTGAATTGGAGCCAAATCTATGTTAAATAGGATGTGGAGAATCACAGGTTTTGTGTTATGTTAATGTTGACAAACACTTGTACTTCTCTTTATCCGTTTCCTCATACTGGAATTATGAACAAACATGACTTGTTTCTATTGCTAATTGAAGTGTAAGGTCAATATTAATATAATGGTTAATGCCTTATAGGAGAAAGATGTTGCGCTCGGAAATGGTGGCGGGTTGGGAAGGTTAGCATCATGTTTTCTTGAGTCCATGGCAACATTAAACTTGCCTGCATGGGGTTATGGTTTGCGGTACAGATATGGACTTTTTAAGCAAAAAGTCGCCAAGGAGGGACAAGAAGAAATTGCTGAAGACTGGCTAGAGGTTTGGTTTAGCTGAAATCATTGAATATTCGTATTCTTCCTCGTTTGTTTGTGACTTCAATTGGTAATCAGTAATCTGTATGGTGCAGAAATTCAGCCCCTGGGAAGTTGTCAGGCATGATGTCATATTCACAGTCAGATTCTTTGGTCAAGTCGAGGTCAATCCCTCAGGATGGTGAGTGTTAATTTTTTATGATGTTGTGTAATTGAATATATATATTTTTTAATTATTTAGTAAAGAACTAGAAGGATACTCCTAGATTGGTATGTTATCTTGGATCCATGTTTTTGCTCTCTTTTTCTTAATGTCAGTGAAACTCATCAAATGTCAGAACCTTAACAGTTAACACTATCCTTTTATTTTTCACAGTCGAAAATGGGTTGGGGGAGAAGTTCTTCAAGCACTGGCTTATGATGTGCCTATTCCAGGATACAAGACCAAGAACACAATAAGTCTTCATGTCTTTAGGAAGCAAAAGCTGGCAGTCAGGATTTTGACTTATTTCAGTTCAATGATGGACAATATGAAGCTGCTGCCCAGCTTCATTCAAGAGCAGCAGGTTGGTTATCTGGTGGAAAACCAGTTATCTACCTCCTAATCAGTGTGAAGTGTTCATTTTTTTTGTCACATATATTAAAGTTAAAAATGGTCTAATAAGAACTAGTAGTAATGCTTAAGGCTATTCAGTTACTTCTTTCTGATTTTGATGATTACATTGTAACAATGTGTTGTTTAGGCTAATTCTAGTGTTAAACAATTTATTTGCTTCTCAAGGAAATGAATGTAGCATCTTTTCCGCATTTGATTGTGTTTGTCTGTGTGTGTATGTCATTTGATTCCCTAACGGATATTCATCAATTTGTGCTGTTGCAGATATGTGCAGTTCTGTATCCTGGTGATGCTACAGAAGATGGAAAGCTTCTGCGTCTAAAGCAACAATTTTTCCTTTGCAGTGCCTCGTTTCAGGTACATCCCCCGTAACCTACTCTATAAATTCCGGATACGCAAACTATATTCTCAACTCACAACATTCTATTCCTAAATTTCCAAACACTTGAACTGCAAATGCTAAAATTTGTTAGAAATAATATAATCAAATTCACCATAGAGTGAAGGTAATTGTTAAGTGTGAAAGTTTCTGAGTAATAATGCAGTTACAGTCAGTGTATCATGTGAAAATATCTTCATAATCCAGAAATTCCTCTTGATGGACTAGCTTAGATGATCTACTACTGGAGTTTGAGGCTGAATGGAAGCCTGAAATGGGTCAATATTCAAGTAAGCTGGTGGAGTATTGTAGTGCAAAGGCGCTGATTAACGTATGTTGCTACCTAGAAGAAAAATTAGCTGATGGATCATTTAGTCGATTAACCTTTGACATGATGCTTGCTCAGGAGAAACCAAGTGTCGAACATGAAAAACAACACACAGTTTGTTCCCATTCTTTTACTAATATGCATTCCAATTAAGTGCCATCTTGCAGCTTTGAATGGTATTAGTATATGAATCTGTTTTTTACTTGAATATTCTGTAGGAGGCTATTGCAAAGGAAAGCGAGGACAATGCTATAGGGATGGGAGGAAATGAGCAAGAGGACGTTTCTCTTTTCTATTCCGATCTCATGCCACTGCTTGTAAGTCATTGTTTTCTTTATAAACATTAATCGTTCAACTTCAGATAAACATAAAATAAAAGATGGGTACATGATCAATAAAGATTTTGATAAACGATTTGTAACCCATTGGTATTGGTAGGTTGATGATAAATCAAGTGTTGGAGAAAATTCATTTGTATGGTTGGGATCCTTGGTTCCTTTACCGGTTGATGTCGTTAATGGAAGGTTTACATTTGAGACCCTGACAGCAACTACATCTCATCGGCTTCATTTCCCTGCTTATGATAAATTTCTAAAAGAAATTGACAAGTAAGTCTATCTCGTTGGAGATTCAATGTTTAAATGTGAACATGCTCATTCCATGACTTTACTTTCATGCACATTCATGAAATTTGATTAGCCTTTCCAACATATTTCAGCTCTAACTGGTAGCCTTACTTGTTAGTTTTGTACAAACAGTTTTAATTTTATTGGCCAGCCCTTTGATTCAAGTGTTGGAATTGAAACTTGTCTTGCTTTGGTGTGAATTAGTTTTTGTCACAAGTTACGCCTTACTTTACGAGTACTTGTTTGTAGGTGTGTCAAGTATTTGCAGAAACAAGCAAAGCCAACAGGTGTGGAATTAGCTCATGATGAGTTCATATTGCATGTGGACGGAACAGCCAGAACCCAGAGGGTTGTACGCCACATTGGAGGCACAAGTTGGCCTGGTATTCCTGTAACTGTTACTAAGTTCCTCTATCAGATAACTGTTACTCTGTTGCTGCCTCATAGTGCAATAGTCGGTTAGTTCAATATGCATGATTGTTGATTATGTATTTCTAGGTAGACTCACGCTGGCGAACTACGCTCTTTATTTTGAGGCTTCGGGAGTCATTACTTACGAAGATGCCTTGAAGATTGACCTCTCAAAGGATACAGATCAAAGTGTGAAGCGAGCAGCTACAGGTCCCTGGGGGGCTCCTCTCTTTGACAAGGCATTAATCTACGAATCTTCCCAACTGTGAGAACTCTTTTACTTTTGAAGATTACTTGCATTCTTTAGTCTAACCTTAGTAACATCCCATTGTTAAAGCATTCTGTGTTGTGCTCACTAACTCTGCAGACCGGATCCTGTGGTGCTGGAGTTTCCAGAGATGACAAGCTCCACAAGACGTGAACATTGGCTTAGTCTGATAAAGGAAGTTATCTTATTACACCAATTCCTATCAAAACACAAGGATGTGCTCTCACCACTGCAGGCCTGGGAAATGCAGGCAAGAACAATACTAGCTGTTGTACGGCTACATGCTGCAAGAGAGATGCTAAGAATAGCACCGCCAATCCCTACTAGTTTCTTAATTTTCTCTTTGTTTGACGAGTTACCCAAGGGAGACTATGTGATGGAAGAGCTAGCTAGCTTCAGGTGAGGTATGAACCAACTTTAGATCATGACCTGCCTAATTATGCATGAGCATGTCATATGATGATCTGTTGGTTAATAATGTAGTTCTCTGCCAGATTAAGGTTATATACAATCATGCATTCATATTTTATCCTACTTTCTCTGGAGACAGTTGCTTGTAACAAATTGCTCTTTGTTTGCTATTTCATGTATTTTCTTTCCGTTTTCCATATTTAATCATCGGAAAGTGTTTATTTCACTTCAATTCAATATTTTGAAGTACTCTTCACTTGTTTCAGGCCATAAGTATGGTAAAGAAGACACCGACTTACAAGAATAGATTACGGGCGCTGGAACTTGAACGCAATGGTGGAGTGGCTAGCAAGAAAAAGGGACACAAGCAGATAGACAAGTATGTCTTTATCATAACTCTCACTCGTTGGACTGTTTAAATGTTCTGGGTTGCAGAAACTGTCAGAATTGTAATCAAAATGAAAAGATGTGTTTCATTATAATTTTTCATGGTGGTGCCTAGCTTTATTTTTTCCATTCAGACTCGTATCCTTCACTGTTCATGGCTCGTTTTGTATGTATTTGAAATGTACTTAAAGTCCTTCATTTGCTCACTACCAGGAAGGCAGGAGAAGATCTTGAGAAAGAACTTGATTTGCAGATTAAAGGAGCTGAAAAACCCTCCATATGGGGACTTCTAGGTGTCCAGTTTGTTTTCATGCCATACACTCTCAGTAAGGTCAGAATACCCATATCAGCAACAAAAAGCATAAAATCTACCGATTGATTGTTAAGATGTTTTCTTTGTTCTGTTAATAGCGTCTGATTTATCCTCTTTACTCTATGCAGTTACTACTGTGGAATAGCTGTTGGTTCTGGAGATACCTGGTTAGAAAAGCTCCATACACTTGGGATGACGCTTGTTATTTGACACGAAGGTCCCTTAGAGTGCCTCTTGACACATGGATAAATACTGGTAAGCTCAAGATTTTCTGACTCCATCATCTTTTCTTCATCAAACAAACGAACATCTCCATTACTTTCCATCACAAAACAACAACTACAACAGCCTTGTTAGCACAACGGACACAGAAAGTGAAACATCAGTTAAAGCTCTAAAGCTCCCAAGCTCAAGAAGAACTTTGGGTGTCATTTCTATGTCTCAGTCTCTGTCCTTGTAAGTTCCTCTGTTCCCGTATGTACAGCTGCTGGCCATGCAGTTTTGAAAGTAATTGAGAAAAGAAAAGCTCCAGGAGGATGCAATGGACTACACAATGTCGAATTGTAAATGTTGTTTCTACTGTAATGAATTGATGCACGTGCTGTAATGAATTGTGAATGATCTAAATTTCTGCTGTAATGAATTGTAAATGTTGTTGCTGTAATGAATTGCTTGAAAGCAATTGCTGGAATTTGTTGATCAGAGGTTGTAAATGCTGTTTTTAAATTTAATAAAAAGTCATATTAAATTTTACTTACCTGATGCAAGAATTGATGCACGTGCTGAATTATACTTACCTATAAGATGTAATCAAAAGTAAAAAAAAAAAAAAAAAAAAAAAAAAATTTCCTATGTATACTCTACCATAGCGTTTCAAAAACGCTATAAAAGACTACTTACTATAGCGGTTTTAAAACGCTATAATAGCGGCGGCAAACATAGCGTTTATTAAAACGCTATGGTATCCTACCATAGCGTTTTTGAAACGCTATGAATGACCTTTTTTCTTGTAGTGATGCTTCCCTGTTTTATTTTTCAATATATATGGTATAAAGCACTGTTTCGAATGGAGGCAAGCTCTGAATATTAGATATGACCACAATAGGGGAAAGGGACGGGGAACCAAAAAAAAGTAAAATGTGTGAATCTTTTCATACAAGATCACAACCCACTTCTTAACAAAGAAAATGAACAATCTGTAGGGCGCAGATTAATAGTTGCTGGAAGTTATCTTTTGAGAGGTTATCAGTGTTCTCTAACAACTTTTGAGATGCAGCATGTCTTACTCCTATTGTGATTAGTAACTGTAGTTTCTGTGATTTATCTCCTCTTGCTTCTTTGAACCATGATAAATTCTACAATTCTAGCTACAATCTTCCTCTAATCTATTTCTATTTTCCATTTTGCTGTCTACTTTCCACTTATCTCTTCTTTGAACCAAATTCATCATTTAATGACCCATTGAAGTCTTTCACATGGGTCAATTCAATTTATTTGTATTTCGTGGCATAAGTATCTCTGAATTCTGTCTTAAAAGATATTCACTTGTCCAGATTTTGGTTGTACTCTACATGCTGCAATATTTTGGTATTTGTTCATCTTGTTTTAACTTTTCACTAATTGCGCAAATTTTATAATCGTTGGAAAGATCAAATCATGCCCTCATTTCTAGGTGGCATTCCCTCATTACTGTGTGTCCCATATATATCTCTAATGTGCTTTATTTTTTTAACTGTTACTGTGCATCTCCTGTTAATTTTTTTTTGTTGTTTCAAAGCTTGGAAGCATATTACCAAGAAGCAAGTCGAGCTGGAAGAGATGGGAAATTGGCAGATTGTGGTCAGTTCTGATTGAAATATGATTTTATTTTCAATTCATTGTTCTTGAATTCCTTTGTTTTGGTTTTGTGGTGAAATATTCTCATTATTTTTTATGATTCCCCATTGCAGGGAGAACATGATCAATGATGAGCACCAAAGCTTGTGGAGCATTTCGTAATTCAGTTTCTTTTAAGCTAACTAGTCAGCCATTGTATAATTTTGGTTTTGGTTGTTAGATGTGAACATTGAGAATATGTAACAATTTAATTTGTAGTTTTCTCTAGACCATGTAATATTGATTTTGAAATGAAATTAAGGTCCATTTTAATGTGTGATGGTATCAAAGTTTAGTGTCATTTATATTTGATTTTTTATTTAAGTTTAGAAGTTGTGCACATGTTGGATAGATTATCTTCACCCTATGAAAAGAAAGCACTACAAGTTGAAAAATGTGATTATTTTGGTAAAAAAAAAAATCAAAGAGAATCAACAGCGGTATTATGTAGCGACGGTTATAACCGTCGCTAAATACCTTTGGCCACCGTTGCTAAAATACAATTTTCTTGTAGTGTAGAAGGATCTTTGAGTTTTCAGAGTTGGCAGAGTAATTAAGTTGACATTCTGATCATAAAAGTAGTGACGACACTATTCATCACCCAGTAGATTGCTTAGCATGGGATACGATTGATTCAAAATATCCTTATTTCTGCTCTTTTTGGTGCCAAAAAACTTGAGGTTTGCACTTTGTGCTGAGGGATTTAATCCATTTGGTGCCTGTAGCTCTATACACACTTGTTGGCTTATGATGCTAGTTACATACAATCTGCCAAAATTATGTATGTGCAAAAAACATAAGATGCTAACTGATGATACATCAAACCTTCTTTTGATCAGCACCATACACGTGTCATTATAATCTCGTCAAACAGAACATAGCAGGTCTGATTGCAAACTCAATCCAACAAGGCCCAAACAACATTAAGCCCTTTATTGGCAGGATCTAGAAGGTCGCACCCAAATTGTTACGTGCCACAAAGCCGACACATCACGCGGTCAAGTCCAATACTCATAAGCTTTGATAAGGCAATTATCTAGGGGATTGACCCAAGACAGGCAAACCATCAATACTTTGGTTCTAACTAGGAAATAAATACTGAAGTATAAATTGGGTAAGAAAACTTCCTTGCATGGACAACACTCAGAAAGGAAAACCTCTCCCGCAGACCTAAGAGCACAAGTCGTGTAGGGAAACTTCTCTACATGGACAACTCCCAACAAGGAAAGGATCTCTAGCAAGATCTCTTTCCCTAAACTACACCACCAAAAGCTGAGCTGAACAAGGACTCTCACACTATAAAAGGGAGATAAGGTCGATAAACAAAGGTATGCTACAAAAACTCAATTTATAGCTTTAAGCCTCTCCTAAGCCTTATCTAACTTAAGCATCAGAGTGCCATCATCCGCCACACGCTGGTCTTTGGCTCACGTGCGTTCCCTGTGCAGGTCTAGGTAAAGGCAAAAAAGGAGAGCAAAAATCGATTACATCAGTTTGGTGTCATTCATGGGGAACAACAGAGTTCCTAAGAAGAAAAAGTAGTGCCACCTTTCCCATAGAGCCAAAAAGATGGTGACAACAAGGTCTCGCAACAATGAAGACACTGCTAAACCCTCGAACACTCGAACTAGCAGAGTGCCGTCAACTCTAGTACTAACACCACCACCTGAGGAACCCTCTCAGACCCCCGCGCTAGTGGCAGCTGCGACAGGCCCAAGGCTGGACCTACTGTCAACCCAAATGCAACAAATCGCACGACTGGTAGAGATAATCAATCAACAGAATCATCCACCCGCAGGAAGAGACCGCGAGTAGTGAAGAGCCAGTCCTTAGAAGGTTCCAGAGAGCAAGTTTAGGAGAGCCGCGCTGCCCCTGCTACTTCCTAGTAGACCAAAGGCGAGGAGCTGCCAACAGGGACCCAACGTCCAGAGCCGACAGACACGTCTCGCATAACCTCATTCGACAAGGGGCCACAAATCCAGATGTACTGTTCAACTTCACTGTCCTTCCGTTCATGGATCATATAATGGACGAACCACTGCCGAAGAAGTACACCCCCAAAGCTGAAGTTTTATGATGGGACGGGAGACCCATCCGATCACTTGCGCCACTTCCAGCATGTAATGGCACTCAAGGAAGGGTAAAATGTGATAATGTGCCGATCACTCCCAACCATCCTGAAGAAGTCAACACTGACCTGGTTCCACAACCACACTCTAAAGTCCATTGACTCATTCTGAACATTGGCGACGGC
This sequence comes from Berberis vulgaris, assembly GCA_963556465.1. NCBI lineage: Eukaryota > Viridiplantae > Streptophyta > Magnoliopsida > Ranunculales > Berberidaceae > Berberis > Berberis vulgaris. Next base: position 90,227,534 of record OY747127.1, on the reverse strand, counting down.
ATTCCTCACACCCTTTGTGGGCAGCTAACGAATCAGGAAGGGTCCGCACTATCTACTGACCCTAAAAAAGAAGCTGAACAAGATGTTGATGGAATATCACTCGCTTCAATGATGAGTTGACTCTCATCGATGATTGTAGTGATGACACTGCCTTCACTACCTTCACCTAGGGTCTAAGGTGAGGAAAGTTCTACGACCTTCTTATTCTGAACCCCAAACGATATGGAAAACTCGCTGAAGGATGCCTAGAGATATATCACTCTAAACGAGATGCCGACCGCTAAAAAGAATGCGACATTTGAGAAAAAAAATCCTTTATCATCCCTAGGGACAAGACAGAGGGGAAGACAATGACGAAAACAATATGAAGCGCAATGACAGTAAGACCGACTACGGCTGCACAAGGCAGGATAAGGCCTCGAATTGTGTTTGGTCCAAATTTGTCACTCATCTAAACACCAGTCTGTCCGACATCCTCGATTCTATGAAGACATGGGAATAACTGAAGTGCCCCTTCCAAGCTTCAAGGAGACCCCATTCGACGCGACAACAACAAGTATTGTGCCTTTCATAAGAAAGGAGGACATGATACCAAGGATCGCCGAAAACTCAAAGGAGAAGTCGAGTATTGGATCAGAAAAGGCAAGCTCAAGGAGTTTATGAGCTCAGATAGGAGAAAGGATCGGGTAAAGGAGAGGGAGGAAGCTGTCGAGGAGATCGAAAAGGAAGCTCTTAGCATCATCCATGTCCTTCATGGGGTTGATCCCATGGGAGAGCAATCCAACAGGTTTCACAAGAGGACTCTAACTGAGATGCGGACGCCACCCTAGTGCGAGGACCGACAAGTGCAACATGCATGAGTTCAGAGTTCAATCCTACCATTGACGTTTATGGATAGGGAGGGGTGTATATTCTCCTGACAATGACGCCCTAGTCATCTCCGTCTTTATTGCGAAGTAGGGGGTGAGAAGGGCTTTGGTGGATACAATAAGCTCACTTAATTTCCCGTTTCTTAGCGCATTTTGTAACATGCAACTCCAGGAGAAAGACTTAACCTCCGCCACTCACTCCATGGTCGGATTCAATGGGGAGAAATGTTTCCCTATCGGGAAAATCAACCTATTGGTGGTGGCAGGAGAAACACAATTGCAGAAGTACCTTGTCCAAGAATTTATGGTTTTTGACGCTCTATCCACCTACAACATTATTCTGGGAAGGCCTTGGATTCATCATATGGATGCAGTAGTTTCCACTTTGCACCAATGTATCAAATACACTGTAACGACCCGATCCACATTGTATGATATTGTCCGCTTTGGGCTCAAGGCCCGTACGACTTTAAAACGCGTCATACTAAGGGGATCCAACCTCGCATATATATAGCACATACCCTTCCCTAACTCAAGCGATGTGGGACTATAACACCAAGATAGCCTACCAGCTTCTGAGCCCGCCAACACATCGTAGCTTGCAAGCCTCAAAGCCCACTCACACATAGTAGCTCATCTGCCTCAGAGCCTGCCCATACAAGATTGTCACAATCCACCCCCTCAAGGGCCCAACGTCCTCATCAGCACATTTTCGACTGGGTTCGGCTATGATGCAATTCTGTAACGACTCGATCCACATGGTATGATACTGTCCGCTTTGGCTTAACCACCCTCACGACTTTAAAATGCATCATACCAAGGGGATCCAACCTCGCACATATATTGCACACATCCTTCCCTCTCCCAAGCGATGTGGGACTATAACACCTAGGTAGCCTGCCAACTTCTGAGCCTGCCCAAACATTGTAGCTTGCCAGCCTCAAAGCCCCGCCTACACATGGTAGCTCGCCAGCTTCAAAGCCCATCCACACAAGGTTGTCACAATCTACCCCCCTCAGGGGCCCAACGTTCTCGTTGGCACACTTTCGGCTGGGTCCGACCCAGATACCATTCTCTAACGACCCAATAAACATGGTATGATATTGTCCGTTTTGGGATAAACCACCCTTACGGCTTTAAAACATGTCATACCAAAGGGATCCAACCTCGCACATATATAGCACATCCCCTTCCCTTACCCAGGCGATGTGGGACTATGATCTCCCCTTTGTAGCTCGCCAACCCTTTTGGGATCCATGGGCTATTGGGCTTCTCTTTTAATTCTATAATGACCTGATCCACATGGTATAATACTATCCGCTTTGGGCTTTACCACCCTCACAGCTTTAAAACGCATCATACCAAGGGGATCCAACTTCTCACATATATAGCATATACCATTCCCTCACCCAAGCGATGTGGGACTATAACACCTAGGTAGTCTGTCAGCTTCTGAGCCCGCCCACACATTGTAGCCTGCCAGCCTCAAAGCCCGCCCACACACGGTAGCTCGTCAGCATCAGAGCCCGCCAACACAAGGTTGTCACAATCCACCCCCTCAGAGGCCTAACGTCCCGTTGGCACACTTCCGACTAGGTCCGGCTCTGATACCATTCTGTAACTACTCGATCCACATGGTATGATACTGTCTGCTTTGGGCTTAACCACCCATAAGGCTTTAAAACACGTCATACCAAGGGGATGCAACATCGAACATATATAACACATACCTTTCCCTCACCCAGGTGACGTGGGAGTATAACACCTAGGTAGTCTACCAGCTTCTGAGCACGCCCACACATCGTAGCCTGCCAGCCTTAAAGCCCACCTACACATGATAGCTTATCAGCCTTAGAGCCCGCCCACACAAGGTTGCCACATACACAACCAACCTAGCCCAAAGAACTATTCGAGGAGATCAACCTACAACAAGAGATTGCCATTATGCAGCCCTGAAACAACTAAATTGCTACCAGTTGCAACTTGAGTCCGCAAAATTGACAAGTCAGGTTCCGGGCCTAGACAAAATAGGATAATCAATTAACTTGGATATGAAGAGAGCCCCGACAGTCGAAGTACAACTATGTAGAAAGCCAAGGTTCATAGCTGGAGGCCCAATCCACACCAACATAGAGCTAAGTAACGATACATCAAGAAACGAATGCCTACTCCAAGAGTTGATAATCAGCAAGGAACCGCCCGCCAGTACGAAAGTCAATATTCAGTAACTTTTTTAGTTTTGGCAAGGCAAGACACTTCACTAGAAGAACTATGCAATCCGGGCCAGGACCATACGCGCCTTTTTCAGGGCCGGGTTAAGCTTAGTCCTTGCTCGAATTTAATTATTTTGTTACTTTGACTCCATTTTGTTTTTTTTTGTTTTTTTTGTTTTTTTTTTTTCAGTTTAGGAGAATTGTTCGTATTAGACAGATTTTATTGATTGAAATGAAAGTTATTACAAAGCTTGCCGACCAAATAGTATAAGTGTTTATACACTATAAATATATAAGTGCAGCGCAAATATGCATCTTCTAACACACATGTCGAAACTTCACTCCGCCAAGCTGCCTCCATAAGAGAAAGTGGTGAAAGTAAAGTACTTGAAGAAGTCTGCAAACTCTCGCTCGACTCTTTGCTCCGTGGAATCACCTCGCAATGATGATCTGAAAATGGCGGCATGAACCTTGAAATGAAATACAGACACCTTTGCCACATCAATCTGCCCAAGCAGAAGAAGGCATAAGAGGATGACTCTCAAGAGGGGAGTGCCTGAGGTGCTGCTGAGTTAATGTCTTTGGAAAGAATGTTCGCATTCATCAGAGCTCCGCTCTGCTAATCTGTCTTCCTGTTGTCACATCATGTGTAAAGCCCAGTAGATACAGTGGGAATGACCGCCTCAAAACTAGCTGCGGGCATAATCTCTCCAATTATATGGCACGAGGAGCCGTAGGGGTATCGAAAGGTGGAGGACAGACCTGACCCTTGAAGGGAAGTCTGTAACTCTTTTTTGCAATGTAAAAAGATATTACAAGATCTCATTGAATCAATTGGATGCTCACCCAGATCAGATGACCTCACATAATAGCAAGTCTTATCAAGACTCATCGTTGCAAATTCATAACATTTGAAGACTCTAGTAACAAAGATCTCCCTTAATCATTTGGAAAACCCAAAGCTTTATTCTCTGGTAAGATACATTTGATCAACATACTCTACAACGCTCATTGCAATGCTTGAGATGGAGAACGAATAGCCTGTATATATAGGAGAGGGGGTTTATGAAGCAACATCAGCCAACAATTATGTCAACATTAAATGCCGTATGGAAAAAAGGAAAATGACGATTCAATTACAACTGCATGAGTCCACATTAATTGGGGGGAGTAACTGATAATGAACCTTCTCACAACCCCATTAATTGGGGGGAGTAACCGATACTGAACCGTCTCGCAACCTGTGATGTACACGTGGCACGTTGATCAATAAAGATTATTTTTCTCTCTCACATGCAAAGACGCAAACAACGAAGGCCTTGAGAGATCATGGAATAAGAAGCGCACCTAAAAAAATCTGTGGCATCCGCCCTACTATTATTTCACTATTGTTCATTAAAGCTGGTCAAACTATTATTAATCTGATCAATTGATCTGGCTTTGAAATCAGATCACTAGGCGAATTAAGTAAGTCAGGACACCCAAGTTAGACTTGTGCCAAAATCTTATTCTGACCAAAGTTTAGTCAGACCCGACTTACTACAATAGCTTCTGCTCCGCTCTAACACCTAGCCTGCCAAAAGCGAACGACGATGGGTTAGAAAATGGGAGCTTAGTTAGCGTTCTTAATACCTGACCATGATGGCTCGCCAGGGACCATTGTCCAACTATAGATAATGGTCACCAAACTTAACCAAATCTTAGTCAGTTTTGACCTATGACAATAGATTCTGGTCTGCTTTAATGCCCAGTCCGTTAAATGGGTGCCAACAATTTAGAGAATGGCAGTTTAGTCAATGTTCTGATGCCTGATCGATAAAAATTTTCAGGGATAATTGTCCAAACATGGTGAATATTAACTGGACTCGACCAAAGCTTAGTCGGTGACGACCGATGATAGCTTTTAGTTCTCTCAAAGCCTAGCTAGTTCGCCAATAACGGATTTCAACAGCTTAGAAAGTCGGAGTCTAGTCAGCGCTTTTGATGCCTGATTAAGATGGCTTGCCAAGGATCACCACTCTTATGTAGACGATGATCTTCAAACCTGACCAAAGCTTAGTCAGTGGCCACTGATGATGATGGCTTCTAGTATGCTCTAAGCCTAGTTTACTGCGCGCGGATTTTGACAGTTAGAAAGTGGGAGCTTAGTCAGCGCTGTGACGCCTGACCATGATGGCTTGCTAGGATTTGTTGGCCAACATTGTCGAACCCTGCCAAAGTTGTTAGAATGACTGACGATGATAACTTCTGGCTCACTCCAATTCCTAGTCCGCCAAAAGCGGATTTAGATGGGTTAGAAAGTGAGAGTCTAGTCAGTGCCCTCGACGCCTGATTAAGATGGCTCGCTAGGGACCTTCGTTCAATCACAAACGATGGTTGCCGAACCCGACCCCGGTTTAGTTAGTTATAATTGACAATAACAACCTCTGGTCTAACTAAGCCTATTCCGCCAACAATAGGTAAAAATGAGTCGAAAGTCTGGTCAGAGCTTTGGAAGCTCGACTCGGAGGACACACGAGGACTATCGTATGACCATCCACGATGGTGCACATGCTAGGAACACAGTCTGACTGGTTCGCTTACAATAGTAACAACAACTGCTGGTCCGGTATACAGCTAGGCCGCTAGACAAAGGGTGAATCGCACTCCATGATTTTTAAGAGGATTCTGACTAGGATCACACGAACTATCGCAGAACAAGTAGTTGGAACTCTCACAAGCAAATCAATCATACGGCTTTCTGACCTAGGAGAGCTTCTCGTATGACTACTAATGTCACGATAAGACAAAATAGATAAAAACTAGCAGGGAAAGTAAAAGAAAAATACAAAAGTATAGAATGTTATTCAATTGCAAGCCAAAAAATACAACGTTTACTCCTCATCAGGAGGATAGTTAAATACAACAGAACCAGACTTAGCAGAAGAGGAAGCATGAGACACATATGTACGTGTTACCTCTCGATCACCCTCATTAGGGTCACCTTCCTCTTCAGACAGATTAGAGGCCACTCCAAACTCAGCTTATGCTACCTCTTCATAATAGGAGAAATCATAATTAGGATGTTCCTTATTCATAAGTTGCAACAGCTCCAACCTTCCATGCACGACTCTACTGAACTCAAACTTGCCCTAGAACTTGAGAAGCTTCTCCTCGCGCATCCTTGATTCAACAAGCTCCCACTCCAGCTTGCCCGACAGCATGTCAGTCTTGGATTGCTTGACGCCTAGCTTATCATTAACAACACTTAGCTCATTCTGTGCAAGAAGAAGCTGCTCTTCCATGGTCCGCAAGCTTTTGGCATTAAATTCAACATCAGCCTCCAAATGCTGACATCAGACAGCCCATTCGGACTCCTTCTTGGTCTTATCGGCATTCAGAGCCTGTATCTCAGTTTGCACTCCGACCACAGTTTCTTGGGAAAATTGTAAGTCACGACGAGCAAAGTTCAGTTCATTATCAAACTGATCCCTCGCGAACACTGCCCTCGCTAGGTCAGGCTCAAACTTTTCTAAGCGAACCCTCTGTGTCTTTGACCTCGTGCGCTAGGACTTCGCTCTTGCATATGAGTGAGCTTCAAGTTGCTCACTTAACGATTCCATGGTGTACACTCTCTCACAAGCGACCTCAACTTCAGTACCAGCTGCGGCCACTTGATTTGAGTATGACATCCCAAATGAAAGTGCCCTTCAAACGAAGTTGAACATCCACGTGCGGACCTAGACACAACATGAGGCCTTTTCAGACGAACGTGGGAAGGAAGCGCCTCACTTAGTTCTGCATTCATTGAAGGGCTCAAAATCTTAATCTTCGAGAACTTCCTATTTTTCAATGAAGAGACACATTCGGGCTTTGGCTTCGAAACCCTAAAAAGAGTGGGAGCTTCATGCCAATGAGCTTACAGTCTGTTGCAATTGATATTAAAGACTTAACGTAATCCTCTATCCATAGACAAGGCATGTCGTGAAATGCATCTATAGCTGTTTTATCCTCAACAGAAAGAGATGAAGTTGGGAATTTCCCTACGAAAAGTGTGAAGGTCAATCTGATATGCATTTAACACAAGCAAGATCAAAAACAAAATTGAACTTAATTAGTTGTCTGAATTCCTGCTCGATCGGACAACCAACTAGCTCGAAGTACTTTGAGTCCGTGGATGCCATGAAACAAAATTTTTACCAGAACTTAAAATCGTTAGTTAGATTGCCAAAGTAGTCCGGTGATGTCAGCATGCTTGTTTATCCGACGGGAAGTAAGCAGTTGGGTCGCCCTCGAAGATACTCGGTCACCAGCATCCTTCGCCTTAATCAGAATGGCGGTCACAGTCCTATACCCGTTCAAAACCAGTTGAGCGGGCACAATGCCTAGGTATGACAAAAACTCCCAAATTACTTTGATAATAGGAAAGTGGACACCCGATTGAAGCATACCTCCGTGAAGATAAATGAACCCCTCTTGAGGGGACAATGATGTCAGATCGACACCCAAAGTGTAAAAACACCAGATCTTCAGGAACCCCATATGTTTTACGGAGGACTTCTAGGCTTGACTCAGAGAGCGACCTCTCCTCGAAGAACTTGAGGCCCTTAGTGAACAATTCATCAAAAAGCTGATTCAGGTCCGCCATGAGAGATCGCTCAAGTTTTCAATTACGAAGGAAGAACAAAGTCAAAAACACAGAATGCAATACGACAAAACTGAGTCTCTAAGATTGAAAGAGTAAAGAAGCCAAACTCCGCAGAGAGGAGATCTATATAGAAACAGAACTCCCGCCTTTTCTCTTTCGAGCAGATGCATGCCCAATTAATGAAGCTTGTCGCTCGAGGAAATGACTCAGACTCAACCATCATTACTGCATAGTTGCTTCATGAAATGATTTGATGGACCGATGAATCGGTCTACCAACTCGAGGGAGTAGCTGATGATACATCAAATCGTCATCTGATCAGCACCGTACACATGTCATGATAATATTGTCAAATAGAACATAACATGCCTGATTGAACGTTCAATCTAGCAAGGTCCAGACAACATTAAGCCCACTATTAATAGGATCTAGAAGGTCGCACCCAAATTGCAACGTGCCACTAAGCCCACATGTTACGCGGTCAAGCCCAATACCCGTAAGCCTTGATAAGGCAAGAGTAAGCCCTGATAAGGCAAATATCTGGGGGATCGACCCAAGACATGCATGCCAGTAATGATTTAGCTTCTACTAGGAAACAAATACTAAAGTATAAGTTGGGCAAGGAAACCTCCTTGCATGGACAACACTCAGAAAGGGAAACCTCTCCCATAGATCTAGGAGCACACAAGTAGTGTAGGGAAACTTCTTTACATGGATAGCTTCCAACAAGGAAAAAATATCCAACAAAATCTCTTTCCCTAAACTACGCCACCAAAGGCCAAGCCGAACAAGAACTCTCATACTATAAAAGGGAGATAAGGTCAATGAATAAAAGTACGCTATAGAAACTTAATTTACAGCTTTAAGCATTTTCGAAGCCTTATCTAACTTAAGCATCAAAGTGCCATCAACCGCCACACGGTGCTCTATGGCTCACGTGTGTTCCCTAAGCAGGTCTAGGTAAATGCAAGGAAGGAGAATAAAAATCAACTAAATCACTAACGTTATTGATTCCAAGGCCTAAGCAACCGGGTAGTGACATAGACATTTATTTGCAACCACTTATAAATGATTTGAATGAATTGTGAGAGAATGGAGTTGAGGTATATGATGCATTCACAAAAGAAAATTTGGACTAAAAACTAATACTAATGTGGACAATAAGTGACTTTCTGAATTATGGTAATCTAGCAGGGTGCACTACAAAGGGGAAGATGACATGTCCAATATGTGGAGTTAACACATATTCTCAATGGTTAAGATCAAGTAAGAAAACCGTTTATATGGGTATGTTTCTTCCACCTGATCATAGGTTTCGATCAAAAAAAAATTTGTTCAATGGAAAACGTGAACACTGGAACAAACCTCGAATAATGTCAGGTTCATGAATTTGGAATGAGGTAAAAACCATTGAGAATGATTGGGGAAAGGATTGAGGAATGACAAGAGGAAGAGAAAACACATTGAAAAGTGGAAGAAAAAAAATCAATATTGTTTGATTTTTCATATTGGGAGGTATGAATTTATATTTTCTTCACTATTTTTGTGATTAAAAATTAATGGGTACAATCATTTGTTAAAATATTTACTTATTTTAGGCATTTGGCCATTCAACACATTTTAGTAGCAACGCACATAGAGAAGAATGTTTGTGAGGGAATCATTGGGACATTGCTTAATATAAAGGAAAAATCAAATAATGGACTTAGTTTTCAATTGGATTTGCAAGAAATTGGAATCATACATGAATTACATCCAGTGTTACAAGAGAAAAAAAAAACCATCTTCTTCCAGCACCACACATACTATAAAAAACGGAGAAGATAATTTTTGTAAGAGGTTGTTCTATTTAAAGTTACCCGATGGTTATAGTTCAAATATTGGGAAACACATTTCGATGGAAGAATGAAAAATTATGAGTCTTAAGTAATGAAAAATTACGAGTCTTAAGTCTCATGACTGGCATGTGTTAATGGAACAATTGTTATCAGCCGTGCTGAGATGTCTTATACCAGAAGAGCAAAAAAATTGCAATATTGAGGCTATGCTAATTTTCCAGTGAATTGCTTTTAGATACATAAAGACACTTAAAGGATATGTTAAAAATTATATACAACCGGAAGGTTGCATCACAAAGTGTTATCTTACGAAAGAGTGCTTGGCTAGTTTTGGTAGATATTTGAAACAAATAGCTACTATGAATGATCATAACGCAGAGGTAGAAACCAAGAATTTGAGAATAATGCAATACTTGAAGGTCAACCAATTTCTAAAGGTACTATAATAAAGTTGACTGAAGAAAGGCTACGATTTGCTCATCGATATGTGTTGTTTAATATAGCCGAAGTAGAACCATATTTGTAATAAGTTTCAACACTATTCATGTGTTAGAACCAATTTTTTGATGAAAAGTACATGTAAATTTTTTTTTTCTAATCGAATGCACCTGGAGGAATTAAAGCTTTTAGACAAGCATCGATCAAGAAATGAATCTTTGCTTAAGAAAAAACACTCAAAAGAGTTTGCACTTTGGTTAAAACTTAAGGTTTCATTATGATTTTGTTTTGGAATGTGTCATTGACATGTGTTGATCCCTAGGTCGAAAATGCTAAAACACCTTTTCATTGAAGGCAATCTCACAGCCAGAGTTGATAGATCAATTTTCGTTCTCCTTGACATTGACCTGCACAAGGAATACGTGTGCCAAAAACTACCGTTGTGGCGGCCGATAACGCTCCGATGCTAAAGTTAGACAAGGCTTGAGAAACGTGTAATGCTTCAAATTGGGTTTTATAGCATACCTTAGTTCCTCAACCTTGTTCTTTATTCATGCAAGAGTCCTTCTTCGGCTTTGCCTTTGGTGGCATGGTTTAAGGAAATATATTTGTTATAGATCATTTCCTTGGGAGTTGTCCATGCATGATAGTTTTAATGCACGACTTATACTCCGATATTTGTTTTCTGGTAGAAGTTAATATGTTGCTAGTCTGCCTGTCGTAGGTCAAACTCCTAGATACTTGCCTTATTTGGTCTTACTAGCACCGAGCTTGACCATATGACTTATGGGCTTAATAGAGTTTTGCTGATTGGGTCCAACTTCTTGGTACCCGCCTCAATGGGCTTGGAGTAAGAGCATCCCGAAGGGTAAAAGCTAAAAGCATCCCCCGTTTTAACCAAAAGCTAATTTTAGGGGTCCCCCTTATTTTTTATCACTCCAACCACATTATCCATTTTAACTTTTTCATCATTATTAAAATATATATTTCCCTAGTTTTTGAAATTTTCTTTTTAAATTTTAATAATTGGGGGAGAGAAGGAAGAAAAATGATTTTAAAAAAAAATATTTATTAGGATTTTGGGGATGGAATGGATGCCCCCAAATATAGGTGGAAGGAAGAGGAAAAGTTAAAATGGGGGTTTGGATAGGGAATCCTTTGGAGCAAGGTTTTTCTCACATGAGACCCCCAAACTAGTTTTTGGCAATTTTAAGGGATCCCTTGGAGATGCTTTAATATGGGATTTGTCAGATTGGGAGCTAATCTAGGATTGTTTTACTCTATTGATGAGATCATCATGCCACGTGTATGGAGTACATTATAAGAAGGTTTGGCGTATCATCAGCTACTCGGCCCGAGTTAATAGGTCAGCTTGTCGGTCCACTAAGTCGATTCATGAGGGAACAAGACAGTCGTAATGATTGAGTATGAAACGTCTCCTCGAGCGGCGCACATCATTTATTGGGTACGCAACTGCTAAAAAAAGGCGATAATCTTTGCTTTTATATAAGTCTACTTCTTTGCAGAGTTGAATTTCTTTACTTATGTAATTTCTCAAAGACCCTGCTTTGTTGCTTTGCTTTTGCATTCTTGCTATACTCAACTTCCAATTTCGCAAGCGTAATCGAAAGTTCAAACGTTATCCCATGGCGGGCCAGAGTCAGCTTCTCAATAAACTAGTCGCTAAAAGCTATGCATTTTTTAGCAGAGGTTAATCTTAGAGGTGGATTTGGTGGATATTTGTGAGAAATATAAGATCCCCGATGATCTGGATCTTTTTACATTGGGAACAAGTCAGACACCCTTGTCTCCTCCAAGTGAATTTAGTTGCTTGCACAAGGGCATTCATTTTCCTGTTATCAATAAAATTTGACACTTCTTGGTGTACCTTGGCATTCTGCCCACTCAGCTGGTGCCAAACAGGTATAAGACCGTGATCGTCGTTCTAATAAGGGCGAAAGATGTTGGCCTTCGACTATCTCCGAGGGAGATCCAACTGCTCACATCTCCTCGACTGAACGAGCATGATGTTTGTGTGTTGAGGTCACTGGCTTGTTTGGGTACTTTGCCTGATGATTACAAGTTTTAGTAGAATTATTGTTTTATGGCTTCTGTGAACTCGAAATATTTTGAGCTTGACAGTTGTCCGATCGATCAGAAGTTCAAACAACCGAGTGGGTGTAATATCTTTCCTGCTCCAAATTGTGTTGATTGCATATTGAACAGTTATCCATGCTTTTTGTAGAAATATTTTGACAATGCCCTTTTCTTCAGAAGATAAAGAATTCTTGGACCAATTTGATCACCTGCCCTTCATGAGGATGGAAGATGTTGTGCAGCTTGACAACATCAAGTGTAGTGGGCTATGAGACTACCAGCATGTTGCTCCCATTTCTTTAGAGTTTCGAATCTGAAGCCTACTGGCAGACCTTCTTCGGAGAAGAGGAAGCTCCCTAAGGTTAAGTTCCCTAGCCCATCAAGGAGGGTGGAGTTGGATGCAACACTTCCCTCGTCTCTTCTTTTTAAGAAGCCTCGCTCTGCGGCTAAGCCTGCTTCCAGGCTATTGCCCTCCTTGGATGAAGATGGGTTAAAAGTTGCAGGGCAAGAACTTTTCGCATCCGTTGGGGCAAAAGTTGTTACGTCTGAGAGGCAAGAAGCTCATGCTAAAGCCTCCAATTCCCTTAACTACCTGGAGAATGAGTATCTGAAAATTGTGGGGTGGATGGCGTGATGAAGCTAAGCATTGAGCAAGCGAAGATCTTGAGCAACTTAGTATTGCAGTTTGGAATGGCCACTTCATCCAATCCTGGCCAGACTCGTCCTTTCTCTTTGAAGGACTTTAAATACAACCCCTTATTGGATCAAGAGTCCCTTTATGCTTGGCAAAATGTCACCCCACCGTCGTCCCTACGGCAAAAGGTCCCCTCATTGTCGTCCGTATTGTCCTCCTTTCGGTACCCAACCTCAGTTGAACATGGCAGTCGATTCGAGGAGTGATTATCTTCCTTCTTCCCCTTTAACTGCTTTTGGATCAGCGGGTGAGAAGTCACTTTGAGCAAGAGGAAAATGGTGGAGAAGGTTCATTACGTGGTGAAGATGGCAAAAGGAGATGCTGGCGTGATCGCAGACCCACAATATTTTTATCCAGATGCGTAGATTAGTCTCTTTGCCCTGGATACGCTAAAGATGAGCAATCATGTCTGGCATCAGAAGGTGGACATTTCTTACGCTTTCAGGAAGCATATTAATAGGTGGCAAAAGGTGATACATTGGGCAAACATATGGACAAGGGGCAGAGACATTTGATGTTGAAGATGTCGTATCTGAACCTAGTTGCCATTGCTGGGACGAAGGTAGAGGCAGCTTGTGAGAAAGTGTACACCATGGAGCGCATTTTTGCACATATACATAAGTCACATTAAGATGCTCTTCGCGAGATTGAGCTACTAAAAAAGAAGCTTGAAGGCCAGGCTGATCAGGTGGGTGTTGTTTCAAGCCGGAGGCTTGTTGAATCTGAAGTCCATTTGGAAACTTTGCAGACACGATTGGAGACTCAGAGGGTTCGCTCGGAGTCACTTGAGTCTGATTTGCCAATGTGATGTCTATGAAGGACAGGTTGGAAGCGGAGTTGAATCACGTCCAATGTGACTTGAAGCTTGCCAGGGAGGCCATGGCCAAAATGCAGTCTGAAATTCAGGCTCTGAACGTTGAGAAGAGCAATAGAGAATCTGAATGGGATGCCCGATGTCGGCAGCTAAAGGCCAACGTTGCTTGCAATGCCAAGCTTGCAAAGATGACAAAAGAACAACTCCTATTGACACAAAATGTGCTCAGCCTAACCAAAGATAAGCTAAGTTTCAAGCAATCTAGACCTGATGTATTGGCAGTCAGGCTGGAGCTGGCAGAGCGAGAGCTTGCGAAGCCAAAAACTCGCAAGGAGTGGATTTTCATTGCCCAGGGCACGTTCCAATTCAACAGAGTGGTGAAGGAAGGCTGGAGCTGTTGGAGCTGATGGAAGAAGATCATGCCGATTGGGATATCTCTTATTACTGAAAAGCAACCTATGTTGAGTTGGAAGAAGCTTCTGATCAGTGGCAAGAAGAGGATGACCCAGATTAGGGTGTTGATGTCGTAGCTCGCACAAATTCGTCCCCTTCTTCTTTTCCCGTTAAGCCCAGCTCTATTGTATTTTAACCTTCTCCTGCTGATTAGGTGTGAATTTTTTATTTCCCAAATCATTAATGAAAGAAAGTTTGTTAAGTAACACTTTGTACTTGTATTTTGTAGATTTTTACTGCTTAGTTTTCTTTGTGTTGCCTTGTCATGGTGTTGGTTTTTGGACAAGATATTTTGCCGACTCAGGAAACTGTCTAGTTGATATGTTAATGAGATATCTGACCGCTTAACTCGTAATTGCGCTTAAAGTTCGACAATTTTGGCCCAGACACTTAAAGAGGTCAAGAGGTCATCTTGGTCAAACCCGGTAGGTTGGCTGCACTCTGTACAACGTAGTGAAAATAATCTTGGTGGACCAATGATTATTCGAGTTCATAAGTTAATCACATTTTTGATTCCTTAAGCCATTTTAATCTGTTCTTGGTGGACTAGGCTGTAGAACGGACAAAAGTTTTCTTCATCAGTCTTACTGATTAAACTTTGGTCATCGTTTCTATGGTCAGACAATGATCACTAGCAAGTCATCTTTGTCGAACTTCACTAGTTCTGACTAGACTCCCACCTTCTAAGCAGTATTTGGCCATCCTTGACAGACTAGACTGTAGAACGGACCGAAAGTTGTCTTCATCTGTCTTATTGACTAAACTTTGATCGAGTTCGGCCATCATTGTCTATGGTTGGACAATGATCCCTAACAAGTCATCTTTATCAAGCTTCACGAGCTTTGACTAGACTTCCAGTTTCTAAGCCATTTTTGTCCATTTTTGGCGGACTAGGCCTTAGACCGGACCATAAGCTGTCTTCATCAGTTTTAATGAACTAACTAAAATTTTGTCGAGTTCGACCATCATTGTCTATGGCCGAACAATGATCCAGGCTTCATGAGTTTTGACTAGGAGTAGGCACGGTCTGGATCGGTTCCAAATTTGGAAAAACCAAACTTGAACCGTTTAAATTTAACGGATTAGATCCCGTTTGAATCCTCTCATTTTGAACGTTGGGACCAAACCTAACTTGAACCGTTTGGAATGGTTCAGTTCCTGCAATTTTAAACGATTCCACAATTTAAAAAATGCAAAAAAAAAAAAAAAAAAAAAATCAAATCCATCATCAAAGGAAAAGAACACAATTATTGAAAACAAATCCAGAATAACACAACATGACAACATCAAATATCCACATGAACCCCAGAACTTGAAGAACTTACTCTCCAGATACACTCAAAAAAACATATAACAAATAAAATAAAATAAATGAGAGCAAGTCTCCTCTTTGTGGTGGAATCTATCACATCTCTTGTTTCCTTCTCCTATTTAAACACGGACACCAAGCCACAACCACAAGAATACCACGCAACATTACCACCAACTACAGAAGATGAGGAGACCCAAACCACCAGCCCCTCTTCTTTTTTGGATCTCTCTCCCCTCGGAGACTCCTCAGAAGCAATGGCGGCCAATGGATCAGTGAAGGCCGATCTGAAATCAGAGCTCTTGAAGGTTTACTCAGTCTTCAAGATCATCGCAGTGTTGAAGTGGGAGCTTCTGAACGATCCTGTTTTTTAGTTCACCAAGGATTTGGATCAATGGGTATGGTTGGAAGTAATGTTTGAGTGTGTGGTTTGGATCTGTAATGCTACAATTATTTCATTGAAAATTATAATTCACCTAGTAGTCCGACATGGGGGTCGGACCAGCAGGTGTGACACTTAAGTCAAACTACAATAGATTAACAAGATTTAATGAACAATAGTGAAACTTTATTAAAGCAAATACCTTTATTAAAGATTTAATGAACAATAGTGAAACTTTATTAAAGCAAATACCTTTTTTAGAAAGATTTAATGAACAATAGTGAAACTTTATTAAAGCAAATACCTTGAGTTTATTGATAATACCTTGAGTTTATTAAAGCAAATACCTTGAGTTTATTGATAATATATCTTTAGGTGCTCTATATTCCGTGGCCACTTAAAGCCTTCGTCGTTCATGTTTTCTAACCAGTAAGTACCTGGCCTGTTGATCTCAGTAACTCTGTAGGGTCCTTCTTAGTTTGGATTTAGCTTTGCCCGCACCTGGTTCCTTAGTGTTTTACTTAGTTATTCTGAGTACCCAGTCTCCCACTTTGAATTCTAGGCTTGACCCTATTGGGCCATTCTCTGTCATTTGAGTTGGACTAGATCAAACGCTTAGTTGGGCTTTCTCCATTATGTTGACGAGATTATCATGCCACGTGTATGAAGGAGATTGCAAGAAGGTTCGACATGGTTTGGTGTACCATTGGCTACTCCCCCAGTTAATGGGATGCATGCAGTTCCATTAATTCAATGAATTTGGACTGGTGCAGTTATACTTGGAACCGTCGCCTCCTAATTCCCTGATAGCATTTAATGCCAATGTGACTATTGGGTGACCTCGTTCTGGTGAATCGTCGTTCTTACATATAGGCTGGTTCTAGAAATGTAAAACGACGTAAAACATGTTTCTCAAATGTGTCTTTCCAGAAAATGCGCTTTGGCCTCGCCAAAGGATGAAGGAGGATCTCCGTTGGTGGAGTCTTCAAATGTTCTGACATTTGCAGCGATGAGTCTTAACGAGACCTGCTATTGCATGATGCCACTTGGTTTGAGTAAGCTTCCAGTGGTTCCATGAGACCTCCTAATTTCTTCGCTCATCGCGAAGAAGAAGTATAGACTCCCCCTTAAGGGCCAAGTTTGTCTTTCATCTTGGGGAGCTGACTCTGCTTCACCCCTTGCATCCATTTTATGAGGGATCACCCCCGCAATCATATTTGGGTCCTTTTGCTTTCAATTCCAAATCCTTTTCTGAAAGCAGATTGGCGAAGCAAAGTACTAGCATGCGTATCGGCAACCAACTTTAGGTGGTAGTTTATTTTTGTTTGACTTCCAAGTTCTCTTCTGAAGGAAGATTGGCGGAGCAAAGTCTCGACGCGTGTTCTAGTAGATCCTTACTCGTGCCTGGCATCGCACTAAGCTTAGATACTTGTAGCGTGTAAACTTTTGTACTAGCTAGTCGGTCAAGCTTTATAACATCTTTTTAGTAACCAATAAAGTCTATTGTTTAGAATTCGCTTTTCTTTTATTCCCTGAATGATTGTGGATCCTATTGGCTTGTGTGAACAACTCTTCTAGACTGTAAATAAAAAAATGAAATAGTTTAACTCTGAGCGAGACTACGATAATTTGGTCCTGAAGGAGATGTGTGCGGTCCTGACTCAGACTGTGTAGTTCCCTTGATGAAATAACCCGATTCGCTAATGATAGCGAAGTCACTGAAAAATGATTTTTATGTGGGCGAGCCATGTCTTTCTGGTTGCCCACTTTTTGAGTAGGCGTTGGTCTTTCAAAGTACTGCTACTTAGCTTTGTATAGCACTTGAGTGACAGACGAATAGTCTTTTCAGGACTAGATCCCGACTCATTTATTTTTGTTTTGGTGGTCAGGACCTTGTCTTGGTCCGTATGAACTGCAACGGTTAGATGTGTTGAATCACCTATATAGACATCTACTGTTCTGCCAATTTGTTCCTTGAACATCCGATTTACCAGTCATTGATACGTTGCTCCTATGTTGTTTAGATTGGATGACATCACCTGATAGCGGTATATCCCTTTTTCAGTTATGAAGGAGGCATTCTCTTGGTCTGGGGGGGCGCATTTGTATCTGGTTGTATCCGAAATAAGCGTTCATGAAGCTTAGAAGGTAGTGTTCGGACGTGGCGTCCACGAACTAATCAATGCGAGGAAGTGGAAAGTTATCTTTCGGACAAGCCTTATTCATGCATGTGTAATCCACACAGACTCTCCACTCCCCATTATTCTTTTTCACCAAGATGGTATCTGCTAGTCAGTCTGGGTACCATGCTTCCTTAATCATGTTAGCGCTAAGTAGCCTTCGTACCTCTTCATTGATGATCCGATTTCGTTAGGGGGCCAAGGGTCTCTTCTTCTGCCTGACCAGCTTTTGCTCAGAGTCAACCTCCAATAGATGGGTGATTACGGAGGGGTCAATTCCTACCTTTTCCCACATCGTCCAGGCGAAGATTTCTTGATTCTTCCTCAACAGCCTTATCAATCGCTCTGCCAATTCTTTGCTTAGACGAGAACCTTTCTGGACGGCTTTATTGTTATTGAGGCTGTCAAGGTAGACCGTGACTGACTCCTCCTTTGGCTGGCAGATCTTAGGTCTTCCCTTCAGACTAACTGGAGTCTCATCATTCTATCGGGGATACTCTTCTCTCTTATCTGGGTCCGAGTTATGAGACATCTGACCCGCGTTCCCAGGATGTAATTGTTAACTATCTAGGTGCTTTAATGCTGCATAGTGGCAGTCTCTTGCTAACGGCTAATTTCCTTGAATGGTCTCTTCTGCCTGATTGGCAGGGTAATTGATGCACTGATGCAAAGTCGAAATTAATGGCGCCATCTTATGGAGCCAAGGCCTTTCCAAGATGATATTGTAGGTGGATGGGGTATCGACCACCATGTATTCATGGAACATGACTTTTTTGTAGTTGTCTCCCGCCACTACTATTAGCCTAATCTTCTTGACAGGAAAACACTTCTCCCAACTAAACCCAATCATTAGGTGACTGGGGGCATCAAGTTCTCCTGTTTGAGTTGCATGTTACAGAACTAATTGAGGAATAAGATGTTCAGGGTGTTCCTTGTGTCTATCAATGATCTCTTTACTTCCCACTTCTCTTTCCTTTGATTGGGTGACGTACTCCCTCAGTGTTTCGTTTGGCTTCTGCTTGAGGCTGAGCAAGTAATGCAGACCCTTCATGCTTCACTGGCTGCCGACAAAGCGTGTGATAAATGCTTTGTCCAGTGTCTGAAACGAGTCAATAGACCTCGGAGGGAGACTGTGAAACCAGGCCAGCGCTGCTTTCTTCCGGCTGGTGGAAAATGTCCGACACTTTACTGCTTTAGATCCTTTCTTTAGCTCCATCACATGATGGTAATGGCGTAGGTGGTCAGACATGTCCATTGTCCTATCATAAAACTCCAGCTTTGGGGGGCTGAACTTCTTTGGCAGTAGCGCATTCATGATTTGATCAGTGAACGGTGGGACAGTGAAGTTGTACAACACATTTGGATTGGTAGCCCCAAGCCGGAGAAGGTTATGTGAAGTCTGCAGGCTAATAGCAACAGATAATTGACATGGAAGAACACAAGAAGATTACCCAAAAAACACACAGAGAAAATAACTCTAATGTTTAATCAAATTACTCAAATAAACAATATTGAGGAAGAGCTATATTTATAGTGCTCAAATAACTTGAATAATAAGCAGCCTATTCCTAAAAGAAAAAATTAGAGTCAAATACTAAAATAACAATCAGTCTATTCCTAAAAGAAAAAGTAAAGTCTAATCCTAAAAGAAAACTGCCTATTCCTAAAAGAAAAATTAGAATCAAATACTAAAATAACAAGCAGTCTATTCCTAAAAAAAAAAGGTAAAGCTTAATCCTAAAAGGAAACTAAAAAGACTCCTAATTAAATTGAAAGAGCAAATTAGAAATCCTAGAAACTCAGATTAGGAACCCTAGAAACCCTCCTGCATCAGTCACCCCGGGTTGGAAATAACTCGTCCTCGAATTTACAATAGCTTCATTGGAATCCTCTAGCGGCAGCCCAGGAGGAAGATCCTCTGGTACCAGGTCAGAAAACTCTGCTAGCTGCTGCACCTCCACTGGCAAATCTGGATTCACGTCTACTGCCAAATAGTAACTACTCATCATCCTAACATATCGCTTGATGGCTAGCCTATTGGTGAAATAACCTGGCCAATACGGATTTGTAAGGGCTGCATATGGGAATAAGTCATCAGAGTGAAATGGCCATGTCTCATTTACTGCATGTTTTGCATCAGTATATATCGATGGGGTGGAGTAAAGGGCATTCACGCGCCCATCCATATTGACATAAGGAATGAACTTATCCATCTGCCTGAACCATGTATGAGCATAATAATACTTAAAATCTATCCCCACTTGCCTCAAAGCTTCTTCTAGAGATCTTGCTTCGAGAAATGGGAGCTCTATATTGGTTTCTATGGGATTTTGATCCTGGTTGGGCATCTCCAAGTCTTCAAGGTCCCAACCTCCTTTCCCATCAGTTTCTTCGTGCACTTCACCGTCTTCAAGAACAACTCGAACATCCCCATTCTGCAAACCATCTGCATCAACAATATCCAACTCTTCATCAGTGTCATACACAGGCTCTCCAAGCTCTTCAATTTCGTCTACCACGTCTTCTTCAATCAGGAGATTGTTACCCTTCTGAATAGTAGGCTTCCTGCACTCAGTCATTCTATGTCCCTGTTCACCACATCTAAAACATCTAATATTTTAGTTAGAATTACCCTGTGGTGGCTGCTGGGCAGGACGAAATTCCTGAGGGCGATCTGGCCAACCGCTTTGATCATTGCTGATTATTGGCCTCCTACTCTGTTGTTTTTTCACAAGTGCATGCTAGTATGCTTCAGTAACGGTCCTCAACGAGTGAAGTCGCTGAAATAAGGGTTGAGTGTAGCCGAAATGAAGGAAATGACCCTTCATCTTCTTCTTCATCTTCTCCCAATCAATGATCTTGGCCTTGCCCTGCCTGTCTCGTGCTCGCTTCAACTGCTCCCACCACACAGATGCTCTGCCTTTGAGTTTTTTGGCAACCAATTTCACCTTGACATGATCTGGGACTTCCTTATACTAAAAAATACGCTCTACTTTATGCAACCAATCGATGAATCCTTCGGCCTGTAACGTACCAGAAAACTCGGGTAGATCCATTCTGAATCCGAGGTCTCCATGATGATCCTCCCAATCACGGTGCTCCCATAGTCGAGTATGATAGTGATACAAGTTTTCGAAAGTGAAATTAGAATCGTGATCTTCCATCTCACGATTATCAAAATCCTGCGCCGTTAGACGTCGGGTTAACTCTGCAACTTGCCTCTGTAAATCCTCAATCATCACATCCTGAATGTTACGATCACGGTTTGGGGCTTCCTGGTTCGGAACCTGCCCGTGACGACCACGATCACGACCACCTGCCATGGAAACTGATGAAATCTGACCCCAAGAAGATGCTGAAGCTCTGATACCAACTGACGCTGGACAGAATAGCGATTATTCTGCAGGCTAATATCAACAGATAATTGACAGAGAAGAGCACAAAAAGATTACCCGAAAACACAGAGAAGATAACTCTAATGTTTAATCAAATTACTCAAATCAAAGGTCTCTCACAATATTGAGGAAGAACTCTATTTATAGTCTCAAATAACTTGAATAATAAGTAGCCTATTCCTAAAAGAAAAAATTATAATCAAATACTAAAATAACAATCAGTCCATTCCAAAAAGAAAAAAGTAAAGTCTAATCCTAAAAGGAAACTGCCTATTCCTAAAAGAAAAATTAGAATCAAATACTAAACTAACAAGCAGTCTATTCATAAATGAAAAGGTAAAGCTTAATCCTAAAGGAAACTAAAAAGACTCCTAATTAAATTGAAAGACCAAATTAGAAACCCTAGAAACTCAAATTAGGAACCCTAGAAACCCTCCTGCATCAGCTTTTTAGCCTTAGACGCTAGGTCTCCATAGACTGCTTCATTTTCCAGATTAATTTCCACCTTCCTTGGTCCCCTGAGAGCCAACAGGGACATAGTGACTCTCCTAAATGCGTTCTTTATTGTCCTGTGGGAACATGGTTCTTTCCGCCTCCATGTCTTCTCCTGCAGATGGTGGGTTTTGCTAAGCGAGAATCTCCACACTCATGCGATTTGCTACACTTGGGCTAACCGTTGATCCACCCTAGAGTCCGTCATGGTTACGGCCGGTGCGGGGGCCTGGATTTGTTCTCCTGTGTGTTTTGTACCATCGGGGCTGGTGGAAATGCGTTGGTTCAAGCATTTGAAGGCCCAATGATTTTACCATTTGTACGAGATCTTGTGGCTACCATATTTGTGGATTGGAAAGAAGGAGAGTTATCTCTTTTTTCTTAAGAACTTCGACATTCGACATTCGCCACGAGCGGTGCCAAACTGTTTAGTTGCTTGCACAAGGGCATTCATTTTCCTATTATCAAGAAAATTTGACACTTCTTGGTGTACCTTGGCATTCTGCCCACTCAGCTGGTGCCAAACAGGTATAAGACCGTGATCGTCGTTCTAATAAGGGGGAAAGATGTTGGCCTTCGACTATCTCCGAGGGCGATCCAACTGCTCACATCTCCTCGACTGAACGAGCATGATGTTTGTGTGTTGAGGTCACTGGCTTGTTTGGGTACTTTGCCTGATGATTACAAGTTTTAGTAGAATTATTGTTTTATGGCTTCTGCGAACTCGAAATATTTTGAGCTTGACAGTTGTCCGATCGATCAGAAGTTCAAACAACCGAGTGAGTGTAATATCTTTCTTGCTCCAAATTGTGTTGATTGCATATTGAACAGTTATCCATGCTTTTTGTAGAAATATTTTGACAATGCCCTTTTCTTCAGAAGATAAAGAATTCTTGGACCAATTTGATCACCTGCCCTTCATGAGGATGGAAGATGTTGTGCAGCTTGACAACATCAAGTGTAGTGGGCTATGAGACTACCAGCATGTTGCTCCCATTTCTTTAGAGTTTCGAATCTGAAGCCTACTGGCAGACCTTCTTCGGAGAAGAGGAAGCTCCCTAAGGTTAAGTTCCCTAGCCCATCAAGGAGGGTGGAGTTGGATGCAACACTTCCCTCGTCTCTTCTTTTTAAGAAGCCTCGCACTGCGACTAAGCCTGCTTCCAGGCTATTGCTCCCCTTGGATGAAGATGGGTTAAAAGTTGCAGGGCAAGAACTTTTCGCATCCGTTGGGGCAAAAGTTGTTACGTCTGAGAGGCAAGAAGCTCATGCTAAAGCCTCCAATTCCCTTAACGACCTGGAGAATGAGTATCTGAAAATTGTGGGGTGGATGGCGTGATGAAGCTAAGCATTGAGCAAGCGAAGATCTTGAGCAACTTAGTATTGCAGTTTGGAATGGCCACTTCATCCAATCCTGGCCAGACTCGTCCTTTCTCTTTGAAGGACTTTAAATACAACCCCTTATTGGATCAAGAGTCCCTTTCTGCTTGGCAAAATGTCACCCCACCGTCGTCCCTACGGCAAAAGGTCCCCTCATTGTCGTACGTATTGTCCTCCTTTCGGTACCCAACCTCAGTTGAACATGGCAGTCGATTTGAGGAGTGATTATCTTCCTTCTTCCCCTTTAACTGCTTCTGGATCAGCGGGTGTGAAGTCACTTTGAGCAAGAGGAAAATGGTGGAGAAGGCTCATGACGTGGTGAAGATGGCAAAAGGCGATGCTGGCGTGATCGCAGACCCACAATATTTTTATCCAGATGCGTGAATTAGTCTCTTTGCCCTGGATACGCTAAAGATGAGCAATCATGTCTGGCATCAGAAGGTGGACATTTCTTACGCTTTTAGGAAGCATATTAATAGGTGGCAAAAGGTGATACATTGGGCAAACATATGGACAAGGGGCAGAGATATTTGATGTTGAAGATGTCGTATCTGAACCTAGTTGCCATTGCTGGGACGAAGGTAGAGGCAGCTTGTGAGAAAGTGTACACCATGGAGCGCATTTTTGCACATATACATAAGTCACATTAAGATGCTCTTCACGAGATTGAGCTACTAAAAAAGAAGCTTGAAGGCCAGGCTGATCAGGTGGGTGTTGTTTCAAGCCGGAGGCTTGTTGAATCTGAAGTCCATTTGGAAACTTTGCAGACACGATTGGAGACTCAGAGGGTTCGCTCGGAGTCACTTGAGTCTGATTTTCCAATGTGATGTCTATGAAGGACAGGTTGGAAGCGGAGTTGAATCACGTCCAATGTGACTTGAAGCTTGCCAGGGAGGCCATGGCCAAAATGCAGTCTGAAATTCAGGCTCTGAACGTTGAGAAGAGCAATAGAGAATCTGAATGGGATGCCCGATGTCGGCAGCTAAAGGCCAACGTTGCTTGCAATTCCAAGCTTGCAAAGATGACAAAAGAACAACTCCTATTGACACAAAATGTGCTCAGCCTAACCAAATATAAGCTAAGTTTCAAGCAATCTAGACCTGATGTATTGGCAGTCAGGCTGGAGCTGGCAGAGCGAGAGCTTGCGAAGCTAAAAGCTCGCAAGGAGTGGATTTTCATTGCCCAGGGCACGTTCCAATTCAACAGAGTGGTGAAGGAAGGCTGGAGCTGTTGGAGCTGATGGAAGAAGATCATGCCGATTGGGATATCTCTTATTACTGAAAAGCAACCTATGTTGAGTTGGAAGAAGCTTCTGATCAGTGGCAAGAAGAGGATGACCCAGATTAGGGTGTTGATGTCGTAGCTCGTACAAATTCGTCCCCTGCTTCTTTTCCCGTTAAGCCCAGCTCTATTGTATTTTAACCTTCTCCTGCTGATTAGGTGTGAATTTTTTATTTCCCAAATCATTAATGAAAGAAAGTCTGTTAAGTAACACTTTGTACTTGTATTTTGTAGATTTTTACTGCTTAGTTTTCTTTGTGTTGCCTTGTCATGGTGTTGGTTTTTGGACAAGAGATTTTGCCGACTCAGGAAACTGTCTAGTTGATATGTTAATGAGAGTTCTGACCGCTTAACTCACAATTGCTCTTAAAGTTCGACAATTTTGGCCCAGACAATTAAAGAGGTCAAGAGGTCATCTTGGTCAAACCCGGTAGGTTGGCTGCACTCTGTACAACGTAGTGAAAATAATCTCGGTGAACCAATGATTATTCGAGTTCATAAGTTAATCACATTTTTTATTCCTTAAGCCATTTTAATCTGTTCTTGGTGGACTAGGCTGTAGAACGGACAAAAGTTGTCTTCATCAGTCTTACTGATTAAACTTTGGTCATCGTTTCTATGGTCAAACAATGATCACTGGCAAGTCATCTTTGTCGAACTTCACTAGTTCTGACTAGACTCCCACCTTCTAAGCAGTATTTGGCCATCCTTGACAGACTAGACTGTAGAGCGGACCGAAAGTTGTCTTCATCTGTCTTATTGACTAAACTTTGATCGAGTTCGGCCATCATTGTCTATGGTTGGACAATGATCCCTAACAAGTCACCTTTATCAAGCTTCACGAGCTTTGACTAGACTTCCAGTTTCTAAGCCATTTTTGTCCATTTTTGGCGGACTAGGCCTTAGACCGGACCATAAGCTGTCTTCATCAGTTTTAATGAACTAACTAAAATTTTGTCGAGTTCGACCATCATTGTCTATGGCCGAACAATGATCCAGGCTTCATGAGTTTTGACTAGGAGTAGGCACGGTCTGGATCGGTTCCAAATTTGGAAAAACCAAACTTGAACCGTTTAAATTTAACGGATTAGATCCCGTTTGAATCCTCTCATTTTGAACGTTGGGACCAAACCTAACTTGAACCGTTTGGAATGGTTCAGTTCCTGCAATTTTAAACGATTCCACCATTTAAAAAATGCAAAAAATATAAATAAAAAAAATCAAATCCATCATCAAAGGAAAAGAACACAATTATTGAAAACAAATCCAGAATAACACAACATGACAACATCAAATATCCACATGAACCCCAGAACTTGTAGAACTTACTCTCCAGATACACTCAAAAAAACATATAGCAAATAAAATAAAATAAATGAGAGCAAGTCTCCTCTTTGTGGTGGAATCTATCACATCTCTTGTTTCCTTCTCCTATTTAAACACGGACACCAAGCCACAACCACAAGAATACCACACAACATTACCACCAACTACAGAAGATGAGGAGACCCAAACCACCAGCCCCTCTTCTTTTTTGGATCTCTCTCCCCTCGGAGACTCCTCAGAAGCAATGGCGGCCAATGGATCAGTGAAGGCCGATCTGAAATCAGAGCTCTTGAAGGTTTACTCAGTCTTCAAGATCATCGCAGTGTTGAAGTGGGAGCTTCTGAACGATCCTGTTTTTTAGTTCACCAAGGATTTGGATCAATGGGTATGGTTGGAAGTAATGTTTGAGTGTGTGGTTTGGATCTGTAATGCAACAATTATTTCATTGAAAATTATAATTCACCTAGTAGTCCGACATGGGGGTCGGACCAGCAGGTGTGACAGTTAAGTCAAACTACAATAGATTAACAAGATTTTTAGAAAGATTTAATGAACAATAGTGAAACTTTATTAAAGCAAATACCTTGAGTTTATTGATAATATATCTTTAGGTGCTCTATATTCCGTGGCCACTTAAAGCCTTCGTCGTTCATGTTTTCTAACCAGTAAGTACCTGGCCTGTTGATCTCAGTCACTCTGTAGGGTCCTTCTTAGTTTGGATTTAGCTTTGCCCGCACCTGGTTCCTTAGTGTTTTACTTAGTTATTCTGAGTACCCAGTCTCCCACTTTGAATTCTAGGCTTGACCCTATTGGGCCATTCTCTGTCATTTGAGTTGGACTAGATCAAACGCTTAGTTGGGCTTTCTCCATTATGTTGACGAGATTATCATGCCACGTGTATGAAGGAGATTGCAAGAAGGTTCGACATGGTTTGGTGTACCATTGGCTACTCCCCCAGTTAATGGGATGCATGCAGTTCCATTAATTCAATGAATTTGGACTGGTGCAGTTATACTTGGAACCGTCGCCTCCTAATTCCCTGATAGCATTTAATGCCAATGTGACTATTGGGTGACCTCGTTCTGGTGAATCGTCGTTCTTACATATAGGTTGGTTCTAGAAATGTAAAACGACGTAAAACATGTTTCTCAAATGTGTCTTTCCAGAAAATGCGCTTTGGCCTCGCCAAAGGATGAAGGAGGATCTCCGTTGGTGGAGTCTTCAAATGTTCTGACATTTGCAGCGATGAGTCTTAACAAGACCTGCTATTGCATGATGCCACTTGGTTTGAGTAAGCTACCAGTGGTTCCATGAGACCTCCTAATTTCTTCGCTCATCGCGAAGAAGAAGTATAGACTCCCCCTTAAGGGCCAAGTTTGTCTTTCATCTTGGGGAGCTGACTTTGCTTCACCCCTTGCATCCATTTTATGAGGGATCACCCCCGCAATCAACTTTGGGTCCTTTTGCTTTCAATTCCAAATTCTTTTCTGAAAGCAGATTGGCGAAGCAAAGTACTAGCATGCGTATCGGCAACCAACTTTGGGTGGTAGTTTATTTTTGTTTGACTTCCAAGTTCTCTTCTGAAGGAAGATTGGCGGAGCAAAGTCTCGACGCGTGTTCTAGTAGATCCTTACTCGTGCCTGGCATCACACTAAGCTTAGATACTTGTAGCGTGTAAACTTTTGTACTAGCTAGTCGGTCAAGCTTTATAACATCTTTTTAGTCACCAATAAAGTCTATTTTTTAGAATTCGCTTTTCTTTTATTCCCTGAATGATTGTGGATCCTATTGGCTTGTGTGAACAACTCTTCTAGACTGTAAATAAAAAAATGAAATAGTTTAACTCTGAGCGAGACTACGATAATTTGGTCCTGAAGGAGATGTGTGCGGTCCTGACTCAGACTGTGTAGTTCCCTTGATGAAATAACCCGATTCGCTGATGATAGCGAAGTCACTGAAAAATGATTTTTATGTGGGCGAGACATGTCTTTCTGGTTGCCCACTTTTTGAGTAGGCGTTGGTCTTTCAAAGTACTGCTACTTAGCTTTATATAGCACTTGAGTGACAGACGAATAGTCTTTTCAGGACTAGATCCCGACTCATTTATTTTTGTTTTGGTGGTCAGGACCTTGTCTTGGTCCGTATGAACTGCAACGGTTAGATGTGTTGAATCGACTATATAGACATCTACTGTTCTGCCAATTTGTTCCTTGAACATCCGATTTACCAGTCATTGATACGTTGCTCCTGTGTTCTTTAGATTGGATGACATCACCTGATAGCGGTATATCCCTTTTTCAGTTATGAAGGAGGCATTCTCTTGGTCTGGGGGGGCGCATTTGTATCTGGTTGTATCCGAAATAAGCGTTCATGAAGCTTAGAAGGTAGTGTTCGGACGTGGCGTCCACGAACTAATCAATGCGAGGAAGGGGAAAGTTATCTTTCGGACAAGCCTTATTCATGCATGTGTAATCCACACAGACTCTCCACTCCCCATTATTCTTTTTCACCAAGATGGTATCTGCTAGTCAGTCTGGGTACCATGCTTCCTTAATCATGTTAGCGCTAAGTAGCCTTCGTACCTCTTCATTGATGATTCGATTTCGTTAGGGGGCCAAGGGTCTCTTCTTCTGCCTGACCAGCTTTTGCTCAGAGTCAACCTCCAATAGATGGGTGATTACGGAGGGGTCAATTCCTACCTTTTCCCACATCGTCTAGGCAAAGATTTCTTGATTCTTCCTCAACAGCCTTATCAATCGCTCTGCCAATTCTTTGCTTAGACGAGAACCTTTCTGGACGGCTTTATTGTTATTGAGGCTGTCAAGGTAGACCGTGACTGACTCTTCCTTTGGCTGACAGATGTTAGGTCTTCCCTTCAGACTGACTGGAGTCTCATCATTCTATCGGGGATACTCTTCTCTCTTATCTGGGTCCGAGCTATGAGACGTCTGACCCGCGTTCCCAGGATGTGATTGTTAACTATCTAGCTGCTTTAATGCTGCATAGTGGCAGTCTCTTGCTAACGGCTAATTTCCTTGAATGGTCCCTTCTGCCTGATTGGCAGGGTAATTGATGCACTGATGCAAAGTCGAAATTAATGGCTCCATCTTATGGAGCCAAGGCCTTTCCAAGATGATATTGTAGGTGGATGGGGTATCGACCACCATGTATTCATGGAACATGAATTTTTTGTAGTTGTCTCCCGCCACTACTATTAGCCTAATCTTCTTGACAGGAAAACACTTCTCCCAACTAAACCCAATCATTAGGTGACTGGGGGCATCAAGTTCTCCTGTTTGAGTTGCATGTTACAGAACTAATTGAGGAATAAGATGTTCAGGGTGTTCCTTGTGTCTATCAATGATCTCTTTACTTCCCACTTCTCTTTCCTTTGATTGGGTGACGTACTCCCTCAGTGTTTTGTTTGGCTTCTGCTTGAGGCTGAGCAGGTAATGCAGACCCTTCATGCTTCACTGGTTGCCGACAAAGCGAGTGATAAATGCTTTGTCCAGTGTCTGAAACGAGTCAATAGACCTCGGAGGGAGACTGTGAAACCAGGTCAGCGCTGCTTTCTTCCGGCTGGTGGAAAATGTCCGACACTTTACTGCTTTAGATCCTTTCTTTAGCGCCATCACATGATGGTAATGGCATAGGTGGTCAGACATGTCCATTGTCCTATCATAAAACTCCAGCTTTGGGGGGCTGAACTTCTTTGGCAGTAGCGCATTCATGATTTTATCAGTGAACGGTGGGACAGTGAAGTTGTACAACACATTTGGATTGGTGGCCCCAAGCCGGAGAAGGTTATGTGAAGTGGGCTTTTGACACCGGACAGAATAGCGATTATTCTGCAGGCTAATAGCAACAGATAATTGACATGGAAGAACACAAGAAGATTACCCAAAAAACACACAGAGAAAATAACTCTAATGTTTAATCAAATTACTCAAATAAACAATATTGAGGAAGAGATATATTTATAGTGCTCAAATAACTTGAATAATAAGCAGCCTATTCCTAAAAGAAAAAATTAGAGTCAAATACTAAAATAACAATCAGTCTATTCCTAAAAGAAAAAGTAAAGTCTAATCCTAAAAGAAAACTGCCTATTCCTAAAAGAAAAATTAGAATCAAATACTAAAATAACAAGCAGTCTATTCCTAAAAAAAAAGGTAAAGCTTAATCCTAAAAGGAAACTAAAAAGACTCCTAATTAAATTGAAAGAG
The DNA here is from genome assembly GCA_963556465.1 of Berberis vulgaris. Classification (NCBI taxonomy): domain Eukaryota; kingdom Viridiplantae; phylum Streptophyta; class Magnoliopsida; order Ranunculales; family Berberidaceae; genus Berberis; species Berberis vulgaris. Next base: position 90,197,523 of record OY747127.1, on the reverse strand, counting down.
CAAATTAGAAACCCTAGAAACTCAGATTAGGAACCCTAGAAACCCTCCTGCATCAGTCACCCCGGGTTGGAAATAACTCGTCCTCGAATTCACAATAGCTTCATTGGAATCCTCTGGCGGCAGCCCAGGAGGAAGATCCTCTGGTACCAGGTCAGAAAACTCTGCTAGCTGCTGCACCTCCACTGGCAAATCTGGATTCACGTCTACTGCCAAATAGTAACTACTCATCATCCTAACATATCGCTTGATGGCTAGCCTATTGGTGAAATAACCTGGCCAATACGGATTTGTAAGGGCTGCATATGGGAATAAGTCATCAGAGTGAAATGGCCATGTCTCATTTACTACATGTTTTGCATCAGTATATATCGATGGGGTGGAGTAAAGGGCATTCACGCACCCATCCATATTGACATAAGGAATGAACTTATCCATCTGCCTGAACCATGTATGAGCATAATAATACTTAAAATCTATCCCCACTTGCCTCAAAGCTTCTTCTAGAGATCTTGCTTCGAGAAATGGGAGCTCTATATTGGTTTCTATGGGATTTTGATCCTGGTTGGGCATCTCCAAGTCTTCAAGGTCCCAACCTCCTTCCCCATCAGTTTCTTCGTGCACTTCACCGTCTTCAAGAACAACTCGAACATCCCCATTCTGCAAACCATCTGCATCAACAATATCCAACTCTTCATCAGTGTCATACACAGGCTCTCCAAGCTCTTCAATTTCGTCTACCACGTCTTCCTCAATCAAGAGATTGTTACCCTTCTGAATAGTAGGCTTCCTGCACTCAGTCATTCTATGTCCCTGTTCACCACATCTAAAACATCTAATATTTTAGTTAGAATTACCCTGTGGTGGCTGCTGGGCAGAACGGAATTCCTGAGGGCGATCTGGCCAACCGCTTTGATCATTGATGATTATTGGCCTCCTACTCTGTTGTTTTTTCACAAGTGCATGCTAGTATGCTTCAAAAACGGTCCTCAACGAGTCAAGTCGCTGAAATAAGGGTTGAGTGCAGCCGAAATGAAGGAAATGACCCTTCATCTTCTCCCAATCAATGATCTTGGCCTTGCCCTGCCTGTCTCGTGCTCGCTTCAACTGCTCCCACCACACAGATGCTCTGCCTTTGAGTTTTTTGGCAACCAATTTCACCTTGACATGATCTGGGACTTCCTTATACTAAAAAATACGCTCTACTTTATGCAACCAATCGATGAATCCTTCGGCCTGTAACGTACCAGAAAACTCGGGTAGATCCATTCTGAATCCGAGGTCTCCATGATGATCCTCCCAATCACGGTGCTCCCATAGTCGAGTATGATAGTGATACAGGTTTTCGAAACTGAAATTAGAATCGTGATCTTCCATCTCACG
>OY747127.1:88051661-88215931 GCA_963556465.1 Berberis vulgaris | reverse complement strand
CTCTCTCTCTCTCTCTATGTGTACGTGGAGGGCCAGGGTGGGAGTTAGAATGACGAAATTGCCCCTGTGTAGATTATTTTTCTAAAGTCAGTAGTGCGTTAAGAGTGGTAATAAATCGAATGGTTGTCTCCGTCTGTCATGTGGTGGTGTTTTGTGTTTTGCTTTGGTGTTTGTCACAACCAAAGCGACGAGGTGAGGATGGGATGGGATGGGATGGGATGGGATGAGAACGATCGAGATATGGATACGCTTGCGTTGCTTCCCAAATATCATCATCCATTCCCCCCATATTTTGGTGGGTCAATATGCCAACACATAAATTAGATAAACGGATTAAATAAAAATATGAAATAACATTTATTGACAAATTTGAACTACTTTAACGAGCTCCTTCAAGAGAAAATATGACACTACTTTAAAGTGAAGGAGGGGAGAGCGGGGAGAATTCTTGAAAAATTAATTATGAATTCGTAAAAAAAAAAAAAGATGTGCCACTTTTATTTACCTTCCTTAGGTAACAATCATTTAAATCTTTAGATAGACATTATTTGCAATCAATCGCCTATATCCCAAAACCTATAAAAGGCTATGCATCAATGCACTCAAGCAACTATAGATAAATTATGTAGAGAGGAAAAAAAAAAAAAAAAAACAAGTAAAGGGAGATGTTTTGACACGTACTCTTTTTTTTTTTTACATGATATCGTACCTATATGATTGGATAAATTTTCAAGTGTATTTGCACCATACTTGATTTTAGAAATAATATTGATATTCAACCAACTTTAGAGGTTATAAATTGATTCTCTATATCTAAACTTAATTTCTAAGTAAAATAGGCAATATCTTGAACATTGTCTTTTATGTACTTGTCGAATAACCCATACACTTACCTGAGTAAGTCTAGTCAGCTTTGTTTAGTAGTATTTTTGGGTGTTTTTACACTTTTTACCCATTCTCTTTAAAGTAGTGTCACATTTTATTTTCCTTAAATGCCCTCACATGAATTCTATTTTTACAACTAAAACTAATATGTGTATGAATAGTAAACATGGGTCCTTTTGTCATTTTAAAGGAAAATGATTGTGTACAGATTAAGAATATAAAAAAAAAAAAAAAAACTAACTAACTTTTTACCATGACAATTTTAGCGTCAAGTATTTGGAGGCGGTGGCTCGCTAGCGTGGACCCGACTTCATAAAGGAGTGGGGTGGCCAAATGTGGTGCTAGTGACCGGACCTTGTCGGAACAAGCCGGAGGTGGTGTCAGTGGCCGAAATCAAAACTTCCCCAATTCATTTGAGAAAAAGTGGAATTATCAAAATCTTTACAAGATAAAGTAAAATTCAACGGGGTAAATTTTAAAAATAATTGTTTAAAAAATGTTTTTCCTGCATAAATTGTGTTTAAATCAAGTTGAAATAAGTTTTTTTCTAAATTGTTTTTTGAATTGGAGCCCTAGCCGAATTCCATATTGAAAACCCCTCTGATATTGATATATTATAAAAACAAGGCCCCTTATTAATTAAGTAGGAACCACTCCAAGTATTAAAATTATGCATTCCTTCTTAAATCATTGAATTTTTTTTTAGGCCAAACACGAAGATTTTTATTGAAAAAAATAAGAGAAACAAAATACAATCATTCATTTATCAAGGAATGTCAAGACACCATGAAAATGTAAAAAAAAAAAGTCTCTAAAGATATTACAAAAAAAAATGTAACTTTTTACAAAATTAATTTATTTGTAATCTCAAGACAAAAAAAATAAAAAATAACTTTTTACAAAAAAACAATTCTCATTGAAATCTCACACACAAAAACAAAATGTAACTTTTTACAAAATTAATTTTTTTTCTCATATTTTAATATAATACCATTTGCAGATTGCAATGTGCGTTAATAAGTTATCATTCTTTTTACAAGTATATTTTACATAAACCAAAAACATAAATACAGTGCGTAACATTTTTTTTCTTCTGTAAATCCTAAAATATATTTGTGATTTGTTTATGCGGAAACTTTGCGCTTTTCAACCATGCCCCTCGCATTTTTTAAAAAATATTTTTTTAACAATTTTATATAAATTTGGACAACTATATATATATATATATATATATATATATATATTTGCTTAAATCTATAAAAATAAAATAAGTAACTTTGTACTCCATGACTAATATGTTGTCACTTGGTCAATTATCTCCCATCAAAATTTATTTTTTACTAATTCATCATGAATGAATAAAAAACTACCCAATTTTGTGTGTGCGCAATGCAGTGTGTGGGTACTTAGTAGGATGGAAAATTCTAGGAGTCGAGGGAGGGGTCGAGGGAAAGGGAGCGAGGGATGGGTGTAACCACCCATCCTCCTCGCGATGAGCGCTCGCACGCATCTCCAACACGATGCGCTCATCTCGAGGAGGATGGGTGGTGACACCCATCCCTCGCCCCCTCCCTCGCTCTGTAGCAAAGCTCTAGTAGGATATTGCAACAACATTGGTGCTTGCCTTTTCATCTCCACACAAACCTCCTATTAATATTCTCGTCACTTCAACATCAACTGATGTGTTATAACTTCTTTTAGTAGTCAACTATTAAGTTAAACTTTTAAGAAAAATATCCAAAATTTGTGCGAATCCATCCAAAGTAATCAGAAACACACCAAATGATAGTTTTTGCCACAACGCCTGAGCCCACCCCTTCATCGACATGCTTCTTAAGCCAAATGTCACAACCTTGTAAAGACCAAATTTGTTTACGAAAACGATGACATCCAAAGTTCCACCAGGCTCCCCTACTAGCATGTATATAACGATATATAACGAAATGGAGTATTTGTGTGCTTTGCAATGAAATTGACGAGACGCTGAATTATTTGATGCTTCACTGCTGTTTCTCCAAATTCATTTGAAGCAGTTTATTGGCAGAATTTGGTTTTAGTTTTGATGTTTCAAGGCTCCATTTTAGATTGGCTAAGTTGGTGGTCTCAAGCTAATCCTTCCTGTCGAGGGGAGTGGTTATGGCGTAGGGTCCCTCACGTTCTCATGTGGTGTGTATGGAAAGAAAGAAATAAAAGGGTATTTGAAGGACTCAACAGATCAGAACACTTTATCTTTATTGAGATTAGAGAATTGTTGTGAAGGATGGGTTCGACTTGTAATTTGTTTAGAAATTTGGATTTTGACACTTTCATGGTGTCTTGACATTCCTTGATATATGAATGCTTCTCTTTATTTTTTGTTTCATTTACTTTCATTAATAAACATCTTCGTGTTTGACCAAAAAAAAAAATTTAGTGACCTTGTCTTTCTTGTTAACTTAATACATTTAAAGTATTCCTACGTTTCCATCCTCCTTCCCTATTGAATTGTTTCTTTGTTTCTTAGAAACTTGCTTTTCCTTGGTGACATGTTATCTTTCTTCTTACAACCCAAATATTGTTGCGTCATTCTTTAAAGAATAACATAAAAATTTAATGACTAACTCAAACTACTTAAGATATTTGCATTCTGTTTAGTCGTTTAAGATATAAAATTTGAAATCTATCATGAAAAGAATGTTACAATTGTAAATGGGAAAAAATCTTATAAAACATAAGAAAAAACTCATATCTCATTCCTTAAAACAATCAAACTTGATTGTTCTACACTTCCTATTGATTTGGCGCTGCAAATGTTTATACATTCTATGATCAAATTGAGGTGGATTTTATCACCTACGAATTCGTGCAAGCAACTTTGGTTTGTCACTAGCAATGTAATTGCAAAAAGATTTTTAGTTTTTTTTTTTTTTCAAAATTATTTAAAAGGTTGGCTTTATTTATTTTACCTAAGTCCATGTTTAGCACTTAGCACAAGGTTATATTAGGTAAATAGATGTTGTGGGATATGGACCATATTAGGCCACAATAGCATGAATAAAATCCGACAATGACTGAATTTGTATATGGACTCTAAAAAATATTCGGATTGGAGAATGATTTGTATATGATTCAGATTCGGTTTTCTCATTAAAAATCCAATCATATACGAATATACCACATTTTAATATCATATTCCACTTTTATTTATGTACGTGCTTAAAACCTACGAATACTATTGGTTGTATGTAATTATTTAACTATTCATACCTAAAATTTATGGTATTTTGTAAACATTCATCCAAGTAGTATAAATGCTATAAAATATTTATTTGATAACAGGTAACACCAATATTTCATAGAAACATGGATCCGGGGGAGCTCCTGCGCACAAAGCACAAGAGGACGTCCTGTACACAAAGCACAGCCGTCGGATCTTATCCGATGGCTCAGATCGATGGATTTCAAATTTTTTTTTTTTTTTTTGAAATCCATTTTTTTTAATTCCTTTGATCTGAACCGTCGGATCAGATCCGACGACTGTGCTTTGTGTACAGGACGTCCTCCTGTGCTTTGTGCGCAGGAGCCACCCCCAATCCTAGAAACATCTACTTTGTAACGAGAATTGGCAAGTGAATTTCGTGTAATTTTCGAAAACCCGAAAAAGCCCTCCATGTGAGTTTAAGATTTTAGCTGTCAAGTACATTTATGCCCTTGCTTTAAGTTTAAACTACTTAAGAACCCTACTTTTTGTAACTTATTATTTTTTTTTTATCCAACCGAATGGTATAGCTATAAATCTTGACCGCGATGGTGTTAAATAATGAGTCATCAGCAACTTGGAAAAGTTCCTCTACCAACAAAGAGGACCAAGCTTAAAGTGGTCCAGTCACTTTTCATTACACTAGGAACAGCCACGGATTTACGTGGGGGCAAGTGGGGGCACTTGCCTCCACTGACTTTTGAGAATTTTTATTTTATTTTTATTTATTTTTTATTTTTTATAATTTATTTGTCCCTCAAATAATTTTTTTTATGTGCCCCTCTATTCTCACTTTTCACTTCAACCAAGACTTAATCCTTCAAATCATGTACATATCAAATTCAAACGAGTTATTCTAGACAGCCCGGGTAGACTGCCTGATTTGCTTCCTGGGGGGGGCTAAAATACAATTTTACCCCCCTCTTAAAACAACTTTTTGGAGAAGGTGTTTAAAGAGGGGGAGGGGGGCAAACTTGTATTTTGCCCCCCTCCCCCCCCCCCCCCCGCAGCCTCTCCCAGGCTGTCTAGAATTTGGGAATTCAAACTCTACTTTTAGAGTTAGAGATAGAGGTTAAATCCCTCAAATCTCTCAAAGAACAGAAATTCTAGCGGGTCTTCCCTGCCTGGGGGGGCGAAAATACATTTTTGCCCCCCCTCTTTAAACACATACTCCAAAAAGGTGTTTTAAAGATGGTTTTTGCCCCCCAGGCAGGGAAACCAGGCTGATTTCCCAGGCCAGCTAGAATTGCTCCTCAAAGAAACCAAAACCCACAGTTTCTTCTTCACACTCCATCGATTGGATAAGATGAGGGAAACCCTCATATTTCATCATCTTCAAATATCTATAACTATTGAGTTATTTGAGCTCATCTTCACAAGATCCAGTAGGATCCAAACCACCTTATTCTTCTTCTTCTAGGTACCAGGTGCCTTCATTAATCACCGTGTTGGTCATCTCCACAAAAAAATCGTAAACAACCCAATCTCTTCCTCATTTTCTTCATGTAGTAGTAATCAACGATTCAAACCCTTCTTGTCTGTTGTGTTTCTAGAAGTAGTAATCATCTTCAATGAATATAGTAGTAATCATATTCAATGACTGTCTTTGTTGTACTTCCCTTTTTGCTATATTTAAAAAAAAATCATGTTAAAGTAACTAATTTTTATATTATATTTAATTAATTATGACATCACTCCCCCCCCCCCCCCCCCCAAACAAAAATTCTGGCTCCGTCACTGACTAGGAAGGCAGGTTAAATGTTTATTTCATTGTCCTATTTCGATCTCCATTAAACATTTTAGCCCAAAAGAATATTTTACGATGCTACGATATATAATAATTTTGACGTCATTTTAGAATTCTTTTAAATCCCATGATGATAGTAAAAATGTGTTAATCTTATGCGATTTTAAAAATGGAGATACCATGTATCAAAATCTTGAAATTACATTATTGTTTGTATCATTCAAAAGTATTGAATACCTACGCACATAAAGCGCATCGACACCCTGGATAATCATAAAATAAAGAAATCATATATTTATCGTAATTGAATGCTATAATAACCCTAGTAAAATGGGATCATTTTAAATAGAAATTGACGACGAACTAATAACTCAAAAGAAACTAACTCTTATTACAATAAATTTATAAATGAAAATAAAATAAAATTCATGGTCAAGTATAAGATCTAAGAAATGCACTTAAAATAAATTTTCCTTGAATAATTATTTGATATTAGTTAAAAAATATTGAAAATTTTAAACCTTTAAAAAATTCAATTAAATATGTTGATTGAGATATGAGCATTATGCACAAACACAAGTCTTAAAATATATATATATATATATAAATGCACTAACACACCCTATTGGTACCAGATTTGTGCTTATCTAAACTTGGATTTGATATTATATCAGTGATGGTACAACACTTTTTACTTTACACTACCCAAGATTCTAACCAATGACTCTCTCTAATTGCTCACAATGTCAAAACATAATGGAATTCTTTAAATAGGTTTTGCAAGATTATTACGTTTAGGATTACACGCGATGTTTAGAATACACAGGATATTTTCGCTGATCACCTGCTACCACCTAAAAATACCAGGATTTACGGAATTGAGTTGGGAGCATGAAGTTAAAATGTCACCTATAATATGACCTATCCTCTTTAACTTGTGCGCACCGCCTCTTACGGAGTTGGATTCCATGCAACAAAACACTCCCTTATTAAAATTAAATTAAAAATGAAAAATAAATAAATAAAATTCTAGTAACGCTTGTCTCGATGCAAAATCAACGATGCTGACACCCACCATATAGAGTAGTACCAGGCACCATAGTCTTACTCGATATAAAAAGTTAAATATAGTATTTGGATAAGCCTTAAGTATGAAGAAGAGAAAAAAGACCCTACTCTTGGCTTTTCTTGTTGTGTAGAGCTAAAAGGCTAGGGACAAAGCAAATATGAAGAAACAAAAGGGAAGCACAACCTATCAGTAACTAACCCCAACCTTTGTTCGGACACATATATACATATTATAACAGAAGAAGCAAATCTTCTAATTATACTTGTCCAAACAAGGCAAGGCAAGGCAATTCCATTCCCAGGCCAACTCTTTGATTTCTACATTAATATGGCCATGTAGCTTGCTCTCGTCATAGTCATCGTCTTTATCAGGATTTTAGGTAGTACGCATCATATATACGTACACAACTTTCTCAATCGAATAGCTAGGCCATTTTCTACGTAATTAGATTCTTGATGCTTTAAAATGTTGTAGTAATCCCAAGTCTCGGTATGCCAAACTAACTATTACACTCAAACATGATAAATACTTAGCTGCCCATTTACTGGGAGAATAAACCTTAACAAGTTGCAAAACATATTGGGTTGCACAAGCAGAATCACAATCTAAGTAAGATGTTGCACAGTTATCACATTCATCCAATCAATGCACCCAATGTTAGAGAACAATTGTATCCACACAAGCAACTGTTGAACAAAGTGAAAAGTTGCTAGGGTTTCACCCTCATTTGCTTATGTCTAATAAAGTTGGACACTCGTTTTAAATTTTAATTGGATTTAACTCTCATTTTTTACTGATCATATTTTCTTTGTGGACCAAAATACCCTAACTCAAAACATGTGCTTTGCATGTGTCATGTCCCACAAACGCACCAAAAATCATAATGCAAATCTCAAGATAATCGAAAAGATGAAATATAGGAATAAACTTAAATCCACCCATCTTCTTCATCTTTCTTCCTTCCCCAATATATCTCCACATATCATGTTGCTATTCCCAGATCTCTTATCTTTATTTCATTTTGAGATAGAAAATCGACGACATAGGTTTGTTCCATTTGTTGGATTCAGTGAATCTCATAATAAGCTTCTTATGGGGATATCAGTTGCATCCTTTTGAGATCTCAACGCCAAATCTCTATGTTCAGGAGAAAGAGGGTTTCTTTCAACTCTATTACCCAGAACGCTGATTAGTGTTGTTGAGATTTTTGCCTTTTTTTATTCGAAAAAGGCGCACATGGTTTGCTTTGAGCTTAGAAGGATACTGATACAACAATAATGGTTAAGCTTTTTTATGATAATATCATGAGCCATATCTTTGCCCAACTTTGATTAAAAAAAAAAAATTCAAAATTTTGAAATTTGGGGATTTTGTTAGGGCAAAAAGGTGATTGAGTTTTGTTTTTGGAGGGTTTTGATGATTGACTATGTTGTATGAATTTTGATTCTCAAGTTTTGGTATCTTTTCTCTGGAGGGAGGGTTGATGCTCGTAAGGCTGATTAATTTAGGGGGATGGAGAAACAAAGGAATTTAAGAAGCATATTGGAGAAAAATAAGAGCTTTCATGGGGTTATGGAGAAGCAAAGAAATTATTGTGGCGAGAGATTAAGATTGATGGTAGTGAGATGAGAGAGATCAAGGAAGAAGAACAAGATATTGGGGAAGGAAGAAAATGATTAAGATGAGTGGATTTAAGTTTATTTCTATATTTCATCCTTTAGATTACCTTGAAATTTGCATTATGATTTTTGATGGATTTGTGAACAGAGCACATGCTTTAAATTAAGGTACAAAGAAAAAAAAAACTATGTTGAACTTACAGTCTGCTAGAAAATGAGGGTTAAACCCAATTACAATTTAAAACTAGGGCCAAGCTCTATTAGGCATAAACAAATGAGGGTCAACCTAAAAAAAAACCCATGCAAATAGTCCGAAGATCAACACAATTCTCCACGAAAAATGAAATTCAAACTCAAAATCCATGCTTGACATAAGGGGTATGTATGGCAGCTAAAGTCTCATTTAATATCCCCCCAAACTGATCGAATTGGGCTAATTTACAGGAACATAAGCTAACAAGCTGTAATGCAAGACGATTGAAATCCTCAAGCTTATCTCCATGTGCCGATTCCCATTTCATATGGATTCAAACCAATGGAGTTTAATGTTCTCTCTGCTTCATCTATGCAATGTTACATGATGAGTAGAAAAGGAACAAATCAACTTGTATATTGAAAAAAATAAAGGCTAAAACAACGACATCATACACTGTAACCAAAACGCCACTTTCAAGCTTCCTGAGACTAACACAAACAAGAAATTTCCTGAATATGTCTAGTAGAATCATAACAAAGGTGTCCCATAAGGATTCTGCAACGAAACATCACAGCATCTCCTTCCCCTTCTGGGATTCTCAGTGTACAGTTGAAGAATCAATCCACTTGTGATGGCCAGGATGATGCAATTCTCACAGAAACCTCAATTTTAGATTATAGCAAAGCTTGAATAATTTCCAATATGAGGTATATAAAACAACCAAAACTCTAATGTGCAAAGCTCAACCACTACTGCGACTACTTGCTCTACTTGTGTGAATATATGTCCAACTCTTGGTCTGGGAACTCAAACCCGACCAGAATCAGCTCTATACAGTCTGCATTGCAGATGCAGAAGGGCACTATTTGTATAATTGACCAAAAATCAATCAGCAAAGCCACTTGACTTCCATTTTACATAAGAAACATGCAAACAATCAGAATCACAACATTTTGGCCTGATAAACTTCCAACTGATATCTGCCACCTAGATTTTAACCGTTCTTGCTCGGTAGAAACTGACCACAGCCCAACAGCCTGTCCTCATATATTCAACCTGATCCTTGCAGCCAGTTCAATGTGTTAACTGCTAGCTATAGCACACATTGTCACACAGGGCTTGGCATCTCAAGTAGAACAGATTTCTTCTTCAAACTCGTATTGAGGGAAGGACCAAAACAGATAAGTCAGTATATTCTTAATGACCTCATAATATTCCATTTAAAACCCGCTGGTAATAATCATACTGCCGTGTCCGCCATGCATCTAAACTGCTAATGATAAGGGACAGTATCACGGAGATGCATTGCTGCTTGACATTATTGAAAAATATGAGAAGCAGATCATACAATTTGAACACGAAGAAACTAAATGAAGAAGAAGAAACATACCTCTTCTGTTAAACTCAGATGGAATCTTTTCCTCAAGTTTTGAATTGTACGCGGACCACCTTTAAAGCAGGGATAACCAGAATCCTGTTTGAACATAAAATATACAGTATGCTGAATCCAAGCGAAGGTAGGTGAACAAGCTAGCAGTGACGAGAAGAATCATACACTTTCTTGCATGGACCACGAGAATGATTTTTCATCACTGTTTGACACCTAATAAACGGAAAACCTAAATATGCATAACTATGTAAACCAGATAAACAATGCGATACGAGTAGTCTCTCTCACTCTGTATGCATGTGGATATTGATAACCAAATAGTACAGGATATAACCTTACCCTTTTTCTCATTTCTTACTTTGCTTATGTGTTTGCAATTCCTATTTATTTATTTGTAGTTTTGATTGTCATTGCAGTACTCTTGTCAGTAGAAATATAGAAACATGATACCCTTAGAGCATTGCCAACAATAATAAATAAAAGCGTAGCATTACATGTCAAAATTTCATGAGACCCATATGAATTGGTGAAAGAGCTGACATTGGGGATCACAACCACTTTGGTGAGATCATGTTTACACCGATACATACCAGTGTCTTTGTTACAAACACAAGAACATAAAGTGTGGAAAGGACTTATCATTTTCTGAAAAGATGTATGTTGATTCTAGGCCTTCGGTATATTCAGCGACCATCTTAACATGGAAAAATATGATAAGCCCAAAGATTCCCTACTTTTGCAGAGTCATAATGTGTTATATATGCGTTTTAGTGATACGAGTGTCAGGTATTGAAGGGCAATATATTTGTGTGCTGTCTGGCCAAAGAAACTTGGAACCCTTCTTTTCCTCTGAAGTCTAAAATTTCTCTTTTGTTATGGATATGATCCAAGGAAAGAAGTGAAAAAACCAACGGACAAATTAGTCAGATTACATTCAACTCTATGTCTTAGTTTCTGAAAAAGCATTCAAGCTATCAGTGTTGACATGGGTTCGAGGGTAGCTAGGACATAGGATACTGGATCAAGAAGGGATTACAGTGCTCATCCAAAATTGTCAACGTTTAAAAAGGCTAAAGAGGCATAGTCCTCAAGGTGCGCCTCGAGGAAGTGAAACAAAGCAATGAGGTTCAATCCTCTGCAATGGGGACCTTCACTTGCACCTTTTTATTTGATGCAAGCAATTTGAATTATTTTATTTTTCCAATTTAGTTGTTATTTTTTAACTTTTAACTCTTATAAAAACGTAATGGTGCTTAACTTCATGAAGTTGATGCTCAACTGAGGCCTACTCCTCGAGGCTAGCCTTCACCTTTTCAAAGACCAAAAACTCCTCGATCCCAAATTAGCCTTTTTAAATATTGAAGGTTGTAATTTGAAGTAGCTCCAAAAGCAGTTCCAGTAGTATTAGAAGACCATCTCTGAATTCAGTGTCTCGTTTCTACATATAGGAGAATGCTTGGCATCAATAGAGATAAAAGTAGCTCAACTATTCCAGTGGCCATGACACTACATGAGCATTCCAAGGAGTCATTTCACAGAGCCTGCTCATAGTGATCCACAGGAATTACTAATGAGGTTGCGCTCTCGGGAGTGTTCCCAATGTCATGGTATCTCAAGGGGGACGAGTCAATCTCGAGCACATTAATGAGTGTAAAGAACTTATATAGGAAAAAATGCACAAACGCTTACGTGAAACAAGGCTCCTATAGTGGCAGGGATAACCATCAATGTGCTTGCTCAGTGATATCAAGGTGAAGGTAGGTTTCATATGCAAAGGGACATGAAGCAGTACATGTTCGACAATCTTGACAATATATTTTACTTCCCCCAAAATCAAGGGAGAAAAAGAGTATATCGAGAGATGAACTAAAATGAATCACATGAACCTGATGCCATGTAGTGTGTGTATTCATGTTATAGGGCTGATGCAAGACCATTTGTTAGTTACATATTAAACATTCAGTTTAAGTATTAGGAAAATGGAACATCTTTCACATCAGTGTGAATAATAATCCTATTCAACACATCTCTACTTAACTTGAAATAGCTACGAATTAGGGAATATGATGTGATAGACAGAACTATGGATACATTCTAATTGACTCCGAGAGTAACGCTAAAATAAAGATCTTATTACCCTTTAAAAAAATAGATCTTATTCACGGCAAGATTAAGAAAATTCAAAGAGTATAAATTCATTTATTAATATATATTAACCAAATGGAAGACATCTCAAAATATTATGAATTAATGTAAAATACTAAAATGAATAACATAAAGAGTGGCATGTCCAGAAAGAGTACATCGACAGGATTAGTCATGATCTGCCCAAAACACAAGAAGTTTGGCAAACCTCTATTTAAATTCACTCATATAAATCACAATATTGCCATGAAGTAACTATTTAATGTAAAAGAATAATTTGCAATAGTACATACAGTTAATCAAAGATTAAAACTCTGTGAACATTTTACCTGCATCATGTCAACTAAAAGTATGATCCTCTCAGCATGCTTACGGCATGTCAGAAAACCTTGTATGCATAGAACCTGAAGGGTTACGAAAACATCAAGAAAAGATAAGGCCATCATTAAAAAAAAATTTCCTATTAAATAAACCAAAATCTCGAAGAGATAGCAAAGTACTTTAAAATAGTCAAAGAACTCGCTTGGAACTCCCTCAGCATCCGAATCCATGACCTAGAATAGCCAGATTTACACATCAATTAAATCTAAAGTAAAATTCAATCTTTATATTTGTAGTGCAAAGCACCAAATTCAGTAATACTTCTCTCTGTGCCCCCTTAATAAATGACACCAAATAAAGTTAAATGGAAAGAAACGGAATTTCGAAGTGTATAAAATATATTAAAAACCTCACTCCTTTAAAAATGACATACAAGATATTAAATTAATTTTTCTAGACGAACTCTAGAGGGCTTGAATAATTTTTCTTCTGCCTAACATTCAGTTAAGCAGACATTTGAAGAATCTCTCTATTGTGAGGGTTGTCCAAATGATGTTTTCAATTCCCCCCCTTCAAATATACAGCTTCCAAGCTTAAGTGAAAATGATCTTATAGTAAGCTGTTAAGGATGCATTGACATTTATAATTCTCTATGAAGTGGCTATCATGAGCTGATGTACCTCGAGCAGTTCACGGGTTAACTTAAATGGCGCACTCTCAAAATTTACTCCCCCAGGTGAGTTAGATAGCATAAAACCAAAATCAATATGTATGACATGCCCTTCTTCATCCAACAATAAGTTTCCATTGTGCCGATCCTTCACCTGAACAAAATAAAAATAGTTGATGAGCAAACATGAACAAATTAATCACAAAACCTTTGACCAGTACCTGTCCAAAATGATAACAATTATGAATGAAAGTAAAATACCTGCAAAGGACAACAAAATATTGGAACATATGAATAAATAGATAGAAATGTCCACATCATTCACCAACTTACTAATATAAATCCATGGTCGATAACAACTCAAGCTTTGTGGCTCGGATAAGTCATAAGCTAATCTTCTAACAAACATTTTTACTTTTGAATGAAAAATAAAAGAAACAGTAAAGTTAGAGGTATCAATGCTTAGGAGCAAGAGCAACAGTAGCGCTTCATGTTTTGGTGTGCCTAATAGCTCCACCATTGATCAGTGCATATGCACGCGTGTATGACGTTAACATTTATTGTGAATTTAATATTAACATTTGAAGTATTATAATATCAACTTTGAAGTTGTAAATAGCTATATATAAATATAGTTCAAGGCAAAAAAAATTCAAGGCATTAGAATTAGAACGATGGAGAATGTTTTTATATTTCATTTTGTTGTTTATTTTCAGCTTAGGGTGGACAATAAAATACTAATCGATGTCCTAAAAGAAAGAAACCCGAATATTTTAAAGTATAAATTGTTCTGTTTTTTAGTGTTAACTGTTGCACCGCGCTGCAGTCCCAAGTCCCAACCAACAGCTTTATCATCCCCACAGTAATCAACCCACCACAAATAGCAAATCTAGAACCCCCCAAAGTCTCTCCCTTTCTCCATAACTTCTGCTGCCCGGAACCAACCCGTCACCACCTTCCTCACAAAGATGCCACAAGAATCCAATTTAGAACCCACTATTTTCATCCACATCAACGACTCTGAATCCTTGTTCAGCGCCTGAACCCAATAGCCTCTATTTCTCTGGTTTGTGCCAATCAAATTGACCCCCTCGGCCCTCGTCCATTAACAAATTTAGTTGTGCCATTTCAGAAACTCCATGGCACCATTGTCTTCACCCACCCTTCTCAGCACTTCAATTGACATTGCCACTGTAGATCAGTAGATCTGATCTCTCAATAGAAGGTCCTTATCTGTTCACCCAATCTTTGTTTCATCAGATTTATTTAAGGGTGTGTGCCATCCACCATCCATCCCCTGCTTCAGCTGCCCCTTAACTTGCCATGAGCCTGAGCTACTGCTGCCCTGCTCCTCAGTAAGAATATAAAACAACACCATGAAGTTTGGGAGATTACTGGATAACTGGATGTTATGCAAGTGCTGTTGTTGCAGCCTCATCCAACAAGGCAAAAGACGTATATGCTATACTACGTTGTTTAAATGTCGTTTGTAATAATAACCAAACAAACGTTTGTTAGTGTGCAACATAAGCTATCTCTGACATAAGTACCGCCATCATCGTGTCCATAGAGTATCCGGACGTCAGCTCTTTTTGAATAAAATAACTTAAAGCATAATATTTTTATAATTATTTATTTTCTATGGATTTTAGACAGGTTTTTTTTGGGTGTGGTGTCAGTACAACGAGGGTTTGAACTCATGTCTAACAATCCTTAGAAAGCTACAAAGGATAATTGCATGATAAAGTATGCCAGCAAACATAAAGTCATCCAAAGAACATTACAAATAATCTTCAAAGCAGAAACACCCATCTGAATATATCTTCTTTTATTGTACAGAACCTATGTTGCATTTCCAGGCATTGAAAATTCTCATATTTCTCTTTTCCACACGTCCCAAAATATTATATGAATCTGTTACGATCCTTGTTATGGACCTTCCCCTCCTGAACAGCTCGGGCTTTTGGGAGAGTTGATTGGTTCATAACAATTGGTATCAGAGCCAAACCCCACATCCAAGGTTCAAATCCCGGCAGGGGTGACCTATAGGCTAGATTAAAATAATTTAGCATTATGTATGGGCATAGTGCTAAGTTGTTGAATACTGGTAGCTGAGAGAAGGCTCACTTGGCCAGTGTCGATAGAGTGGGCCGACGAGAACGTCGGCTTTGGAAACGTGGGGCAATGTTACGATCCTTGTTATGGACCTTCCCCTCCTGGACAGCTCGGGCTTTTGGGAGAGTTGGTTGGTTCATAACAGAATCCCGCTCTCCCATATCCAACCAACAGTTGAGAAGCTGTTCCTATTTTCATTTTTTCGTCCACTCTTTCAAATATGCGAAATTCATTTAGGAAACATTTCCAAATGTTCCTAGTGAAAGGCCACTGAAGGAGACTCTGATTTACCGATAATTTGTTAGTCCCACACAAAGAGCATCTATGAGAAATACAATGCCATTTTTTTTGCAAACTATCAACCATAAGAATCTTCCCTTGGATCACCATCCACAGAAAGAAACAAAATTCAAGGAGACTATTTAAGCTGAATCTTCTAAGGTTGTTGGCAATGAACTAGTTATTGAATCTGAAACTGTTGGCTTGCTTAAGAGAGTTGCAAAATAAGCAACTTGAAAGCCTTTTGAGTCCCCCCCATCTCACAGCTGACAAATGAATGATGTTAATAAAGGTGGCCAATTTTTGGATCTCCTATTCAGTTAGATCGTCGAAAAATGTAATATCCACCATGCAGAGTGCTATCACTACTTTAGAAATCAGCTCCATTACCAGAATCTTTTTTTTAATTAATAAAACACAGATCTGTTAATAACTGGACAAAAGGAGGGAAATAAAAGCTAGTGACTGACAGGATCACCTAGCTGGAAAACAGCAAAAGCAAAAAGAAAAATACATGAAACTATCACAAGTAGAATAAACTAGCCCAATTAAAAATGCGCTCCATAGGTTCCTGTTGATTCTCACAAAGAACACGTCTATTGGCTATAATGAGTCCCCTTTTAGCAAGGTTATCAACGGTGAGGATTTTACCATGCCCAATAACCCAAAGGCAGTAATTAACTCTTGGGTGGATTTTCTTTCTCCAAAAATTGTGGCCAAAAGGAGAAGGGACTAGATGATTGTTTACAACATTTAAAGCCAAAGTCTGCAACTTCACAAATGGGAGTCCAGCACTGAGAAGCTGCCAGATTTGCTATAACAAACTCATTGATTTTCATCTGAGAGAACAACTTAAGAAGCGTGAAGAGATGGGGAGCTCCTGATATTCGACACCTCTTCTAAGTTGCAGATCCAAATTTGGAGAGTTACTAGAAGTACCCAAATACATTTGAGAAATCACAACATTTTTTGGAAATGGAAAGTCTGAAAATGAGGTTGAAGTGCTCTCTGAGAAGTATCCAGCTCCACCAAACATCCTCCCAGAACAAATTTTGTCCCCTTTATCTATCTTGTAAAATAAGTGCTTCTTCAAATTCATGATACACACCAATCCCCCAAGCACAACTACAAGGAGTAGAAATCTGATTTGTGTCCTAGCCATTACTCTCTAGCCCATACTTCTGCTGAATAATGCTTCTCCATAACACATTTTGCTCATACCCACACCTCGAAAGAACAGGTTAGCTGCAGCCCCACCCCCACAGGCAAATAAGAATTCCTATTGTACCCTCATAAATTGCTGTCATTTAACATGAAATGGACAAGTCTCAATCCCTTGAATTCTGCATGTGCAAAATACAAGTACCAAAGAAAAGCCCATACCATCCATGATGATTTGAACTGCAGATAAAGAGAACAGTAGAGCTCCTGAAATACTCTACTATTCATTTCTTGCCATATCACCCATACTATGGGATGATATACCACACGACCCCACCCAAGTCCTTGTGTGAAGCTCAACATTACCATCCTAGTTAGGCATCCATGATGGAGCCATACATCACCCAATCAACCACGCAGATTTCACTTTTGGAATGATGAAAACAGATTCATAGTAGCAAGTTCATGTTTTGATCGATGCCAGAAGATAAAAAGGTTACGAAGATGGAACAGAATACTAGAAACACTATGGACAACGAAATTAAATGCAAGACAATCTCTTTAAATATTAGGCATATACAATGTAAGATATGCATGTCGATGTGAAATTCTGAGCAGTTTCACAAGATCCAGTAATGTGAAAGACCTGACAATAGACTAGAAACTAAAAATACCAAATGAAAAATTGATGTTGTGTGCAAACGGTATGTGCATGCTTCTTTGATACTTCTAAAATCTGATGTAATTAGGTTTCTTTTAGGAATAGTATTTTTTAGTTATAACAGTCCAAATAGGACACTGTTTCTTATTAGGTTTAGGGTTTGCTTTTTATAAATAGGAGAGTAGCTAGTTCATTGATATCAATTGATTGATGAAAATAAATTTATTTCGTTTATTTATCGTTGATTTACTTTGTCATTCAATTTATTTTATTTGACTTCCTACATTATCTTTAAATTTCTGTCATTCTGCAAGTTTTATTCTATCAAAATCCATACTGCAAACCCTCAAACGTGAATATGTATGCCCATGGGAATGGCCACGTGTCTGTGTGTTTCTATGCGTGTGAGAGACAGAGAGAGATAGGTTAATTGTACCTGTAGAAGATAACACAATATGGAATACCCAGCCATGCTCTCAACAAAATTTCTCTGCAAAAAGAAATAGATAAGTAAATAGAGATGAGCAAAAAGGTACCGGATGAAATGAGAATGTCAATGCCACTCGAGAGACAAGCCAACGAAGGTTAGAAGAACCAAAGGAGATATATGTACAGGACATATGCACATTATCATGATCCTCCTAACTAATACAACTTAGGAGTTGTTGATTTCAAATTTCAATTCGTTTTAAGGGTTGTGGCTAGGAACACGGTTACAGGCACGAGGAATCTTAAAGAAGTAAGACATTGACCTGGGATAACATTGATTATTTTTACAAAAAATAAATGTATACCTCAAGTAGAATTGACAATCATCCATTATCCAAAACCATATTACGATGAAAGGTTAACATTCATATAATTCGCATAACTCAAATATATAATTCATTTCATAAATCAAAATCTTACTATATTTCAATAGATCCTTCAAAATGCTTCATTCTTTCAATTGGCCATATTAGAAGGACCAAACCAAATTGTACTGGTCCATTGATAATTGGGAAATGTACCTCCAGGCGAGGCACTCAGCTCAGCAGTTCCATGAAAAACATGTCGCATTTTCACCACAAAAATTGGCTCAAAAGGGGTCAACAACATAAAAATCAGAATTGGGGGATGGTGAATGACATGAAGGGTGTAAATGACTATACTCAAGTGTCTTATGGGTTAGGTCAGGAGACAATTGAAATCACACATGGGACGGGTCACTCATTTATTGATATTAGAATTTTAGGTTTTTCTTTTTTCAACATTGAAACAGAATTGGGTGATCTCTTGTGCAACTAAACATTTCCAATCACGGTTTGAAAATGTTGGTAACTTCAATCTGAAAATGATAAGCAATGAGAATGGGAATCAATGGGGTTCTCACGAGGGTGACAAATGTTGCTTCAAAGGTGTAGATTCGCTTGAGAGTTTTTATACATAAAGCAAATCCAAACCTCAGTCGATTAGGAGTTGATCTCAAGAAATCACAATGAAAAGGATGAAGGTAATATCTACTCTTCCTGAAGGTCAATTAGGAGTTGACCACAGTGATAGTTACATATCACACCCTGAACTACTCAACTCAACATCAATAGTCCTATGATGTCAAAGCACGCCTAGGCAGCTCATCCAAATCCCATTGCCTCACATTACACCCTTACCCAAGCATAGCACCAAAGTATGTTGTCAAAGGCACTCACCCAGCTCACCTAGCCTAAATTGGGCAGTTCACTAGCCTCACCCAGCTCACATTTCCCCCCTATTTTGCTGCTGCTGCGTCAATGCTTTCTTCTCCAACTCTCCTCTAACGCAGCCAATGGAAAACGATAAGCTTTCTTTCTCTTCTCTATATTTTTCGTCTCTATATCAGTCTCTATCTCTCTCTTTCTTCTTATATGTTCTCTCTGTCCAGTCTCTCTCTTCTCGTCCTCTCTGCCACCTCATTCAGTTTCTCTTGTAGTTGTTTGACAACTTTACGGAGGATCAATCGAAATTCTAGAATGAATCATGGATGTTTCATTGCTTATCATTTTAGTGCAATCACATGTATAGAGTATGATATACATATTCAAGCCTATGCTAGGCGACACCTGGGCGTGCCCATCCGCCTGCATATATTAAGACTGCTCAAACTTAACCCTTCTTTGGACTTGACTAGCGTAGATGTGTATAAGAATTTATCCACAGAAACACAAATGATATACATAAAATCAGAGAATACAACCAAAAACCAAGTAAGATGAACAGTTCTCGGAACAATTTGCAAATAAAACTGTGCAAATCTTATGTATACAGACATCAACAAATTTGTAACTACAAAGTACCTGAGCAAGCTTGAAACTTGGAGAATTTTCTTGATACTTTGCGACAAAAAATTCACGCAAGCTTGTAATGCTTGGAAACCTACTTTTGATAGAATGAATCGAGGCCTAAAAAGGAAGTAATTCATTAACAATCACATGGAGAAATAACTTCGCTGATAAATAAAATAACTGAAAGAAACTATTAAAAAGGAAAAATAGTTACCGTATCTGGAATCGTTTCTATGAGAGCAGTGTAAGAGGAAGTAGCTAGTACTTCATAAGGGCGCAACCACAATGGAAGACCAGCTTCTTGGAATATATCTAGAATTAAAAAAAAATGCAATCAGCAAGAAGCTCATTCACAATGCTTGGAGCTCTCTGTTTGTCCCCCAAAAAGAGGAAGGTGGGTTGGGTATACAAAGGATGATCAATGTACAAATGAGACTACTTGCAAGCTAGTGTCTGAGATTGCTGGAAGGAAGGAATCCATACGGTTGGCTGGGTTTCGTCCAATCTCTCGTAAAAGAAAGCTTATTTTTTTGGATTACAAACGCTCCTTAAGACTGCTCATGATCATGGGCATGGATGGACAGTAAGTACTACAATGGCACAACCTTGGCACCAGCTGTTTTTTTTTAGGACAAAGCAAACCAAATCTCTCGCCGAAGTAAGAAGAGAGGGTAGAGTTGTTGCTTATTCCATACAAAATTATTTTTCTTTTCTATAATAGATCGAGTCTGAACCAACCATGATAGTATAATCCATAGAAACACTGGTCAGTATAGTAAGTTGTCATCAGAACTCCAAAGCATGTAATGACCAAAGGAAGTAAAATAAGATGGGCCGGCAATTCACAAGAAATAACAACCATTTTAATTGAGAGTTTATAATTTGGTCTATGTGCAAGATGGTCTTCAATGATTGATGGAAGTAGTGGATGAAGACTTGATTAGCTTGCATCCACTTCCCTATTCTTGTGGGGGTGTTTCCAAGAGCTATAGGGGCATTCCTCAAGGTGATTCTATGTCGCTGTTTATATTTCACTTTTTGTAGTGGTCCTTGGTAAATTGATTGTAAAGCTATGCATGTACTTGGAATTTCATGTTTCATCATTATCTGCACTTTATTTATTATGGATTTTTTTTTCTGCCAAATCAGAGAAACACAATAGTTTTATTAAATTTAGACAAGTTCACACAGAGAAAGTCATGTAGAGTGGAGCTCACAGAGGAAGTCAAATATAAAAAGGGGACTGCCTAGACAAAAAAATATAAATCCTCCAATTAAACAAAATTCTATTGGAAAGATGTCGGATTTTGGTGCGAGTTAGGTTCTTGGGTTGATTGTGAGTTGGTGTGAAACATTCACCCTGAACATGTTTGATAGGGAAGAGAGTGAAACCATTCAAATTATGTGGGGGGGGGGGGGGGGGGGGGGGGGTGTATTATGGGTTGTCGAACAGGCTTAATTGTCACTAGGGCTACCTTTGATTTAAATAATAGTAGCAAACATCTTCGCAATGCAGTGATAGAAGTTATGGAGTAGAGACTTGCCATACCAAAAGGTAAATTTTTGTCTAAGGTGGCTAGCCTACTCTTATTAGAAGTACCCTATCCATACGTTGATTTGCTGATTTACTGAATCTCCCTTAGTCGATAGGGGATCATTAAACATTGTTGAGGAAATGGTATACAAGGTATTGATGCATTTCATGGGTATATTTGGATTGTACTAGGTTTTGTCAACGTCAATGGTGGATTTATTACTTAGGGTTGAAAAAAAACGACAAAACCAATCAAAACGAACCGAACGGTTCGGTTTAGATCGGTTTTAGAAAATTCGAAACCGATATAGTCGGTTCGATTTTTAAGTGATTTTAACCGACCATAAATAATAATATATATTATATGTAAAATTTAATCGGTCGGTTCGGGTTTTCAACCCTATTATTAAAGTTTAGAAAACCCATCGTACAACTAGAGGCAAGGTTTTGTGGAAGATGTACAGAACATGATTTTTGCAACATATTTAGCGTTTTGAAGAGATTGTTATAAAGCTTTTAATTACATTATGGGGTAGTGTACCCCATCTTGTAGGTTTTAACGGTGTCTACTTTAGGTTTGTATATGCTAAATGGGACTATTTTTTTGGACCTTAGTGCTTGATACATGAGTATCTTCCTTTAGGAGCATAGCTGGTTATGAAAAAATTTAAGATATTTGAATAAAGTTTCCTTGATCAATTAAATCAAGGAAAGTTTCATTGATCAACTAAAACAACGAAAGTTTCCTTGATCAATTAAAACAAGGAAAATTTCCTTGTTGGACAAGAGTTTCATTTTCCTAAAAGTTATACAAAATTTTGGAAGGTTTCCAATTCCATTTTCTGCTCGAAACAGAAAAGTTCTACTTGCAAGACAAGGAAAGTGATACAGAAAACACTTCTCTATTAGGTGTATGTTTTCCTTGTTTGGTTGAAACATGAAAGTTTTCCTTGCAGGACAAGAATTTTTTTATAGAAAATACCAACGTTCTAAAAATTGGTCTAGGCGGTCTTTTGGGCGGGTTATTTCCAGTTCGAAAAAAATTAAGACTCTGTTTTTTTTTTACACATTTTGTATATGTTTCTTAGCATTGAATTTGAAGTAATTTATATACTATTATACTTAACTTTTATATATTATAAATTACAATAAATAAATAAATAACTGCCTACGCCCCCACCTAGTCCTTTGGGCGCTATTACCCTGCTCGCTACCCGCCTACTGCCTAGCATTTTTTTAAAACACTAGAAAATACCTTTCTAAGGAGTAGGTTTTCCTTGGTTGAAATAAGAAATTCTCCTTGCGGAACAAGGAAAGTGATATAGAAAAAACATTCCTATCATGAGTAGTTTTACCTTGTTTGGTTTGGAAATGTGAAAGTTCTCCTTGTAGGACAAGGAAAGTGAAACAAGAGTCACTTTCCTATTAGGAGTAGGTTTTCCTTTTCTTGCAGAACAAGGAAGGTGATATAGGAAACACTTTCCTATTAGAAGTAGGTTTTCTTTGTTTGGTTTGGACTTATTTCATCTATATATAATGTCTTTGTATATGGATTCAAGGCATTCAAAGGATCCAAGAAATTCAAGGCTAGAGATGTAGATCCATAGCTTGTTCAACAAAGCTCTCATGAGAATTGTTCTTCATAGAGCACCTCAAGAGTTTGTTCTTGAGGGAGAGCTTGTTAAGCAAGCTCTCAAACAGTTTGTTCTCGAGAGTATTGTAATCTTTATTAGCTATTAAGATAGCAAAGCTTGGAGCCTCAGAGATTTTTTCTTGAGAGGTTGGAGAGCTTGTTAAACAACCTAAAGAGTTTGTTCTCAAGAGAATTGTAATATTTGTTAATCACTAAATATTTGTTCTTGAGAGGTTGTAATCCGTGTTCTAATAATATAGTGGAAGGTTGGAAAAACATTGATTGTGTTTTCTTTTATTTATCATTATTTCCACATTAGCTCCGAATCGCCTGTGTATCAATGCTTGTAGGTGTATCATATATAATTAATTTCATTTACGTATCAATAAGTTTTATCATTTTCTAAATTAAAAAAAAAAAAAAAGTGGAATAACATTTCTAAATATAAACATCTATTCTTGGAGGCATCAAGGTGCTGGGAAATGGCAATAAACTTGAAGTTTTGGATCACATAGGCAGGAGAGGTAGCCTTCATCACACGAATTACCAAGACGTTAAGCTTCAGGATTTAGGCATTTGGTGTCTTACTAGGATTTCCCATAGTAGAACAACTCCTTTGGGTGTGGGCCTAAGGATACATGATTCATTAGCTCCTTTGGTGGACACCGATTAGCTCCTTTGATGGACATTTGTATCCCTTCAGACACGTTTATTTACTTTCCAAGGAACTTGGTATGGGAAAAAGAAATTCTTACTTCTTTGTGTGGTTGGTTTAGGGAGCTTTCTTCAATGGAGAATGGAGGTGTTGGTTCATTGAGGAATGCAAACTTGACACCTCCCTTGTTATTAGTTTGTTGAGTGTGGCATATCGATGGCTATCAAAGGTGTTGAGTGGGCATTACATTCGTGGAATCTCTATTGATGTGTTAAAAGTCACAATCTTCCCTTTCTTGTATCTTTAAACTCCTTTTGTAAATTGGCTCCTTATCCATTTGTAGGGACATTGGAAAGAAGAGTACAATGCAATCAAGTGGGTTAGTAATGGAAATTTGAGTCACTCTTTGGCATTGGACCTCTCCATACTTGTGTTTAAAATGGATCAACTCTGACTCTCGGTGCTCATTGGGTCATTCTCATTACGGGGCCTTAAACCTCTTAAAGTTCCTTATCTTTTTTCATATTTCCTATTTTAACAATCTGTTTGATCCTTTCAAAAAACACAAAAATAAATGACAAACAAAACAAGCTTAACATTAAAATGCAAAAACCTACCATAGAAATGAGAAACTAGCTGAACAGCAAGATGTTCTTGCCTACAATCATCACCACTTTTGACAATGACCTGAGTACAAACAAGAGAATGTAAGTATCTTAAGAAAGGACAATATAGTATGTTATTTGTGGCAAAATAATTAACAAGAAAACTTTAATGGAGAGCCATAATAAGCAACCATGTATACTCACTGGGAAGACTGAACAAATTAAACCTTTTAGAAAAATAACATATGAAAAGGGACTGACTAGTCTATGCACAAGCAGAACTTGGTACGAACTACCTACCAGCTGAGCAGGCACCAAGTTATAAATTGACATGATAATGTCATCTAATGCAAGATCCATTATGCACTTGGCTCCAAAAGAATGTGTCACCCCAATTAAGTAACTTTTCTCCAACTGTAATTGAAGGGTTTATATTAAATGCAAGCAAAGATTCCTCGGTGCATTAGTTGTGGATGTCGTGGTGTGGAAACTAGAGATGTTGTTACAAAACAGGAGCATTGAAGGACAACTCAAAAGAGTCAAGGTTCCGTAAGTAAATCAAAGACGAAGAAAATGTGTTGCAAGTTTAGAATGAACACCACTAAACATACAAATTGACTGGAGAAATACGAAGTGGAAATGAAATGTCCTGACATAAAATCAACCATAAACTCACAGTTAAAAGGTTTCAATTGCTTCAAAATTATTGAGACATATTTTCGGAAAGAATACATTGAAATGAATAATGGTTTACTATGAACAAGTTTGAGTGAGAAGTAATATTTCTTTTTGTTGTTATAGATTACCACTTCATCCTATATCCTATATGTTTCTTTGCTTGTGGACTGCGTTTCTCACCAAAACCTATACCAAAGATATCCTTAGGAAAAAAATATATATATATATTCCCTAATGAATGTCCTTTCTATTTTGGCATTTAGAGGAGGTGAGGCACTTTGGAGTATCTTGAAGAAGAAACTGAACCTTGCCAAATTTTGCCAAAGGAACTTTCCCCGTCACTAACTGACCTTCTCAACCACTAGCTGTTGTACTTGGTTTTTCCCCATTCGTTCTTATCAATGCAACTTTTGTTTTATTGATTAAAAAAATTTTCTTCAAAGACCATTTTCATTGGTGCCTTCAAGACTAAAATCTGAGACGTTAGAGCCCTTCGGTTAAAAAAATGACATTCATGTAAAAAGCAAAAAAACCTACATCACCAGAAAAGAGGCTCATTTGGCAAGCATTCGAGTAAGCTTCACACAGGAAACAATGGAGATGCTCTAAACTTCGATTGACAACATTTGGATTATAAATGTTAAACTATAAACATACCTAATACGCCATAGAAATACATGAGATTCATATTTCACAACAGAACTTGGTAAATAACAAAAATAAGCAGTTTTTCTTTTATCAGCAAAACAAACCATTAATTCAAACTCAATACAACCTGGTGACTAAGAAAGTCACAAGGGGAAGGAACAACATAAACAACTCAATTACAAAAGAAGCAGGCTCTCCCACTCAAACATGCAAGTATGAAAGGGGATGTTATGCAAGACAAACCAAACATGACCCCAAAACCAGAGGAGAGCTTTGAGTTAAGTGCATACAACAAGAAACTCTTCCTTCCTATTTTTGAAAATTCTCTCATTCCCTTCTTTCCAAATCACCCAAATTCCAGCAAAATAGACTTTCTCCACAGCCAACGACCCTTAATAGATCACTCAATTTTGTGCCGATTTGCGGCCATTTGCATAAGCTGTTCAAAAGTATTAAACTTACATTTTATCGTGGTGAAAACATTCATTGAAGATTATAAATCATGTTTACGGAGGTTTTTTTTTTATTTTGTTATAAATCAATCAAACAAACAGATGGAAAAATGACAGAGAAAATCACAAGCAATGAAGTACAAAGAAAGATGAGCAATTCCACAGAAAATAAACTATCCTAATCAAACATGCACACATGAAACTCCACAATTGAATGATTACCCCAAATATGACCCCCAATGCCAAACCAAGGCTTTTAATCTCCTTGGCCAATGCTTGAACATCTTTTTTACTCTCTTAAACATCTGTTGTTTCTTTCTTTTCAAATAACCCAAAAACTTTCATTTTAAATAATCAAATACCAGCAAACAAAACTTTATTCCACAGCCAAAAACCCCTCAAAGAACACCATTTCTCTGTGCCAATTGAGACCATCTGCAGGAAACAATCAGCTGAAGGAACTAAAGTAGAGGCTTCACCGCAAATAATCGGTCAGACAAAATGAAATGGCAGGAGAGAAACAAACGTAAAATAGATTCTAAATCTGCCTCAGAAAAACTGCATCTGTTGGGAAGAACTAGACCCCTCCTCAAAAGGTTATCGACTGTTAAGATTCTGCCATGCCCTACCAACGAAATTGACTCTGGGAGGCACTTCGTGCAGCCAAAAGATGCTATGACCAAAGGGTGAAGGATAAATGGGCCTGATGGCAAGCTAATGAAGAATTGCACTTGCTTCATATGGCTGCTTTCCACTGAAAAAAGACCTGACTTTTCATTCTCCAATTATCCATTCTTCATTAGAACTTGAAGATGGAACACTTCTGATAGCTGCAACTGGAATGGTAACTCAGAACCTCTAATTGCTTTTCTTAACCCAAGATCCCGAGACCGAGTGCTAAGTTCTACACCCATGAACATCTCAGCAATAGAACTATTTTTTCTAAGAGAAAGATTGAAAATCACTCTTGAGTTGGTCTTTAAGGGGGGAACCACCAACCAAACATCCTTCCAAAAATTAACTCTATGAATAAGAAACTACTTCTCATACTGGGGTTTGAGATACATAGCCCTCCACCAGGTACAGCCACAAGGAGCAGTGCTAGTTTTAGTGAACCAACCCTTATGCTAGTTTATGGAAGATTTTCATTATAACCAGAGACATTGCAATGTTCCATACTCATGAATTCATATCAAATACAATTAAACGTTTCCAGAAAAGGGTTCCAATTTTCAAGGGCTCAAAATATTTTAGAAAAGAAAAACTCTTGACATGATAAAAACATTATCATTTCAAAAAATACATAGACAAGAATATTATGCTGAAAGGTTTTGAAAATTCTGTAATCATTGGATTCCTTAGACTATTATGAAAGTGAATTTTGAAATGGATAAAGTTACTTTAGGGTCTGTTTAATTCCAAGAAAGATTTGTCATGCGTACAAAAAGAAGAAATGGGAGAGGAAGCTGGAAATTTTTACCATCATGAGGTTGAAGATGACTTCATTTTTGGAAGAAAAAAAAAATTAATAAAAATCTAAACCCCCACCCACCGAAGAAAACATTTTCCACAATTTCGTAACAAACCAAAAGGATATTTATCATCACAAAATTCATGTTCTTCATTCTCTTCCTCTTTCCTTCCTCTCTCTTCTCATTTTTTACAAATTTTCTTGAGAAAATTTTCCTTGAAATCAAACACACACTTGTTAAAAAAAGTAAATCAGAAAACTGATAGACCATAAAAGCACTGTGTTCTAAATAACATACAGGGCAGCCATTTCTTGTTTTCTTTTAAACTTTCTACAAACAACCTAAAAAATATTTTCCTAAGACTAAGTAACAATAGATCAAGACAAAGTAATTGGTGCAGCATGCAGCAAGATAAAATATCAAAGTTGATGAGACATATCATAAGGTGTATGTGTGACAAGCATCTGCTTGATGCTTTTAACAAACCCATAAACGAAAAATAATAAATTCAATCAATTCATTTTGTTTTGTTCACCATATTTTGTCAAAAGAAAAAAAAAACAAAGAAATAGACTACGATCCCAAATGAAAAACTTACAGAACGCAAATCCCAATCCGGTGATTTTCCATATACTGAACTTTTGCGTATCCTCTCTTTCTTTGCTTCCCAAAGTTCGCCCGACAAGGCATCAGTTGGCACAGGAACACCACTTGTGACCTATTAACAATAAGCATCACCTTCAAATGTGATCTGAAATGTGCACATTCACTTGGCTAATCATATAGAACAAAGACTTATACTAGTGCCCACCTTTGATCGTGTATCAGATGAATCTTGACCTGCTCCTATTAAAGGGAGTCCAAGAGGCGCCTCACCTTTTGCTGCAGCTGCCTATACAAAAAACAGAACTCACATGTCATGACCAAAATGATGCCCTAGAAAATCAAGAACAGTACCCACATAAATGTCAGCTAGTTCATTTATAAACTAATAACGTGGATGTAGGCATACCACATGAACGGGACAATTGGTTTTACAAAAAATAGAGGTTCGGAAATTTGTTAAATAGTTCATTTTCCAACTAATAACTTGAATGTAGATGTTCTTTTAAAGGATGTGGAAGTATACGACATAATGAAAGGTGAAAGATACATCTAAATCAAAACTCTAGCTATTCCTCATACATGTCTTCATATGCAAATACTTTCATCTAAACTGAAAAATGCAAGTAATATGTGCAATCCAACAGAATAATACATTAAATTTCAGTTAACATAAGAAAGAAAACCATATAACTGAATATACAAGTACAATTCTGCTAACTAATAGAACCACATTGGCAAATATCAGATGAATGCCGAACATAACATTGACTTTTACACACAAAACTTCATAAACAAAGAATGTGAAAACATGAATGAGAAAACTTCAAGTTTGTACTGCAAGCTACCTCAATAGCAATCAGCAAAATAAGAAGTGAGTCAAGCAGTACTACTTCAGCCCATATGTTGTACCAGAGTAATGCATATATGCAAATATACTGATTCTGTCCTAAATCCTTTATCTTTTAGAGCCCAGACACATAGAAGTACAAGCTTCGGTAAATAATAATGATAACAATAACAACAACAACGATAATAATAATAAAAATAATAATAATAATAATAACAACAACAACGATAATAATCATAATAATGATGATGATGATTTATTCAAAGGTAAACACTTTTTTTGAGGTTGCTTTCAACAATGATAATATTGGAAGGCGGCCTTAAAAGCATTGTGACCTCAAGAGTCAAAGACTTGAAGAAAATCTCACTAAAGTTACATCGTGGAAAACCCCACCCCATAAAGTAGCGAAGACTTATAACCATCACACCACAACTCAGTTCTTTATTGGAAAATAAAAATAAAAATAAAAAAATAAAATATTGTGTTCCTTTGACAGAGTTCTACAACAAAGCAAAAGGGAAAACCTCCCACAACACCTTCCCTTTCAATGTGAAATATCTAAGGGACATCCAAACCCTACATAGGTCCAGGAATGACCCACTACACAACCAAAAAAATGCATCGATAAACTACTAACCAACTCACAAAATGGAGGAGATGACTTTTATTCTTTGAATTAAAATAGCATAATCTCATTGATATCTGAATCACCAGATTCAACTCTGCCTTGGATGGAATATTGTTTCATACTCCTATCCATTGTAGTTAAGGCGTTGAGGCAAAGCGCACGAGCCTGAAAACGCTTGAGGCGTGAAAGCGCAATGAGATGCGCACGCCTCGTAACGCAAGGCAGTCTTAAACATTTTTAGATTTTTTTTAATAATAAGTTGAAGCATATCAACATAGTAGTAGTATACATCATTATTTTGATAAGTATCATAAGAAAAATATGTACAAAAAGTCACACAACTACTTAGAATTGAAATGGAAACATGATAAATTTGCATAGCATGGCAAAACAATGCACTACATAAGTGATAAAAAATAAAAAAGAGAAATCAGCAACAAAAACATCAAGCATAATATAAACTAATTCACCAACTTCTCATTTCTTACAATTTCACTCAACCTCCTCTTCATAACCCAATTTTTTATCATCCTAATTTTTATCATCTTCAAAATTAGTCATGTCTTTCTTCCTCTAAATCCAATTATCGCAATGGTGTAGATGTAGATGCAGGTACAACAAAACCTCTTCTTAAGTAATATGCTTGGAGTTGTAATATTTCTAGAACTTTTACATGGTTGTGATGATCCTTCATCAACTCCAGCAGCTTATCCATTGAGGCCACAGTATCATTAAGAAATACCAATTCATCCTCTACATTATTTTCTCTTGCATTCTCTTGACGGCTGCAACGCCTTGTAATTAAAATTCTCAAACCCTAAATGGCTATCTAATAATATGTATAATTTTACTTATAATATGTAAATAAATGACTTGTGAATTTGCAAAGTACAAAAGAATAACCATGTAAATATGCTCGAGGCGCTAGGCACACAAAGGCAGACGCTTAATTTTACCGCACCGCATTGCCTCACATTGAGGCAGTTCTTTTAAAAAGGCCTTGAGGCACGCCTAGCGGTCGCCTCGACTACAATGCCCCTATCCATATAAAAAAAGGACACCATAAAATTTACCTATCTTTTACAAACAAACTTCAACGATACATCATTAAAAACACCTGGTGGTGAATGATCCATAGCCATGACCCAATAATCGGAAGATACCGAAAATCCCTTTTCCTTATCTGATTGCTAGACTCATGTCTTCCTCTCCTCCCAACACACTATATAACATTACAAATTCACTAAATTCCCCCACCGATAGGGGTCCTCTTATAAGGTAAAAGTCCCACACCATTAACATTAGCATGTCGACCAAAGTCTTCTACCATCCCTTGTTTCCTACTGCAAAGCGCATACAATCTAAAAGAACATTCAATAAAGTCGTGCCCTCCTTTCCACACAAATCATGCCAAAATCTAACCTAACTACTTCAACCCTTTCATAAAATTTGCTTTGCTTTACAGTTAGAAATTCTCTGCATTTCATACAAAGTTGTTAGAAATTGTCTTCCAACTACCACCTTCTAGGAACTTGTTAGATACTAGGAATCTAGTTAGATCCCATGTGGTAATATTTTTCCTCTGATAATGATCTTCCACAAAGATTTCGTCTAAATTGTACCTCCATAGCCACTTATCCAATGATGCTCGGTTGATTAGTGGAAGAGGACAATTACCAAGACTACCCACCTAGGTAAACATAAACATGCCAACTCCCAGTTCAACACATGCAACCCTTTGTCCTCTTCCATGACGCCATAAGAACTTTTTCTTATCTCTCAATCTTATGAGAGATTGAAGCTTACTTGCGGAAATGTGACTAAAATAAATAGGCATATTAGATAACACACTCCTAATAAGAACAACTTTGCCACCTTCAAATGATAGCTTTAGCTTTGCCTTCCAGATAGCAAAGTATTTTCCCCATAATTTCTACAACTGAATCCCATAACAGTTGCTTTCTACTTTTTGCTCCACAGGAAGACCGAAATAAATTGCAGACAACACACCCACGTGACAATCCAACATGTCAGCACCCATAGCACTATTGACCCTTCCCCTACTCCATAAACCACACTAGCCAAAATGAATCGAGAACGCTTCAAAAAGCAGCAATATATATTTTGAATTCTATACCTGTACATTGTCACCCTCTAAGAAGAAGAGTAAGTCATCTGCAAACTGTAAATGGGTTAACTTCAGCCCTTTGTTAACCTTGACAGCAGAAATGAATTTTGCCGTCAGTGAGGAAAAAAATATTAAGAAATAGTATGATATGTCATACGTACTGTATCCAAGTTAAGCTATCTTCTGAATTTCGAATCCAAGAATACATCCCCTCTTATAGCTATAAGTTATGATATGTACTGTATCCAAGTCATATCTATATCCTAGTTTAATTATATTAGTATCCTGTATATGGAGCATCAAGAAATGATGTTTATAAATGAAATGCTAGGTGAGATAACCAAAAAATCCATTACCATTTTAATATAAGCTACAAACTCAACTATCACTAGCACGTGAACAACAAAACCACTCATGATTGGCAAAGATAGGTAACTATTGACACCAGTATGAAACAATACCATTGCATCTTATTTAATCTAATATGCCAGACCATATCTTCCACTTACAGGCCCACCTTTACTTCCTCTATGGCAATTGTGCTTGGAACGCGGCGGTGTTGATTCCGACGAGATGGCCCTTGAACCTCTATGTCTCCCATGTTGACACCAGGATCAGCTGTCAGAACAACTCTTACCCATTCCACTTCATGATCATGTTGTGTCGTTAATAGCGATGCTGAACTATAAGAACTGTTAGGATTGTCTGCTGCATTTCGAATGGAAACTGAAGTGGACCTTAAACTACCCTGCAGCGTACTTTGCGAATTAGATAATACACTGTTCGTTGACTGGGTAAGTAATTGCCTCTCAACAAAAAGATTCACATGAACAAAGTTCACTTTGGCCTCCCATAAATGAGCCATTGCCTGATCAATAGCTAGAGAAGTAGATCTCAGCATTCTGTCAGTACCATTGCGATGTATATCCTGCGAACTCCATAAAGGATATGCCCATGGAGGAGGCTTATGTAATTGTGCATCTCCATTTGCTAAAGGAATCCCTGCTCTGGAAAGCTTTTGAATGATCGACGTACCTTTTGAATGGCTACAGATCAAGAAGTCAGAATGCAAAACCTTGACAATGTTTATTAATGATAATGCACATAAGATAACTTTAGTATCGACGAACTATATAATCTGTTAAAATTACCTTGGTGTTTCACCTTTTAAAACCTCAACACAAATCAAGTAGGGTGCCTTTTCCCTAGAATTCAAAAGAACAGCTTCATCTTCAGGTATATGGACCACTCGATACATTCCCCTCCCCATAGGAAAGCAAACTCCTAGACATACATGCAAAAACTACTTAGAAGGAAGGACGCAACCAACATCTTGATCACAGACTTTCACATATAGTGCTTGAAACAACTAGAAAAATGAAAGAATCTACTGTAAGTACCAAACTAGGGCAGAATTGTTATCAACATCCATAAATGGGATGAATCCAAAACATGTGTATAGTTCTGAAGATGAGAAAAGACAGCGATACGAGTAGTAGAATAAAATAAACACAAAGAATAAGCTGGATATGAGCAGTTGTAACTAAGCGTATTAGAGTCTGCAACACACCAAAGTCCAAATATCATCAGAAGGTCTTCTACTTCTAAACCTGACTTAGATTGTGACAAACAAACAAGTCAATTTACACAAGCCAATGAAAACTTATTGAAATATTTGAACTGTGACTTGTAACAAGAAGGTGAAAACATATCCGTTTTAGATCCACTTTCATGGGAAAATAGGAAAACGTAGCCTGTTACATATCCAGAGCAGCGGTCGGATTATACCAAATCATCAAAGATAACATGCAGATAAATGACAGGCTCCATGTCAAAAAATAAAAAATAAAAACGTAAAAGAAGTGATTTAATACAACAACTTGTAGCCCTCGTCAACCAACCAAAGTCAGCCATAGTACTTAAAAAAGGACCAACATCTATCATGGACAAGAAATCATCTTTCTCAATGTTGATTACTGTTAGTAGATTTTGACCACACTTAGCAGA
Source organism: Berberis vulgaris (assembly GCA_963556465.1). Taxonomy (NCBI): domain Eukaryota; kingdom Viridiplantae; phylum Streptophyta; class Magnoliopsida; order Ranunculales; family Berberidaceae; genus Berberis; species Berberis vulgaris. The sequence continues at coordinate 88,182,242 of OY747127.1, read as the reverse complement.
TTTTGAGTATCACTATGTATTCTTACTCTTTAACGATTATTATTAGTAGAATTGGGCCATTATTGAACACACTTAATAGAGTTTGAGTGTCATCATAAACTCTTCCAAGCATACATACAGTGCAAAACACATCAATCAATCAACTATTTCCAATGGGGTGTGAAATATTTTGATTAAAAGAAATCAACAACGTAGTTGGTTTACTTGCTTCTTCTTTCTTTCATGATTTAAATAGGGTATGTATTGCACAAGGGTCTTGGTGTTTGATTGATTTAAAGCTATGTTGTCTGAAGCGCCTCTGGTGAGCTTTTTTTTCACAAAATTGCCCCACCTTAATTCAGTCCAAAGACGTGTTCACTAGGCTACGATACAACTATAGACCCTGACTACAATCCTTAAGTGAAGGTTTCCGCCTTGATACCCCTCATCCATCTCCACGAAATCTCTAACAATCCCTCTTTCCAACACTGTAATCTAATAAATTTGTGGATACTTAAACCTCAGGGACCTACTTCCACACCAGCTGTCCCCTCATAACAACACTTTAGAGACATCCCCCACATGATATGAGATATTCAAGGTAAACTTATCTTTTCTCTTCATTATACTTTTCCATAAAACACAACCATAGGCAATGATATCCCAGGCGCTCGGCGAGAAAAGGAGGGTCGTCTAGGCGCCTAGCACCCTAGGTAAAAGGCAACAAGGGTGAGCAACTTTTTACTACAAAAATTTTTCTTAAAACATTTAGGGAACGCCGAGGCTAGGCAAGGCAGTCGGTAAAGTATAGCCACCTATTGAGGGATGGCAACGGGGCGGATTTGAACAAATCCATCCCCGATCCGTCAGGAATAACGGATCCCCAAATCCGCCCCGCCAATCCGTTTACAATTTTAATTAAAAACCGTAACCGCCCCGTGCGGATTGGCGGATATCCGCCCCGCACTGCTAATCCGTTTACGGTTTGCAGTTCTGTTACTGGCAAACCAGATCTCCGCCCCTAATTTAGTTATTCTTCTTCCTAATTTGCTAACCTTCATTCATTAGATCAGTAACACAAAATTACAAAGAATCAATACAAAAATTACAAAAAAACATACAAAAAAAAAATTCGATCTAAAGATCTGAGATCACGGATCTCTGAGATTACAGATCACGGATCTCAGAGATCACAGATTTGAGATCAAGGATCTCTGAGACCTGAGATCACGGATCTCTGAGATCTGAGATCACATAGATCTGAGATCTGAGATCACAAATCTGATCTTTGATCGGGGAGAGGGAGGCGGCCGGGAGAATGTGAAGGGACGACCCAAGGAAAATCTTTCGGCTTCCGCCTTCGCTGTGAAAATCTTTGATCGGGGAAGGGAGGAGACAGAGATGACCACCAATATCCGTGAGAAGGAGACGAAGGGACGACCCTTCGGCCTCCGCCTTCGCTATGAGAGTCGTCCTCCGCCTGAGTTAGAGAGAAGAAGGGACGACCGAGGCCAACCTCCGCCTTCGCTGTGAGATTCGGCCTTCGCTGGCTGTGAGAACGAGACTGGTGACGAGAGTGGGGGAAAGTGGGAAATGAGAGAGGTTTAACGGTTTAACCCTTTATATAGTGTAAGGATATTTTTATAATTTCAATGATTAAACGGATATCCGTGGGGCGAATATGGCTAAATCCGTATCCGCCCCGATTAATAAACGGATACAGATTGGAAATCCGTATCCGCCCCAAGATCCATGGACCCTTTACCAAATCCGCCCCAAACAGAGCGAGTGGGGCGGATATCCGTGAAAATCCGCCCCACTGCCATCCCTAGACTACATAGACCATAGGAACAATTCACTTCTATGGAGAACCAGCCCTGACTCGAACCCCACATTTCGACCTTGTATTTCTCCTCCATAAAGACCTATGCTCAAGTCCAAATTTCCCAACGAAGGCAATGTTTGTCTCTCTAAACTTTCTGATGCTCAAACCCCCATCAACATCCTATTCTGATACTTGCTATATGATAACACAAACTTCCAATCACATCAATACCTCGAACATTACATTTTCAATTTTGCAAAAGGTTTCACTCATCATAGTGAGACAAAAAATGACTAGATAGACAATGCCCATTGATAAAACCTAATGTCCTTTTAGAGGGAGAAATCAACCTTTGTTTAGACCAAAATATCCCAAAATTGAACAGAAATAACATCAGATAGCTGAATATATTCTCAGCTTCAAAACTGCTTGAAGACAGCAATATTGAGCATGTTAGCAGTGATTAGTGCCAATTGCCAATTGTAACAGAAATAGCCTCTGCCATGCAACTCAAGTGAAGCTGTTGTGGCTTAAGGAATTAAGACATAACATCCTTTCCTGCACCACTACAGTGTACCGTCCCATTGTGACTGATTTAGAAACCCCTAAACCAAAATATTAAACACTGTCAAGTTCCAGGAAATCTTTATTAGATGAAGCGCAGAAGTTTCACAAAAAACTCAATCTTCTTTTCTCTCTGATTTAAAACAATGAAAGACAGAATAAAAAAAATGTGCCAAAAACAGAAGTCGCTAAACAAAAAATATAAACAGAAGTCGCTAAACAAAAACCCACACAAGCTTCTTCGCGAATCTTTGTAGTTTTTTCTTTTTAAAACCCTCACTGCACTATGTGTCTTAATCATAGTGGCAGCGCTGTGAAGATGATATAGGTGAATAAGCTACAACTTTTTAATATTCCCATCCAATATCAAATACCTAAGAAAGAGCCAGACAACCTCCCAGCTTGCTTTCATTTGGATAACTAAGAATTTTGATCATTTGGATAACTAAGGATTTTGATTTATTAATTTTAACAATCCAACAGCATCAAAAGTTAGTCAGTAAACATAATAATTAAAATGCAGAATGTTAGATTAAGATAAATGAAAGCATCTACAACCAACAAACACCAAAATAAAATACCTCCACTATTTTGAGCAGCTGCTACAAGGGAATTGATCTCCACTAGTGACTTGCAACACAACACGATGACAACGTCAATATGAGCCAATTATAACGTACAAAAAAGTTAAAGAAAATCGCAAAATAGCAGGACAAAGCAATAAAATATTATAACCTCATGTAGAGCACTTTTGCGATCTTCAATAGGAAATATATCCACCAGGCCATATGACGTATCACACAAGGATTGGACAAAATCCAAGGAAGCGTGATATGACCCTTTACGAACTTGAGCCAGGACATCCGTTGGTAATGGAGGCTTCGCATGTGATTTGTCATTCCGCTGCCGAGGGGAACCTGGGCGCTTCTACAAAACAGAATCCATGTGAAACAATAAATAGCATTGTAATGATTGTATCAATAGCAAATCAGGATAAAAAATAACATACTAGAAAGAAATAAACAAGATAGATACAGCTTTGTACTTACTAATGCTGCAATGAGAGGGAGAGTGCAGGGAAGAATTCGACAAACCAGGGCAGAAATTTTCCAAAGATAGCAAAATACATATGATGCAAAACTCAACAGTAAACACATGTTCTACATATATTGGGCCACATGGGGACCATTTTTTTAATGTAGTTGTTATTTTCTTTTCAACAATTGTGCAAGTTCAGATCGCATTGCTTGGAGAACCAAAATTCATGTAGCCGACCCCGAAAATCTCGGGAATGGGCTTTGATGATGATGATGATGATGAATTGTGCAAGTTCCTTTTAGATTCAGAATTTTTTAGGCCCCCAAGGCCTCAAATAATTTCTATTTCATTAACGGGGTTATCCATTGTTGCTTCGAATTAAAAATGGAAGCAAAACCATTGAAATGTTGGAGAGTTTCAGGAGATGGTGAATACAAGAGGCAAAGTGGTGAATGTTTGTTGTAATCAACTAATGAAAACATCTGAAAAAAGAGGGGCAGCAACAATGGAAGCCATACTTAAAGCATTGATGACATAGATGAACCAACAGGATGGTGATCATCCCACCCCCAAAAAAAAAAATTCATTGATAATGAGAGTTTGTCTAAGCAAGTTGCCCCATGGCCCCAAGAACACACCTTCCTACCTTTGATGTGGGACATCTTCAAACAGTCCCACTAAAACCAGACATTGATGATGGTTAAGAACAAACGTGTGATAAGCTCATTGATGAGTTATTGGCCTTAAAAGATGAGAGATCAAATACCCTCCCCTTAAAAGTTGTTCCAATAATCAACACATTCAGGAAAACGAAGCTAGGATTGGAGTCATCGCCTTTACTAAGACATGCCACAAGAAGACAATCTGGTGAAATCCCCCCTCCGGAGCAACCAAAGAAGCCAAAAACAAGGAGACATCTTATTTGATTTGATAAGATTCATTATCATATTGTGTGCATATTAAAACCCAATATGGTTAACACAACTTTGCTGTCCATTTCAATGATATTTTACCCTCATCATGGTGACAGTAATCTCGAGTAATTGCTTGATAGACAAGGAAGTCGTCGCGGTAGAATATCTTGATGTCAGTTAGTGTTGTGCAAAGTACAAACCCCTTTTGATGATTTCTTGGAAACCCAACCCTAACAACTTGTGTTGGTATAGTGGAAGAGGTGGGTGACATCCCCATGGCCAACATGCACATCAGGAGTACGTTGATCAAGCTTTTCATGGACGTGTAGAGTGCCGGCCTTGCCCAGTTAATTCACAGCCTAATTCTCACTAACCACCATGGCATTGGGAACAATATACTATTACCCTACAAGGTATGATTATTTAGACTCTTAGAATGATCCCACTATTCACTAAACAATCATTTCCTCCATGCCATCAAATCATTTTTTCAAAATAATATATATTTTATGTCAATCGATTTTCACTTGTCCTTGAAAAGAACCAATAGGAGATGAGTGAACAAGCAAAAAAATTTGACTGCTAAATGTGTCAAATTAATTTTTTCCACAAGCGATTCTGATTAGCTTTGACCTTGTATGGTGGGATGATCTCAAGTACCAGGAAGATCCATCAATTCTTTCAGGGAAATAAAAAGACGAAACGGGAAAAGAGTTTGTTCCCCTGGACTGTGAGCGGGAATCTCTCCTGTGTATGCAAAGTTTGAAACAACTTAATTTCAATTTAACACTTGCTATGTGTTTGATTGTGAGAGAATACAAAAAAGTTCATTGATCGTATGATGGGCTGAATTTTGAGGAGGAGATTCAAAAGATTTGGCAATATTTCATTGGCCCGGCCCATGTGGTTAGGGGACTTTCTCTTGATGCTTGTTCCACTAAGCCTGAATGAGAACCCTGTCCCTCATTCCTCCCTAATTGTTGCAGCCTTTGAGATTGTATTCGAGATGACCTGGTGCTCAAAGATATCACTAAAATGAGCCATACTATATAAGCATAATCTCAACAAGAAGAATTGTACAAGTTAGTGCTCTATAGTACAGCTTATGCTTCTCCTACCACATCTGCATTTAAAATTATAGCTTCTGATTCAGCTATTGGATGGAAATGCTTTGATTGTTCTGATTTTGAGCACCAGCCTGATATTGTCCAAAGATAAAGTGTGTTACTGCAGAGTCCTGTTCATTTACCGATGTCTTTCAATTTTCAATTTAGCCATGCTTGTTTCATTTTCAAGTTTCTATAATTCACCCATAATCCCTAGATATCTCCACCCAATTTCACTACAAACCCTTCATTAAACTATAGATCTACCTTAGATCCAACATCCTTCCAGCATTATTTTGAGAGAAGGTTCAAAATTTATTCATTGAAAAGAAAGCAAAAGGAACAATACAGAAGCCCATGGCCTCAAAAGTAATAACTAGCAGTTAAAGTGCTCCCAAATAAATAAGAAGTCTTGGAAGCATACAAACGAGAAGCACACATATACCGAAGAAAGCTCTCCTCCATGGGGGCTAGCATCCACCAAGTGATTATAGAATGAAGAAACTAAAAAAAAAACCACTCTTATACCATAGCCACCTCCAACTATCTTCATAGTTACCTTGCATCATTAAGAAATGAGTCATCAAGCTCCCAACTTCTACCTCTTCCCATTCATTGAGAGCTCTTCGATGTTGAAGATTCTAATACCCCCCTATCAATGCCTTGAACATAAAAATCCAGAGCTCTTCGATGTCGAAGATTCTAATCACCCCCCATTAGCGCCTTGAACTTAAAAATCTTGAGCTCTCCCCTATCAAGCAATGAACCCTGACAAAACCTAGAAAAGGTGTCTATTAGAGCCATAGAACCACACTTCTCATGCCAACATCTTACCAACAATTTATATTAAAATCCCCTGGACACCCTATTCATCCACACCATTAATAAACCCCCAATCTCTCTATCTCATAATCTTCAAATCTATTAGCAGTTAAAACGGATAACGGACCCATAACAGTCCAAGAGCGTTATAGGTTATAACGGAATAGTTTTTTAAAAATATTTTTAATACTCCCACAAAGTATTAATGTATTATAGAGTCAAAAAAGTAAATCATGTTCGTAACATTAACTTAAAAAACAAAAAACAATAATAAAAACATCTTCCCTTCATACGAGAGTGAGATCGCAATAGAGAGTGCGATCGACTCTTCGTCTTCCTCCCTTCTACTCTCGTTCTCTGTCAAACGACGAGGTCTGGTTCTCTGTCGATTGGTGATGGCTAGCTCAAGTCTTTTTTTCCTATGAATATAGGGTTCTCGTTCGATCGAGAATGAAATGGGTGATTTTTTTTTATGTATTAGAACAAAACGTTTAAACAGAGTTATTGAAAAAATGTTATCTCAATAACGGTCATATAACGTTGTTATATCGGAGCTGTGATACCATAACATGATAATGTCATAATATAACGGCTCACCCCTGTTAAAAATTATATTGGCGTTATGACGCCGTTTTAACTGCACAAATTAAATGATTCCCAAATCACCTTCAATTCCATCAAACTCATGTAAATTTCCCTAAAATACCTTCATCAAACTCATGTAGATTTCCCTAAAATACCTTCTGCACCAAGTGTTCGACATAATTCTCCTAAAACAATCAATTGTCAGGTACATAAACCATATGTTATTTGGATCAAAGGATTTCTTATTTGAATCTTTTGGTTATTCATTCCTTCGTGTTTACTAGTTTTGCTTCACTAATATGCGATATCATTTACAAGCTTCAAAGTAATACATTTTCACAAGCATAAACCAATAGTATGCATAGTTAACCAAGATACTCAGTGACAATGACAAGCCATGGCTACAAATAAGAACCTGATTGAAGTTTAGTTTCTTCCCTTTTGAGATTGATGGTAGCTGAAAGGTATGGATCCAACTCCGATGCAGTGGTTTGGTGTTCTAAGTACATGAATTCTATATATGGTTATGTGTTTTGGAAATCCGTCATGAACCTCAAAACTAGATTTGCTAAATGTGTGAGCTTCAAGCTGGCAATGTAGTTGAATCGACTTCTTGCATGAGTTTTGGCTTCTTGACACCCTCTCTGCTTTGCCATTCTTGCACTAGCAAGGTTTTCAATATAATTTACTTAGGTTAGCGCTGAAGCTAAGATAAATGATCAATTTTCTCTCCGTATCGTATCAAAACCAGTTGAAGCAAACAACTCTGACTGGTCATAGTTTGTGGCAGGTGATCCCTAACAGACCTGTTCCTATATCATGACTAGAATCATTTCAATTAAACACATACACAAATACACACACATATTCTATAAATAGGGTTATCTAATCATATGGAGAAAACAAGAAGAGCCCCAGATCCTAAACAAATACAATATAATTATCCAAAAATACATTGAACCCTAAAATTAATCTAAAGCTATCTAGTTAGTAAGCATTCATAGATATAACCTGAAGTTTTGACACACAAAAACATTAACCATTTTAATCTAAGGAGAAATCCTAGAACCCCAGATTCATATTAAGAATCAAATGCATTCAAGAGTTGACCCTGATTACTTGGACAAGATCTAACGATAAAATGCAAACAGCAATATTTCTTGAGCCATATACAAGAAGAGCTCCTCTAAGCAACAGTCAACTATAACAGCCAACATTTTATGGGCAAAGGTAGTTTAGACTTTAGAATTCAACTGAGGCGGAAGAAAGTTTTGGAAATTAAAACCTACTAAAATAACAACTTACATACACTAACCTCTTTTTGGTTTTTTGAACCAAACAGCTCAGAATCTTCCACAGTGCGGTCGCGGTCTCTAAAGAGCTTGCGAAAGAAATTCTCTGTTCCAGGACTACTTTCAAATGCAGTTTCAGCATGACCATTTTCAATTGCAGATGCAGCTTTAGAATCCCCAGATTCTTCCACAGAACGGTCCTTATCTCGAAAGAGCTTGCGAAAGAAATTTTCTGTTCCAGGACTACTTCCAAATGCACCTTCAGAATTAGCATTTTCAATTGCAGATGCAGCTTTAGAATCTTCAGATTCTTCCGCAGAGCGATCCCTATCTCGAAATAGTTTGCGAAACAAGTTTTCTGTTCCAGGACTACTTCCAAATACACCATCAGAGTTGCTGCTTTCTATTGCAGATGCAGCTTTAGAATCTTCAGGATGCACACGAAACAATCTACGGAACAAAGAAAACTCTGAAGACTCTTCTTCCTCACCTTTTGAATTCCTTTTATCTTCGTCATTGGTCTTATCATTCCCATCTTTCTTGTCATCAAATTTTTCCTTGAAAATTTTACGGAAGAAGCCATCTTTTTCATCTTCTTCTGCTGATTTAGAACCTACTTTGTCTTCGGAATCATTTTTATTATCACGAAATAACCTCTTGAAAAAACCTTCTGAGCTTGACATGATTTCTTCATCATCGTCTTTACTGTCCCTAAGAAGCCTACGGAAGAAACCTTCCTTTTCATCAAGTTCTACTGATCTCGTACCAGCTTTCTCTTCAGAATCATTCTTACTATCTCGAAACATGCGCTTAAAAAATCCTTCCGAGTCCTCTTCTTCTTTACTATCTCTAAGAAGCCTCTTGAAGAACCCGTCTTTCTCAGACTCTTCATCATCCTTTTCCATCGATTTCCTAAACAACAGTGCATCCCGAACTTTGGGTCCTGGAATAAACTTCTTAAATATCTTATTATCATCCGGTTGTCCAGGGGACTGCTTACCAGCCTCTTCCTGCAAAGAATTGCTTCCAGTAGTAGAAGGCGCAAACGACATAGACCGTTGAGCCGGTGGCGACGAAGTTAAGGACAACAACCGCTGCTTACTTGACAATAACTTATTAAGCACTTGATTTTTACTGATGGGGCTCGAAGGAGCTTGTGGCCTAATCAAAGGCGGCCACTCCCCCATCAAAGTGGCAGCTATCTGACATTTCTCCTGTATCCTACTAATCCCCTCATTATCATCGGAATCCTCAAGCTCGGCCAACAAAAACCAATGCACCTTCAAAGCCATCTGCAACGACTTGGAACACATATCGATAACAAACTTATCCAATGAAGGACTCGGCTTGTGCACCATCATGTAACAAATCTGAAACAAATAGCTCTCAATCCCTGAAAGCGGCAATGTGTACATTCTATTACACAAATAGTCCCTAACCCCGGGATGGTCATGCTTGTACAAATAACTCACAGCAATCCACTCGCAGAAGAACGCTGAGTCGAAGAACCTAATGAGCCAGCCACTCTCCCCACTCTCACTCGTCAAATTGGTCCGCGTAATTTCTCGAGGTGAATCTGATTCACCTCGGTTTATCCCTAATAGCCTCGCCATATTCAATCATTCATTCGACCATCACTCAATTCACAAACCCTAATTGAACCCTAAAAAAATCAAAACTTGTCTTTCCACACAAACTTGTCGTCGAATTGATCCAATAGCTGGAGTTGTAAAACCTAAAAGTAAAACAGTGAAATTTGAGAGAGGAAACGAGTAATTTTACCGATAAGCTGCGTGATCAGAGGTTGATTCGAGAGACACGATTTCGATCACTCTGAAAGTGAGAATGGTCGAAATTGGACCCTGGAATTGGGAGAGAAGAAGATCGGTTGCGTAGCGAAGAAGAAGTTTGGAGTGGTGGGAGAGAAGATAAAGGTAGAAGCTTTGAGAAGAGAGAAGCGAATCGTGTGTTGAGTTTGGTTTGGGGTTTCAGTAAGTAGGGGGCAGTCGTTGTTGTGGTGGTGGGCGTCTTCGTCTTCTTCTTCCTTCGATGTTGTTGGTGTTGGTGGTGTCGTTGGTATAGGACAGAGATGATGCAAAGGACATGGCAACATATTTTTATTTTAAATAATTAATTTCTGGGCAATAATTGTTTGATGATTTTTAAATGTGAAAAGGGCGTTACTATGTACACCCACGTTTTCCTCCACGAAAAACCACTTTTCCCCTCCAAATCAAGGTGAAATTTTTCGATGATTCTAAATGGCGAGGAAACGGGCGAGGGAGGGGGTGTGACCCTCCATCCCCCTCGAGATGCATGCCAGTGTGAATCTCGAGGGGCCCTCGTCCGTTTCCTCGCCGCCTAGAACAACTCGAAATTTTTACTTGTGCCACCGTGCTATTAAAACTCTATCTCTAACCATTCTCACTAAAAAAAACACGAGGCTCTCCAAGGCAATGCGAGAAAACCTCTCTATGTGCATTTTTATCCATTTTCCTGGTCTAATTGACTCCAACTTTAACCATTAACTGCTTTAGACATTTCTATATGTATTTTTTTTTATCAATTTTGCTTTACAAAGACAAACACAGACAAAAATTACACTTCTCGGCAATTCGAGAACATAGTTTTACTTCAGTTTCTCAAAATACTAAAAGGGGATTAATGTGGGTGCACAAAGTACACCATTGGTGGTAGAGTGTGAAAACGATGGTGTACTTAGCGAGTCAGGGTATTTGGCCGTTATGAGGCTTAGGAATGGTTGGGCCTGGAAAAGGAAGATAGAAGTCAAAAGAGGTTCAAAACCCAATTGGGGAAGTAGGTTGTCGCTTGGCAAGATTGACACGTGGCTAATAGAGGGGAGGAGGTGACCAAAGGGGTTCAAGGAAAGAGTTGAATGACAAAAGGGGAGGAATTCCTATTGAGTATGCCAGAGAGATGAGATAAGAAAGGGGTATGAGAATCTAGAGGAAATGGGGCTGAAGAAGAGAGAAAAAAAATATAAGGAATAGAAAATCGGGGAGAAGGGAACAATAGCCTGAATCTACCCCGCACATAATAACATTATTTAATAGATTTGTCACATATTGATAACGAGACAAATAATGAGGAAAATGCCAAGCCTAATAGCGAGCCTATTGAAGAAGGATAATTGGAAAACTATTCGACAATGGCAAGTTGTTCCTAACTGGAGATGTATGGTGATTTGACTTTTAAGTTTTTTTTTTTTTTTTTTTTTTTTTTGTAGGTGTTTTTCATCCGGATCAAACTTAATTTATTGGTAGCAATTGGTAAATGATGATACATTAAATAGTGCTTTGATCACGACTGTACATGTGGTAAAAATCATCTATCACAATGAGCAAGCACCTCAAGTTTAACATGGATACACATGTCTAATTACTAAATGTTGTGACCAGAGTTAAAGGTTCAACCTCAGGCCCAACAAACCTCTTATCTAAAAAAAGATAGACGTTATGATGGAGACAAGTCATGGTAAGAATCATTCCCCCAAAGACGCATCTCAATGAATGAGGAAACCATTGTAAAAAATGTCCATTTTCATCGCACTATGCCTTCTTAAGTCATGCACAAAGTTATTTACTCACATTATATAAGGTAAATGATAGATTCGCGAAAGAGGTATACAAACACAATACAACTATAATCTGTCCAAGTTCATTATCCCCTACAGTTAACTGACTTAAGCATTGGAGTGTCTCCGGTCACTAAATAGGTGGTATTTGACAATCTAACCTTGTTTTGCAGGTCAGATCTCAAGGAGAACAGATTTTGATGTATCAATAAAGATAACAATACAATTGTTAATATATTATCAAAAGGTCTAATCCCGCTGATAGTCGGCGTCGAGAAAGTATCCAATTTAATTGTGAAATATGAGGGAAATGCAAGATAAATCCAAACTGTAAGCATACTAGAGTATGCCCCGTGTCGTTGGTACTCCATATAATTTTATTTTTGCTAAATATTTTGTACTAAACACCTCTTTCACTATCCCCATTTCGGCTTTGAATTAGTATTGAAGTGTAAGCTTATTTTAAAGTAAAAATATATATTATAAATTTTATAGTCTACTCAGTCAAATTTGAATCAGTTGGAGAAAAATTTAAACGCTGAGAATGAGTTCTCCCCCAATATTTGAATTCACCAAAATATGAAGTTTAAAGTTTTTGTTTAAATGCGCATTAAGATGCCCGACTCATTTTTTCTGATATGATCAACCCGTCTCACTGCTTTGAAAAATATTAAAAACATATAAAACTTTATATGTTTTTTAATTATAGAATATATATTTTTAAAATTTTAGCGCTCGTGTTGATCATTTATTTTGTTGGAAAGATCTTAAAAAATGCATTTCAACGATATTAACTTTACCAAAATTCGATAACGATATAGATAATTATGATAATTTTCATTTTGCTAAAAGCAAAACACAATATTTTTTCTCTCCGCCACATGTACATTCCACTAACTTTTTTTGAAAATTTTTCATTATTTTTGCCCTTCTACATGTTTTATATTTACAAATATGTTATCATGGGAAATGAATCTCAAGCCTCAAATTCAATACATTTCCCAACTTTCAATCCTAACTATATTTTATCTCTAATTCTTTTGATTTGACTTTGTCCCAGTCATCAATGAATAATAAAACACCATTCTGAATTGTAATATAGCTGATTCATAGTGCCAAAACTCGTTCAATGGGTGGATACAAAGAAGTGTGATTGTTATTTATAAATAAGAGGGTTTGCACAAGGTGGTGACAAATGGAAGATAGAAGTGGTGTGTTGAACCCACAACCATCCCTAAACAAAGTCACTTGTTGTTCATTTATACCCGGATAGATTAACATAAGAACTAGATAAATGTGTTGGCCAATATGTCCAAGTCAGGTATATTGACCAGTTTGAAATAAAGTTCATTAATAATGTGTATAATTTGAAGAATTCTTAGAATGTAATTGCGCGGTTGATTACGCTTCAACAATAAAGGTAGGATTAAAAATGTATTCACGAATTATGTCAAATAATATAAAAATATACGGTGAAATTATAAATCACATATCAAGTGTTAAAATTAGGTTTATGCTTTGTAAGGATTATTAAAAAATTATCCAACTCATGAGGACCATTGTCAAAACACAAGAATATTGAAGTCAATTCATAAAGACAAGTCAAAGCTATGAAGACCAAGATAAGTCAACAAAAAGTCAGAGAAAGTCAAGTCAAGTCAACCAAGTTAAAGAAAAATTATTTGCATATGACTCAAGACTTGAAATTCAAATTCAAAATTTGAATTTAAAGATATTATCTCATTAGAATGAAATATTTTCTCATGAGACATGCCCATGTGATAAATGGACATGTCCACTTGACAAAGTACTTGTCAAATATTTTGCCCATGTGACTAACTAATCCTTTTGTTTGAAAAAGAGATTTGGGTCAGGCAAGGTTGACTTCACCCTCTGTGGTGTCAGTACAACGGACAGTCGTTCTGCAAGAGCAAGTAGTCGTTCTGAAAATTGGTTTCTAATGCAAGCGAAATCGGCTTCACCTCGTTCAACTAAGCCTATAAATAACGTTCAATACCCATCTCTCAAACCATTCTCAAATCCTTCAAGCCACCTTTCAACACCCTTTTTGCCTACCCTTTAGAAGCTCATTCACCCATTCAACACCCATACCTAAAATCCTTGAGTCATTCATGCCACAATCTCTTAAAATTGGTTAATTCGAGGCCTCTTATAACCTTCAATCTGTTATTAAACATTCGTCATTTAACTTTTCCCACTTATTCTCAGTTGTAAAGCACCTCCGAAAATGTTAGTGATAAATACTCAAAACATTGATTTTTACACCGCATTTAGCTCTTTATTGGTCTCTAGTTGTGCTTAAAATTAATTAAATGTCTATATTTATCTCGAATTTAATTAGTCATAATTTTGCAAGAAATCAAGAAATTTGCAAAATTCGAGATAATTCTACCATAAATTTGCACGATGATGAGTAATTGAAAAAATTACGAAACCAATGAAAATGCAAAGTTCGAGGCATTTAGACATGTTCATGGCACATGTGGATTAAGAGTTACATTTCAAGACCATATTATAGGAGAACATTATAATTTTGCTCTCAAATTCTTGGAGAACGACATCTTATATCTCATACATCTCTCATCTCTTAGCATATCTTAGATTAGTTTTTGCTTTTCATTCATTTGTAAAAATTTAAATTCAAGTCGAGGTTATTATTTGTAAGTTTTTAGTTTTGAATGCACTAAAAGTTAAAAAAAAAAAAAAAAAAAAAAAAAAAAAAAAAAAAAAAAAATTCCCATTGTCTTTATTTTATGCATTAGTTTATTTTCAAATTTATTTAATTTAATTCTTCATCTCCCTTTCTAGTTCTACAAATTACTCTTAAAACCATTTATCACAATGACAATGGTACGCTAAACCTCTCATCTCAAGGAAAAAAAGATGAAATTTACTTGAATGATGTAGATATATTTTTTTTAACAGAAAAAAATAAATTTAAAAACTTGTATAATTTCTACTATTCTTCGATTCAACCAATGAATTAAAGCTGTCAAATCGAAAGATGGACAATGAAAGATTATGCGAAATGAAGATACTGACTTGGAAACTAGAATTATATATGATGATACATCAAAATGGGCCGATTATCACGACCATACACGAGGCATAAAGCCCATCACGAGAATACATCGCCCGATCCATTGGGCCAGCTCATAAAACACAAAAGGATTGAGGACAATTATAGAGGCCCCAAATAGGCCCATTTCTAAGGAAGCGTAAGCGGGATCCGAATCCAAGCCCAGACGAATCAAATCCAAGCCCGTCACACGTTCTCTCATTAAGAAGAAAAACGTTGCACCAAGAAAGAGCCGTGGAGGAACCTACGCCTCCACAAACGCATCTCCATCAAGGAGGAGACTGTTACAAAATCATCTCATTCCGTTGCGCCTCACATGCTTAAGTATCACAGAGAGTTAACTACGACCCTTATAAAAGGTAAAGGAAACTTTCAACAAAAGTATGCAACTTTAACTGAGTTTTTTTTCCAGATTTACTTCCTTCTTCCAACAGAGTTACTGACTTAAGCATTGGAGTACCTTCGGCCACCAAAAAGGTGGTATTTGACAGTCTAACAATGGTTTTGCAGGTCAAACTCACAGGATAACGATTTTGGACGCATCATTTTGGCACCGTCCGTGGGGAACGAAAAGTTTCCTCTGTACGAAACACACAGTGATAAAGTTTCATCACAACCAAACAAAGAACTAGCAAACCATCAGATAAAATGATGCAGACCCCATATTACGACAACTTTCCCTCCGATGTACCACTAACAATTGGAAAAAAAAAAGACACAATTTGGATCACCGAACCATTAGCATCAAAAAACGTGGATCCACTACATGCAATAGTTCAAACAACCCAGACGACCGTCGGCGCTGCCGCGAACCCTCGGGTAGACTCGCTAATGGCCCAAATGAAATACATGACAAAGATGCTAGAGAAAATCGCCCAAGAACACGTTTAGCCAGCCGACCCTACTCCTGCACCGCCTCAACAAAACTTCACTATCCGAACTCAAGGGAGCGACAAAGTTTTAGCAAAACCCCAACAGGGAAACGTTGAGAGTAGCGAACTCAACCGAAACAAAACTCTGCAATGCGATGAAACAATTGCTAAGATATCGTTCAAGATCGGAGTCACAGATCCCAACATACTATACAAATTGGCCAAGCCACCATCCTCTGATGAACTCATGAATAAGGCAATGCCAAAGAAATTCACTCCACCAAAGTTCAAAGTGTACGATGGCACCACTGACCCAACTGACCACCTAAGATACTTTCACCATATGGGCTGTAAAGGAAACCACAAAGTCGATCTTGTGCAGAACGTTCCCGACCAGCCTCACTTCCACAACAATGAACTGGTTCAACAGCTTACCGCCAAGGTCAATAGATTCTTTCCAGGCCTTAGCCACTGCTTTCATTACCAGATTCATCGGGAGCCAACGGATGAGGAAATTATCCTATTACCTTTTGCATATCCGACAAAAGTCGAACGATATAATACGAGAATATGTTACTTGTTTCACCAACAAACAAACAATGATTGATGGATGCAGCGACGACACAGCCACTGCCACTTTTGTCGCAGGATTGAAAAAAATTTACCTTTTTGAATACCCTTAACTTGGAATCTCCAAAAGGCATGGCGGTCCTACTGAAAAATAGCACAGAAACATATTTTCCTCGAGGAAATGAAAGCTACAAGGAGAACGAACAACCAGGAAGGGAGAAAGAAAAGACGAAAGAAGACGAGATAGTGGATCACGGGTGGACAATAGTCATTTAAAGAAACATTGAGGAGACGGGCACACAAAGTCCAACCAATAGGAATCCAGGAAATCGCAGTCGACACGACCCAATCATGAGCGAATAACCAGCGAAATGAGGAAGGATTATAAACCATACACTGCCTTAAAAGCAAACCGAACCGACATATTAAAACACATATCAAACTGGGAGAATGTCAATTGGCCAACAGGAATGAAAGGAGACCCGAAAAGACGAGATAAAATACAGGTATTGTTCTTTCCACAAGGATTACGGGCATGATAACGATGACTGCTACAAATTAAAAGAAATCATACATTGGATCCAAAGAAGACGACTGGATGAGTTTGTCGGCACATCAGATAAGTAGTTCAAGGGTAAGGAAAAAATGAACGCTACCGCCACGGGATCAAAAGAACGATCAAGGGAATTAATATATGACCTACACAACATTCGCCCTGGGAAAGAAGCACCTCCCACCCGAACAGACCTATATCGAAAGGCCAACACTCAAAAGACCTCAACAACATAAACAAATTCGGCTAAAATCAATCGCAAAGGAACTAACAAACCACATCAGGCCACAACAGGCAAGGCTAAATGGGGAACAACAACCACGCGAGCAAATAATGTCATAAATTTGAAGGAATAGCAGAGGTACGAGCACTAAAGCAAGGGTAAGCGATAAGCAACACAGGAATAAAAGAAGAACCTCTCCACGATGTAACGGAGCCATTATAGGAAAGCGACTGCTGAAATAGTCAAAAAAATTCAATAAAGTTTCATTTTCGAAATCAATGTCTCACAAAAGCAAAACAGCTTAATAGCAAAGCTACAAAAAACAATGGGCGCAAAAGCCCACAAAGAATCAAGATGCAAGTCAAGTATTCATGATAAGCTTCTGATCCGATCAACCAAAGAAGCAAAAGTTGGACACCCGAGTCAAACTGAACAAAAACTTCGAATCGATTGAGGTTTCGAGTTAACAAAGTCAAAGTTGAACGAACGAGTCAACTAAAATGAAATGACTTCGATTCGACCAGAGTGTCGCACAAAACGAAACAAAAGTTGTACACTCGAGTCAAACTGAACAAAACTTCAAATCGACCAAGGTGTCGAGTTAACGAAGTAAAAGTTGGAAATACGAGTCAAACTGAACAAAAACTTCAAATCGACCGAGGTATCGAGTTAACGAAGTAAGAATTGGACACCCAAGTCAAACTGAACAAAAACTTCGAGTCAACCAGAGTGTCGCACAAAACGAAGCAAAAGTTGGACATCCGAGTCAAAAACTTCCATTTATTCAAAATCCGCTCAATTACAAAAGAAACAACGGAAGATTAAGGGGAAACATTTATAACATCCTTGACAACATCACCCGCAAGAGCCGAATCAACAACATGGACTCCTTCAAGAGGAAGAAGCGGTATTTCAGCCAGTGGGACACCTGGAGGATCTCCAGCAGCATCTCCAACAACATCTCCAATGACATCTTCCACGTCCTCAAAAGTCTGATGCACCAGAGGACGATACTGGGTCAAATCGACACCAAGACCCTCGATATAATCAAAAAGCTCAATCCGACCATCAACAACGTGTTGATAGTCTGCCACCTCCATAACATGGAGTCTATCCTTAACAGTAGCAACCTCACTTCTTACAACGATAAGTTGGCCCTCGGTAGTAGAAAACATTGCAGAAGAATCAGCCTTGATTTCGTCAAGCGAAGACAACAATGGCTTCACCCTTTTATCAGCAATATCCCAATTTTTAGAATGCTCTACCATGGCCCGCGCGGTCTCATCATGGAGCGTCTTCTCAGTAGAAAGCCCCTTCTCCACATCGAGCAAACGTGTGCGAACGCCCTCCAGGTCAGCTTTTAGATATTCGAGCGCCGCCACAAACCGATCCCATGCACCTTCCACCTCAGCCAACGACGCCCAAACAACTTCAACCGCCTTGGTTCGTTCAGAGCATCGAGTTTTTGACCCGTCATATTGGTGAAGAACATGAGAGAACACCAGGAAAAGCACAGAAAGCTTCCTCTCTAAAGAAACCATAAGATTGTGATTGACCTGACGACTCAATCTTATCAATCCTGCAAAGGCGAGATGAGTCATCTTGTCAATCCCCGACCCGCCACGGAAATCGCAGCGTGCCGATGCGTGAACTAACACGTACACAGGCGGATCGTAACCGGCCACAACATCATAATATAACACATTCTTGATACGAGAAACAAACGAAAATAAAACTACGCTAAAGTTTGAACAAAATAAATATATATTTGATTCGCCCCGCCAGAGTCATAGCGACAAAACCAGTATACAAACATCTAGTTTAACAATATAGTACATCTGAAAACACAGAGGAAGCAAAACATACCCGTACAGGGCGGACACAACCAAAAAGCTCAAAACGCGCCTACAACGGAAATCGAGGCCTACGCGCCACGATCAGCAGGAACGCCAACACTGCCTGCACTCCAATAGAAGCACACCCCTGGCGGGGTCAGCAAAGCACAAAGCTAACTGGTGCGAGCGAACTAAATACAAATAACAGAATAATAAACAAGGAAAATTCATGCCACACAACAATGAATAAGCAACAAGTTCTAAAGTCTAAATCACACCGTGTCTCTAAGGATAATGTTTCTAAGTTCAAGCAACAACACAAACATTTCAGATTCAACAATAACTACCAGTTTACGATATATGTCGATCATTACACACGATTCAAACATGGTAAATATCAAGCAATGGAAATAAAACAATCTCATAATTCTTCCTAGCCTCCTAGGTATAGCAATTAGGTTGAAACCAAAAATTCGGTAAAATTATGTATAAGTGTCTCATATCGTAGGTATCCGCATACCCTACGAATGTGTCTCACCCAGACACATCCCACAACGTGCACCAGTACCACTTCAGGCTTGTTTGTATCCTAATGGGGTGTCATCTGCCAGGATACCAACTCAAACATCCCGAACGACTGGCCTAACACGGCCAACCTAACATAATCAAAATCAAGCGCGCTGGGAGGGAAAGCGAGTAATCTCCAAAGCACGTCCTCCGGGACCCGTCCTACTGCACTCTATAGTGGCAAGTGCGTGCGGGAGCTCACCGCACCTCAGCAAGCTTGCCACATGCAATAGCGTCCACAATGTCAGGTGCGAGTCATCTCAAGCACCATCCAACTCACGATGCGAGCAAGCTCCTAAGCATCGGCACAACAGGCATTATAGCGGGGTAAAGACACTTATACTACTATCCACATGCACAAAAGACAAGTCTGTACATAACCAAATGTAACAGACGTGCAATCATAAACAATTCGGCAATTTTTATAAAATCACGACTATGCCAGGGTCCCAACATGACCCAAATCACCACAATAAATTTATTCGAGTCGATTATCATACATGCTCAAGACTCGAAAATCCACGGTAAAACATGATATGCTATGCAAACTCGAAAACAAAGCATACAAGTCTCATGTCATTACACCAAAGCCTAATCACACCAAAATTTCCATTCGATTTCATTCAAGTATAACATGCTTTCCGAAAATCCAAGGCATAATTCATTCACACATAACTAACACAATCCTCGAAATATCTGAAAACTACGAATTCCGGATTTTGATTCAATTACACCCAATTGACGGTATAATGTAAAAATTCAATTTAGGATTTCAAATAATTATTTCTTAAAATAAAAATTATAGTTCCACTCACCTGGCGGAATGGATTTTCAAAACCCAATTCCTACCGGTCGAAGCTCCAAACACGCAAAACCACGAATGCGGGACCACGAAAATTCTAAAACTGCAAGGCGGACTCGGAAATGAGTAAACTAGCCGAAAACTGAAATAAATAAATAAATACAATCGGCGCGCGACGGAAAGAAAAACTTACAGGCAATAAAAATTCGGCAACCACCCCGCCGCAACCCAAAGTTGGGCGAAAACGTGCCGAAACCCTCCCTACTCCGGTCTGATCGCTACCAAACTGCACAACAGCCCGCAAAAGAGTCTAAGGACACTCGGAGTCACGAAAATGAGGCTCACCCAGGCACCCAAAGCTCGGTTTCACGCCGAGGAACCCTCCAAACAAACATGCACCCTGATTTTTTGAAAAAAATTTGGCCAACCCCAAAACAACCTTGCATGTCGGTTCTAAGGGCTCCCAAGGACGCCACCAAGGCCCCAACACGGCTGATCGGAGCTATGGAAACCGATCAAACCCAACCCAAATGAAAACTGATTTTTTTTTTTTCGAAAAAAACAACTGAGAAATAAAGAGGGGGAAGAGGAGAGGACGAACCGAGGAGGAGGAGGTTAGATTGGGGGAGAAAATCACCCAAAACCGCCGAAAATCCGCTGGAGAAAAGGCGAGGAGCTCGCTGCGTCGCTCACTGGACAAAAAGAAAAGAAAGAAAAAGAGGGAAAAGAGAGAAGAAGAAGAAAGGGGGGGAGGGGGTCGTTTCATTTTAAGGGGTGGGTGGCTATGTGCCCCCACCACCTTTGCTGAGTACACCCCGCCTTAAAAATATTTTTTTTTCTTTTAAAAACGCAGATCTCACATCATACACACCTTAAAAGAGATCTCGTCCTCGAGATCGGACAAAAGCCACGACAAGAAAACCTAGGCAAAAAGCTCGGGGTATTTCTGTCTCATCTGGTCCTCCAGCTCCCAAGTCACGTCACCCGCTCGGTGGCTCCACTGAACCTTCACTAACTTCACTATTCTCCGACGAAGTTGTTTCACATCATCATCAACAATGGCTATTGGCCTCACTGGATACGTCAACTCATCCGAAATATCCACCTCAGCAGGCTCCATAATCTGTGACGGGTCTGCCAAACAGTTCCGCAACATGGATACGTGAAACACGTCGTGGATACCTGACATACTCTGCGGCAAAGCCAATCTGTAGGCCACTGGTCCAATCCTCTCAGTAATCTCATATGGCCCTACATACCTCGGTGCAAGTTTCCCACGACTTCGAAACCTAACAACTCCGCGCATCGGGGAAACTTTCAGAAAAACCCTGTCACCAACATCAAACTCCAACTCCTTACGCCTCCTATCAGCGTAACTCTTCTGTCTACTCTGGGCTGTCAACAACCGCGCTCTAATCAGTTCAATCTTCTCAGTAGTTTCTCTGATCACATCCGACCCCATCACAACTGACTCTCCAATCTCTGCCCAACAAACAGGGGACCTACACGGTCGTCCGTAGAGTGCCTCAAACGGTGCCATGTCAATACTTACGTGGTAGCTGTTGTTGTACGCAAACTCACATAACGGTAGGTGATCTTTCCAACTGCCCCCAAAGTCTAAAATGCATGCTCTAAGCATGTCTTCCACTACCTGATTCACTCGCTCAGATTGGCCATCTGTCTGTGGATGATAAGTTGTACTCATGTCCAATCTAGTACCCATAGCTTGCTGAAAGGTCTGCCAGAAGTGGGCTGTGAAAAGCGGATCTCTGTCGGATACAATTGAAACAGGCGACCCATGAAGGCGGACTATCTCCCGAATGAACAACACTGCTAGACTGTCTGCCGTCCGATTCATACTAACAGGAATGAAATGTGCACACTTCGTCAACCGATCAACAATGACCCATATCGACTCATTACCTTTCCTCGACAGTGGAAGTCCATCGATGAAATCCATAGTGATATACTCCCACTTCCACGTCGGGATATCCAATGGATGCAATAACCCAGACGGTCTCTGATGCTCGGCTTTCACCTGCTGACAAGTCGCACACCGTGCCACAAACTCTCCAATGTC
Organism: Berberis vulgaris; assembly: GCA_963556465.1. NCBI lineage: Eukaryota > Viridiplantae > Streptophyta > Magnoliopsida > Ranunculales > Berberidaceae > Berberis > Berberis vulgaris. The sequence continues at coordinate 88,159,920 of OY747127.1, read as the reverse complement.
TTTCTTCATGCCATGCCACCAGAAAGAACGTCTCAAATCTCGATACCTCTTTGTTCCACCGGGATGAATGGTGAAACGAGATCTATGAGCTTCCTGTAAGATATCTCTTCGCAACTCCTCATCAGACGGAACACAAAGCCGCCCACGAAACCACAACCCTCCATCTGAACCCAGTGACCAATCGGTAGGGCACTCATCCAATGTGTCCACTACCAAATCTGCTATCTGCCTCGTAATCACTGGATCAGAGGTCTGTCTCTCCACCACTTTACTGATCAACGACGGATAAACTGCTAAACCCGCTATCATGCTGCCCTCTGTACTCAAAGTAGGCTGAACTGCAAATGAAGCTAATGTCTCAAGTGTTCGGTACTCCTGAATCATCATGGTTGCCATCACTACATGTTGCCTACTCAAGGCATCTGCAACCACATTAGCCCTACCAGGCTGATATTGTATCTCGAAGTCATAGCTGCTAAGGAAATCAACCCATCGTTGTTGCCTCATATTCAATTCCCTCTGAGTGAATAAGTACTTCAAACTCTTGTGATCTGTGAACAACTCAAACCTCTCACCATACAGATAATGTCTCCAGATCTTCAAAGCAAAGACTACGGCTGCCAACTCTACATCATGTGTCGGATATTTTCGTTCGTGGGGTTTCAACTGTCGAGACGCATAGGCTACGACCTTCTTGCCTTGCATCAACACTCCACCCAATCCTGTACCGCAAGCATCAGTAAATACCACCAGTCGGCTACCAGGTGTCGGAATAGTCAACACTGGTGCTGAAGTCAACCGAAGCTTCAAAGTTTCAAAAGCTTCTTCACACTTTTCTGACCATACAAAAGGAACATTCTCCCTAGTTAACTGAGTGAGTGGTGCTGCAATCAAGGAAAATTTCTCGATGAACCGTCGGTAATAACCAGCCAAACCCAGAAAACTACGAATCTCTGTCACACTACTAGGTCGTCTCCAAGACTTCACTGCCTCGACTTTCTCAGGGTCCACTGCAATACCTCCACTAGAAATGACATGCCCAAGAAATCGAACTTCAGGCTCCCAGAAGTGACACTTACTGAACTTCGCATACAACTGATTTTCTCTAAGTGTCTGCAAAACAATGCGAAGGTGCTCTCTGTGCTCCTCTAAACTCCTCGAGTACACTAAGATATCATCAATGAAGATTACCACAAACTTGTCCAAGTACGGACTGAACAATCTATTCATCAAATCCATGAAGAAAGCTGGTTCATTTGTCAATCCAAATGGCATGACTGGAAACTCATACAAGCCATAACGGGTTCGAAAAGCGGTAATTGGAACGGAATGTTCCTCAACTCTCATCTGATGGTACCCAGACTGCAAATCTAACTGTGAAAACACTACGGCTCCCCTCAACTGATCCAATAGATCATCAATCCGAGGCAATGGATACTTATTTTTGATGGTCACTTTATTCAGATCTCGATAATCTATGCACATCCTCAATGATCCATCCTTCTTGGATACAAATATTGCTGGAGCTCCCCAAGGTGAATTGCTCGGACGAATAAACCCCTTACGAAGCAACTCATCAAGCTGTACTTTCATCTCTTCCAATTGCTTAGGTGCAAGCCTGTACGCTGATTTAGATATAGGTGCAGTACCAGGAACCAGGTCAATCCGAAACTCTACCTCACGACGTGGAGGGATACCAGGAATCTCCTGAAAGACATCAGGAAACTCACACACAACCTCTACAGAACTGGTGTCGGGACAAGAAATCTCAAGAGAGCTAAGAAAACTCGACATCAAAGAAACCGAATCGGGCTCACAAGCCAACACACGAGGCGAAGCATCAGGTGGAGCTACCATCACCGACCTATGCAAGCAATCAATGATCACCGGATGACTGGACAACCAATCCATCCCTAGAATCAAATGATAGCCCTCAAAACCCAAGACAATAAAGTCAAACACAAAGTTGTACCCCAACAAGAAAAACTCGAAACGGGGACAAAACTCCCACAACCAAACCGAACTGCCCAAGGGAGACACAACGCACAAGGGCTCCGGCAAAGGCACCACCTCAAGGTTGTCTCTAACAACCAACTGTCTAGAAATAAAAGACCTAGATGCTCCTGTATCGAAAAGAGCCCTCAACAGGGAAGACGACGAATGCACAAAACCTGGCACACAACACAAGTATCCTGAATCACATAACAACACACTAACATGCAAATTTTCCTACGCATAATGCACATAACACAATCTTACTACATCTGGCACACACAAAACGACAATAAAAATAAATAAAATAACATACCCTCAACATTTCCTTGACCGGGAATAGCTGCTAGGCGAACAGGCGGTGCTGGGAGAGGGACTCTCTGACCACTGCCAGACGCAGGTGCTAATTGTCCCTGAGGCGTCCTCTGCTGTGCTGGTCCAGCCCTATTCTGAGGACAAAGTCTAGAAAAGTGTCCCAATTGTCCACAAGTATAACAAACTACATGCTCCCATCGATTTGTCTGACCTCTTGGACAATCACGGGCTACATGTCCCTCCTGACCACAAGTGAAGCAACCGCTCCTACTTCCTGTCTGACCACCCCACCTAGGTTGTCTCTGTTGCTGCTGCTGCTGTCGATGATCTCCTCTGGAACATTTGTCGCCTCTGCGATCTCTGCCAGTCCTAACTGGTCCCCCTCTACCAGGGTCTCTCTGCTGGACAGCGACACGCTCTGGCTGCGGTGCCTGCTCAATGGTCTGGCTTCCTCGACCAAACCTCTGACTGCGCTCTGAACCTCTAGCTCGTCGAACCAAAGTTTCTTGTCTACACTCGGCGTCTACTCGTTCCTGACTCAAAGTGACGTCCACTAATCTATCAAAAGGACGATCAATCATCACCATCAACTGTTTCCTTAGGAACGGGTTCAGACCACTCAAAAATTTTCTGTTCTTCTTCTCTGGTGTGTCTATAAAATAAGTGGCATAGCGGCTCAACTGTGTAAACTCGGACAAGTATTCAGAAACAGATCTAGAACCCTGCTGTAAATGTAGAAACCTGTCCACTATCTCAGCTCTTGCAGAATTAGGAACAAAATGTTGTTCAAACACCTGGCAAAATGTATCCCACTGCATCTCTGACACATCACGGCTCTGCCTCACTGTATCCCACCAGTACATCGCCTCTCCGTCAAACTGGTGTGCTGCTAACTCAGTACGCTGTATAGGTGTCAGCACCATCCTCTCAAATATGAGCTCTACTTTACGGATCCACCGATCCGCAGCTAGAGAATCTCCAGTACCATCAAACCTTTCACCACCCAAGCTGACGAAATCCCTGTTGCGCCGAGTAAACGGATCCTCTGACTGACTGCCCTGCCTCATATTCTGTGCCAACTGGGTCATCATTTCCATGAAAGTCTGAGAGATATCCTCCCCAGCAGTGCCTGATCCCTCACCCTGGGATCTCTTACCACGGGCCATCACCAAATAACCTCTACGAAAAAAGAAAACACACATACCATACATCAAACAACACAACAAAAGTCCTAACTCCTCTACCCAATCCACTCAAGAAAGTGGTATACGATGACGTTCTATGTGAACCGGTAACAATGGCTCTGATACCAAGCTCTGTCACGCCCCGACCCGCCACGGAAATCGCAGTGTGCCGATGCGTGAACTAACACGTACACAGGCGGATCGTAACCGGCCACAACATCATAATATAACACATTCTTGATACGAGAAACAAACGAAAATAAAACTACGCTAAAGTTTGAACAAAATAAATATATATTTGATTCGCCCCGCCAGAGTCATAGCGACAAAACCAGTATACAAACATCTAGTTTAACAATATAGTACATCTGAAAACACAGAGGAAGCAAAACATACCCGTACAGGGCGGACACAACCAAAAAGCTCAAAACGCGCCTACAACGGAAATCGAGGCCTACGCGCCACGATCAGCAGGAACGCCAACACTGCCTGCACTCCAATAGAAGCACACCCCTGGCGGGGTCAGCAAAGCACAAAGCTAACTGGTGCGAGCGAACTAAATACAAATAACAGAATAATAAACAAGGAAAATTCATGCCACACAACAATGAATAAGCAACAAGTTCTAAAGTCTAAATCACACCGTGTCTCTAAGGATAATGTTTCTAAGTTCAAGCAACAACACAAACATTTCAGATTCAACAATAACTACCAGTTTACGATATATGTCGATCATTACACACGATTCAAACATGGTAAATATCAAGCAATGGAAATAAAACAATCTCATAATTCTTCCTAGCCTCCTAGGTATAGCAATTAGGTTGAAACCAAAAATTCGGTAAAATTATGTATAAGTGTCTCATATCGTAGGTATCCGCATACCCTACGAATGTGTCTCACCCAGACACATCCCACAACGTGCACCAGTACCACTTCGGGCTTGTTTGTATCCTAATGGGGTGTCATCTGCCAGGATACCAACTCAAACATCCCGAACGACTGGCCTAACACGGCCAACCTAACATAATCAAAATCAAGCGCGCTGGGAGGGAAAGCGAGTAATCTCCAAAGCACGTCCTCCGGGACCCGTCCTACTGCACTCTATAGTGGCAAGTGCGTGCGGGAGCTCACCGCACCTCAGCAAGCTTGCCACATGCAATAGCGTCCACAATGTCAGGTGCGAGTCATCTCAAGCACCATCCAACTCACGATGCGAGCAAGCTCCTAAGCATCGGCACAACAGGCATTATAGCGGGGTAAAGACACTTATACTACTATCCACATGCACAAAAGACAAGTTTGTACATAACCAAATGTAACAGACGTGCAATCATAAACAATTCGGCAATTTTTATAAAATCACGACTATGCCAGGGTCCCAACATGACCCAAATCACCACAATAAATTTATTCGAGTCGATTATCATACATGCTCAAGACTCGAAAATCCACGGTAAAACATGATATGCTATGCAAACTCGAAAACAAAGCATACAAGTCTCATGTCATTACACCAAAGCCTAATCACACCAAAATTTCCATTCGATTTCATTCAAGTATAACATGCTTTCCGAAAATCCAAGGCATAATTCATTCACACATAACTAACACAATCCTCGAAATATCTGAAAACTACAAATTCCGGATTTTGATTCAATTACACCCAATTGACGGTATAATGTAAAAATTCAATTTAGGATTTCAAATAATTATTTCTTAAAATAAAAATTATAGTTCCACTCACCTGGCGGAATGGATTTTCAAAACCCAATTCCTACCGGTCGAAGCTCCAAACACGCAAAACCACGAATGCGGGACCACAAAAATTCTAAAACTGCAAGGCGAACTCGGAAATGAGTAAACTAGCCGAAAACTGAAATAAATAAATAAATACAATCGGCGCGCGACGGAAAGAAAAACTTACAGACAATAAAAATTCGGCAACCACCCCGCCGCAACCCAAAGTTGGGCGAAAACGCGCCGAAACCCTCCCTACTCCGGTCTGATCGCTACCAAACTGCACAACAGCCCGCAAAAGAGTCTAAGGACACTCGGAGTCACGAAAATGAGGCTCACCCACGCACCCAAAGCCCGGTTTCACGCCGAGGAACCCTCCAAACAAACATGCACCCTGATTTTTTGAAAAAATTTTGGCCAACCCCAAAACAACCTTGCATGTCGGTTCTAAGGGCTCCCAAGGACGCCACCAAGGCCCCAACACGGCTGATCGGAGCTATGGAAACCGATCAAACCCAACCCAAATGAAAACTGATTTTTTTTCGAAAAAAGCAACTGAGAAATAAAGAGGGGGAAGAGGAGAGGACGAACCGAGGAGGAGGAGGTGAGATTGGGGGAGAAAATCACCCAAAACCGCCGAAAATCCGCTGGAGAAAAGGCGAGGAGCTCGCTGCGTCGCTCACTGGACGAAAAGAAAAGAAAGAAAAAGAGGGAAAAGAGAGAAAAGAAGAAAGGGGGGGAGGGGGTCGTTTCATTTTAAGGGGTGGGTGGCTATGTGCCCCCACCACCTTTGCTGAGTACACCCGCCTTAAAATTATATATTTTTTTTAAAAAACGCAGATCTCACACATCCCCTCCATTACGAGTCTAACACCATCCTCAAGGTGAAGGTCTGGATTCAGCACGGACATCGGAGGCCTCTCTACCGATCGCCTATGTCATTCATTTATCAGTTTGCGTGCACCATCCTACACACCAAGACAAGAAAACCAACAAAACTTATCGTCCGATTTAACTCAGATCTCCTCAAAAGTAGGTTAGGGCCGGAGAAAATGAGGAAACAACATGAGAACCTCAATCACCATCTATCCCGCCGTCAGCAAGAGGGGGAAGGAGAAGGGCGAGACTGCAACTCAGAGGCCAGTCCTCGACTGTCAAGTTTTTTAGATTGAACAACAACCAACTGGAGCATCTTGTCATCCAAAGACCGCTGATCCTCTTCAGAACACTTGACAATGTTAAGGCCACCATATGTAGAAATAAGTTTATTTTCACCATCATCCAAGAGACGAGCAATATCCTTCTCACTCCTCTCCAGAGCCAGCCTCAACTTTTTCGCCTCCTATAGAGAGCAACAATCCTCCCTCAAAGGATCTCTGTCCATAGAATTCGAATACAGCCGTGCGACGCACAAAATCAACAAGCGGTTCTTTTTCGGCACGCGATCAGAAAATAAAAACAACCGCTTCGCCACTTTCTTTTTTCTATAAGGACCGACAGCAATACAAATAAGAGCATTGGGATCCGTAACACGACCACTTCATCGCCGATAGCACGAGCAACAATATCTACAGCCTACCTCGCAGTCAACAAAGCCCTTTTCAGTCTCATTCATGACGTATAGGCCACTGCGCCTCACCATATCATCAGTAAGATAGGAACCCAACGGGAACACCGAAGCCCCAAGAAGCGCTCATTGATAATCTGCGCCTCAACAGTCAATTTCATATTTCAATGTTTAAGAGGAACTCAGAAAGACCTTACTATCGGAAGACATTGCAAATTAAAGTGGCCAAAACCAACAAACGCATAGAACCAATCCGGCAACTAGCCCCTAATGTCATCATTAAGGTTATCAAAACACACAGGATAGTACATAAAACAGGTATGGTTGGACGTCACATTGATCCCCACCAAGGAATGCAAGATTCGAGGTGTTAAATAAATACCAGAAAGAATGGCCCTAGCATACGTGGCAACCATGACCCTCCAGTCGTTCGGCCCCATTTGAGCGGGAAGAATACCCAAGAAGTCTAGATATGACCAAAACAATTTCGGAACAGGGAACTGGATTCCGGCATAGAACATGCGAGGATACAATGCTATATGTGCTTTCCTTGGGCAACAAGGATTGTCGTTTTTGCGAGGAAGAATGATTACAAGGTCCTCATGCAAAGAATAGTTGGAACGAATACTATCCAAAGTAGTCTGAGAGGCTTTGTTCGGAGAAAAGTGCATGCATTACAAGTAGGGGAGAACGATTGAGAAAAAAAGGCAGTAGAAGAAAAAAATAACACTACACATGGCATAAAGAAAGAAGAATAGTAGCCACAACACATTTTAAGCAACTGGGAAACGAAAAAACCGCTCACGAAGCGACATATGAGACATAATGGCACATTAAAAATATGCATGAAAATGAATAGACAACGAAGTATCCAAGATGAGCAAGCAACTAAAAGTTATCAAGGTCAGCGCAAAAGCACAATCGACATACCAACTGTCATACAGTTAGTGGACATGTCACCATATCCACTAACTAAAGGGGGGGAGTAGCTGATGATACATCAAAATGGACCGATTATCACGACCGTACACATAGCATAAAACCCCATCACGTGAATACAACGCCCAATCCATTGGGCCTGCTCATAAAACCCAAATGGATTGAAGACAATTATAGAGGCCCAAAATAAGCCCACCCCCGAATCCAGGCCCAGATGAATCAAAACCCAAATCCAAGCCCGTCACACGTTATCTCATTAAGAAGAAGAACGTTGCACCAAAAAAGAGCCGTGGAGGGACCTATGCCTTCACGAACGCATCTCCATTAAGGAGGAGACTGTTACAGAAGTATCTTTTTCCGTTGCACCTCACATCCTTAAGTCACACGGATAGTTAACTACGACCATTATAAAAGGTAAAATGAACTTTCGACAAAAGTATGTAACTTTAACTGAGTTTGTCCAGATTTACTTCTTTCTTCCAACAGAGTTATTGACTTAAGCATCAGAGTGCCTTCGGCCACCAAAAAGGTGGACTTTGGCAGTCTAATAGTGGTTTCCCCAGTCAAACTCACATGAGGATGATTTTTGGACGCAGTCTAATAGTGGTTTCCCCAGTCAATATATATATATGTCTACACCATAAATGGCAATTTGTAACACACTAGTTGTGTTACTAAAAAATTTGTAACACCATAAAAATCTTGCAAATCATGACATTACAAATATTAGTAACACATCGATGTGTTACAACTTTCAAATTTCGTAACAGTTGTCCAAAGTTAAATATTCAAATATTAGCAACGTCTCGATGTGTTACAAATTTTATTTTATTTTTATTATTATTTTTTTAATACTACTAATCCATGATAAGTCAACTTGAACTGAATTTGTTATCTCAATCTATTTCCTTTAGATATCAGTATTGTCAAAGATCTCTCAATCAACAAGTGCAACAAAACCCATAATAGTAAGTAAAGTGAAACAAAAAAATGTTGGACTCGAAAAAGAAAGTTGTAAGCATTATCAGATTAATCTGTTGTGGGCTCAAAATGGATAGTACAAAACAATCACTCAACCCCCTTCGAAAATTAATCAAGAAAAAAATGTAAAACTAAAATCTATACAAATATCTAATCAATCTTCATCACCTACTTCAACTCTTCGAGAATGGGGAGTGCTCTAATAATCACTACAATCTCGCCAGCAGATGAGCATTGTAACACACTGCCTTATGATGTAGAACCTTGCCCTTTGTTGATTCACCAATCTAGCACATTTGCTAGAAAAAGATTTCCTCCTTTGCGAAAAGTATTAGAAGTCGAAGTAGAATAAGAGTAGCATCAACACTCTTCTTTGACACCTTCCACTTATCTTCCATGCACAACTGAAGAACACCAGCATCAACACCCATTGCAAGAATACAAATAATGAGTGGAAGAAAGGAAAAACCCAAATGAGGTCAAAATGCACGTATTTTGCAAATAGGAGGCATCAGTTAGGTGAAAAGCCTTCAAGTTGCTACAAGCTACAGCTAGGGGTGAGTATCCCATCCCGCGATCCCGATCCCTTCCCAATATTTTCGGGTCTTTTTGGGATTGATCAAACCCATCCTGATCTCCGTCCCAATCTAGAGTGGGATGAGATCAGGATAAAGATTTTCAATCCCGCCCATCCCGAACCTATTTAATATTAATTATTATTAATTTTAATATTTATTAACTCAAAATTTTGTGTATCAAATTAATTATGGTACATGAAGTTTTGAAGAGTTGTGAGACCTTAACATCACAAATAATTATATTATAGTTTAAAACAATAACACTTTCATAAATAACTCCTTAATATGCATAATGATAGAAAACACTACAATATTCTTGAATTGATGATGTAAATAGAAACTTACAAAAATAAGACTTAGCATATTGTGGAACAAATAAGTAGACCTAATGAGAAGGTTGATAGTATAGTAATTATAAGAATATACGTTTAAATATGCACATCATAATAACTTAGTAATTGCACAAAAATCCAACCATGCTCATCTCGTCTCGTCTCATCTCGTCTCGAACCTGTTTGGGCTGGGATGAGGTCTATCCCGTCCCGAAGATAAAACAATGGGATGGGATTAGGACGAGTACATCTCGTCCCGTACCCACCTCTAGCGACAACATTCAAGTTGCATATTTGAGGAGAAAATCATACACTAGAAACTATGAGATAACAATGCACCTTCATAGCAGATATGAGAGAATGAATACAAATATATAACATTCAAATAAAAATGTATTTGTATTCAAAAATTTGCACTGAATCATAAAAAAGCAATGAATCACACGTTTTATAGGGATATAGAATATGACAATCTAGCACATACTTACAGAAACACTTGAGCTAAAAGGAAACTATGAAGAGAATATGTTTATGGGACGTAAAGTGGGAAAGGAAGTTGAACTTTTAGATTCTTACTTACAAGGAGCTTTTTAACCCCTTGACAACATCCTTAGCTTGCCTGCTGATTGAAATGAAATAATAAAAAAAATCGCAATCTTTTAGGAAATGGTGAACGGGGCAAGAGCTTTCATGAGCCTAGATATTTCCAGGCGTACACTTAGCACATGAAGTTTGAAACTCTCTTCTTGCATTATTGCCCCTTTCATCCCCTACATGTTTTGAGTTCATCAGTTATATTAATCAGTTCTCACGGTACGCTTCTTGCATATTTTTTAGTTTAAAATTGTCAGAAAAAGATATCAGTATCTAGTACAGAGCAACCAACTTAAAACTAAGAGCTGATCAATTATATCAAGTAAAAGCATAAGGTCATAAAAATGTAAAAACTAAGCAACACACGAGAATTCATATGAACTTACAACATGGCAGAAGTAAACAAATATAAATATAGTGATAACAATAGACATTAAACTCTTGACAACAAAAATAAATAACACGAGCTGACAAGAAAACACAATCTTACTTCTAGAGGTGAAAAACAAATTTCTTCTAGACCACTTGTAATAGAAGAATAGCATATTTCTTCAACGTGTAAAAAATAAATGATATAGAAGAAGCTTGAGATTTTGTTTTTTTTTTGGTCAGCAAAACAAAAGGCAAATATTATAGATGTGAAAAAGGCATAGTTACTAATGGAGTCACAATACAAAGGGGAACAAACAATATAAAGTTTTCTCAATCATGAAACTGTTGATCTCTGAATTTTTTCCCAAATGTTTCCCAGTGCCAAATTTGTGCCTTGATTTCTTGCTAGTAGTTTCTTGATTCTCTCTCTAGTCCTTTTAAAATCCTGCTGTTGAGCCACAAACCTACCTGCCAGTGACACTCTAATCCATTGCCATATGCCACAAATCTAAAGTGAAGACAAGGTTGTTGATGGACTAAAGTTGTTAATTATAGAAAAATATTACTTCAATCTCTTCTTTGCAAAGTGAAAACACACAATTAGACAAAACCAATTCATGCGATTCTGAATCTGATTAGAGTCGAATCTTATTCACGTGTGAGAAGGAAACGACAATATCCCAGCATCACTTGATCACGTAATTGAGAGGTCAATGCAGCTCTAGCTGGTTCAATAGCTTCTAGGGAAGCAAAGACGACTTCCTCTGTATTGTGACGTAGTACTAACTACGTACCAAAACATTATTGCCAAAGAAGATAAGATAACATTAGAGAAATGAGCAACATTCAAGTCGATATCATGAATAAATGCATGAATCATATCCTAGAATAATATAGAACATGACATATACAACATTCTATTGCAAGCATCAAAATTTTATTCCTGCTGAACATATTGGACGGCAAGAGCCGAAATATTTCCTACAGATTTTGAACAAACATGTTAGGACAGGTGATTTTGACCAATCAAAAGACAGAATGGCATATTGCACTATGAAAATTCAAACTATCGTAGTCATTTTTTATACTTGACAACTAAAAGCGCGAGGGGTTTGAGTATTCAAGCCTTTTCGCAAAAAAATTTGATTTTGTATAACTCATTTTAATTTATTTAACCGAACAAAAAGACTAGGCAATCATTTATGCAGGAACAATTTGATATGTAAGAAAGTTATGACCACAAGTTTTGAGAACTCTGACCTCCATGTCACTCGTGGGAACTGAATTCTGCAAAACCAAAGATAAAAGAGGCCTGTCAACAAACCTAATAAATAAAAATAACGGTTGAGCAGATAATAAAAAGAAAAAGCAAATATGAGGAGATTATACTCGATTAAACTAATAAATTTTAAGAATAATATGTGTCATCTTTCAATAAACCTAGCGAGAATGTAAGTATGCATACATTCCATTATATATTTCCACCCTGTCCTCCTAGCGCGGAAACACACACAAAACTGTGTTAAATGCAGCTCTCATACTCGAGCAAAGCAACCAATTCATTTACAAATGCAGAACCAGTTCATATAAATGTCAGATTAAAAGTAGTTTCACTGTTAAAAAAAAGGTAGCTTCTTAAAAAGTCCAATTTGATATCCTTTCTTAAGCAAGAGAAATATAACTAAAGATATATGCATTCACGAAATGAGAAAGTCTAATTTAGCTTAGGAACAGATAAAACCTTGTTTCCTCAGACCAAAATGCAATCTAAATTTCATCATTGTTGTTGTACTCCAGAGTGAACAAGTGTTGCTGGAAATCTTGATTTCTTCTTAAGGTGCAACTAGGACCCGAAAAAGAACCATACCCAGGACCGCTGAAAAGTAGGAGCTGAAGACGATGTCAGGAGCTTGTCAATATGCCAATTGAAACGAAAGCCCAATGACCTTTTTGCAGAATGGGTTTAGTAACTCAAAACTTCTGAGTGTCTCTATAGGAAATAGTTATGCAATTAGTCATCCATCCAATAAAAGAACAAGCTCCTGTATGATCTGTGAATCATCAAGTCTTGGTATCCTTACATTGTGAGCTTTGTTATCCAAAAAATTGAAGACCGTGAGACCTTTTTTATTCGAGTCATTGTCATCTTAATAGGGAACCATTATGTATGGAAAACCAGGTTTTATGTCTTCTTCATGGTTAATAACACCCCCTTTCCCTCTGGCCAACTCAATCTTTGAGAACAATCACAATCAACACAACCAAAAAAATTAAGAATAAAATAAGAACAAGTAGATAAGAGGCAACAAACGAAAAAAATTTAGAGAATCTTTTCGAAAATCGATTTTGGAGAGATTTTCTCTCTTTGATTCTTCCTAATATATTTCCATACAACTGGATGCCTTGTGTATTCAATTCCAACAACACAACTGCAAGAGAAATATAAATAAAGATACATACATTCACGAAATGAGAACGTCTAATTTAGCTTAGGAACGTATAAAACCTTGTTACCTCAGACCAAAATGCAATCTAAATTTCATCATTGTTGTTGTACTCAAGAGTAAACAAGTGTTGCTGGAAATCTTGATTTCTTCTTAAGGTGCAACTAGGACCCGAAAAAGAACCATACCAGGACAACTGAAAAGTAAGAGCCGAGCTAGTATGAATTAAATTACAGCAAGCAAGCAAGAAGAAATTTCAACAGTTAAAGATTCAGAGATAGCTGTTTTGCTTTGCTTTGTTTTACTCTATCAGAAGAAGATGATGAAAAGCAATTTAAAACCCTAGAAAATTAAGATGAACAAGTAACATTGTGTCACGATCGTGACTAGTTGGGATCAAAATAAGAAAAACAAATGATAGATTGAACTGAAAAATAAGAAAACGAATACAATCCTCTCAAGTTCTTAATGAACTGAGCCTATTCTTCCTTCTTCTTGCTTGTTCTTCATTTTACTCTTTGTTCCCTATTTAAGCTAACAACATTTTGTATCTACCATGGGATGGATGGCTGACACGTGTACGTTCTTAACTAACAACAAAAGAAATTACAACTCTACCCTTTCTAAAACCATTCGAATTTGGCGCTCATTTTCCCTGGTCGTGACAGTGCCCTCCCCTTCGTACAATCCTTGTCCTCAAGGATTAAACTCTGGAAACATAGGAGGATTGAATTCTTCAGCTGTTCCAACAGAAGCAAACAACACAGCACTAACCACTTAGTCCCACCTTGAAAGTTTTTCTGATACTGCTTAAAAATATCTGCAACAACCTGCAATGCCCCCCACATGATTCCCTGCAGACACTTAGTGACCTGGTTGTATGAGATGTGACATAAGCCTTGAGACCTGCTGAGGGAGCATGCATATCTCCCAATATTTTTTTTTATCATGAGATTTCTCAGAATATTTTTCTACCAAATAGGAAGTTGCAAAATGGAAAGCATAGGTTGAAGCCAGCATGAGCTTGTGCTGCTGAAACTGGTAATCAAGAATGCTGATCTCAGGTTGCTTTTGAGGATCAAATTGTTGGTGGGGTAAACATTAATGAACAACAATTATCACAATAATTTTGAGGACACCAATTGAAGCATATGTGAGGCCTACACTGCCTCCAACTAGCTCACCTAGTGTGGCAACCAATCTTTTATTAATAGATGGGAGGCTACTCATATAATTCCTTTCCCTGCGAACGTCTCCGAATCGATTAAGTGGATTGTCTCTAGAGATCCTTACATTAGATAACCTCAATGCCCCATCATCAACTCCACTGAGGCCAACCTTGTGGCCACAATCATGTATCTCGACTCCAGGAAAAGTGTGATGTGTCTCCTTGTCCCTCATTGGAACTATGAATACATGGAGGTCCCTATCTGTAAAACCCTTTGCGTCATGAGTCAGCTCAACTTTGCGAAAATTGTTGCAAACTTCCCATGAATTGCAATATTGCCCATCCACCATTTGATAGCTCCATCATTTGGCGAGTCGATAATGAACGTATCTGTAAAGGGATCAAAGGTAGCTAATGTTTGGATCCCTTGGATATTTGACCCATGATGGAGTTCTGTCATAGCAAAGCAACCTGGATCTCTCATATTGTCAATGCCATCATAATACTTGTTTCTATGCTTTTTGGTTCCTAAGTTGAGCACACTTCCTCCCCAAGGACTGAAATGCACACCCATCTTGATGCCTAGAGACATGTCAACGTTCCCAACAACTTCAAGAACGGTGCAATACTTGTCAGGATCTTCAAGAACATACTTGAAAGACCTTATCCAAGCAAGAAGGTTAGCTTGGTAAGCTGTAGTTCCATATTCAATGAGCCTGATAAGTGCTAGAAAAACATCTTCCGAAACATGCAACTTCTCACAGCTACCTGATAAGTTGTAGTTCTATGCTTTCACAAACTCATGTTGAAAAATTTGTAGCCATGTTTCATTTAGAATCTGATACTGAAAAGCGCCATCTTTGACCCTTTTAACACCTCCTTTGGTATCATAAATATGGCAAAGCCGGGCCAGTAACTTAAAATAGCAATCTAGAGCATAGGTTCGGCTTTCATGGTCCCATTTAACACAGGGTTTACAAACTTCCATCACTTCCAAAACTGGTTTTGTCCACTTCAATGCCCCATGACCAGTACCATAAGCTAGTACTCCAATGACTCTGCTTTCTTTGCTTGAAGTTTTTTGTTCAGGCAATAGTAGAGATAATTGAAAACAACTTTCTACCAAGGATATTGTTAGATCTTCTCTAAACAAGATTTTACTAGTTACACTATGAATATCATTTTTTATCCTCACCTCTTCCAAAAGTGATGCAACATCAGTTCCCATAAGGGGTTTCTGAACTCTTCTGACACTTTCCTTGGCCAAAAAATTGACACTTTCCTTGGCCAAAAAATTGACAGCAGCCAAAAAATTGACACAAAGAGTTGTTTGACATATACATGCTAGAGCATGCATACGAACTGATCGCACTATCAGATTCCTAATCATGTTAAGCAATCTCTTAAACAAGGAGACCTGCATATTAAGATCAAGGAAGTGCAAATTCGTGCCAGCAGACCAAACAATGCTTTCTATCCCAAAGAGTAAGAATTGCAATTATTGACGCTAAAGCCCACTCCGGCTTCCCACTAGGAACATCAGCCAAATACAACATGTTAATGGCAACTTCAAATATCACAGCAGGGTCCAACGACGAAGCTAGAAAAAATGCCAAATGGGTAACCACATCCGAAACACTCGCAAGATTCTCAGCACTCCCAGACTGTACCTTACTCGAACTAACACTCAAAGACGACTTAGGAAGCCTTTGGAAAACCTTCTTCTTGACAACCTGAACCTTCATCTTAACCTTTATCCGAGAAGAGTAAGTGACCCTTTGAAATCTAGCATGTGTAGGCAAAAAATCCAATACCTCTCTTGTAGACATTTCATCAAATACCTTCCATGCGCCTTCCAATTCTCCACTATACCCATCAATAGCCAAGACCATCAGAATCTTATGTTCCCCATCCTCATGAGTTCCGCACTCAGGAGCAACCGTCTTGGCCAAATGTGTTTGTTCAATACCACGTGGTCCACATTTTAGAATTCCTTTCCATGGCCTTCTAATTCCCTGGACATATTCGAGCATCCACAATGGAAGAACAACAACTTCTTCCAAAATTTCTTTTGCTTCACTTAAGACAGCAACATCATCCCATCTAACTCCAGGTCTGGTCTCGAGAATATCTCTGTCTAACATGGCCTCCAATTCTGGATCAGTTGTCTTTCCTTTTTCATAAGCACCATTCACCGAATCACTACTCTTGGTAGAATTGGACTTGTTCAATCCAGCAGATCCAGATCCAGTAACCTCTTGGTTGTTCTGAATCAGTTGAACAATTTGTTCAAATTGAGCATCCAATCCCTTCTCTTGAGCCTCTTGAGATTGAGTTAGCCTTTGCAACTCAATTTTCAGGAGTTCGATCTGTCCCGATATCTCGATCTGGCTCTTCCTAGTCTCCTCCATGAAAGCTTCCATCTCTTTAGGTATGATTTCCATTGTTGCTCCGGTTGTGGATCGTAATGGCTCTGATACCAATTGTCATGATCGTGACTAGTTGGGATCAAAATAAGAAAAACAAATGATAGATTGAACTGAAAAATAAGAAAACGAATACAATCCTCTCAAGTTCTTAATGATCTGAGCCTATTCTTCCTTCTTCTTGCTTGTTCTTCATTTTACTCTTTGTTCCCTATTTAAGCTAACAACATTTTGTATCTACCATTGGATGGATGGCTGACACGTGTACGTTCTTAACTAACAACAAAAGAAATTACAACTCTACCCTTTCTAAAACCATTCGAATTTGGCGCTCATTTTCCTTGGTCGTGACACATTGTTGTTGGTTTTCCGTTCCGTGATGATATGCTTTACGGTGAAAAGGCAGAGCAATTGACGAAATACAAAACCACCTTAACAATGCAGAAGAAAAGAAAATAAAGAAGAAGTAAATGAAGAAGGTCATAGGTGGATAAATCATTCACAATCTTTGAATCCAAAACAGTTCAAAAGAAATCAATTAAGATTTCAAGTAAATCCGTTGATTCAATTGAGTGAAAACCTAGAAATTCCACAAATGAACAAATAGATTTTGAATTGAATCTAAAGATGCAAAACAAAACAACTAGTGAGATATGAAACGAAATGAAGCATTTGATATGGAATTGATGAAATTTGGGTTTCAATGAAGAAACTCACCATTGTTTCAGACACTTGTCTGAAGTTGTTGTTTGCACGAAGAAGAGAGAGCGAGAGAGTTCTCTAGTTTGTCCGTGTTTCTTCAAATTTACTAAAATGAACAGACATCTTCGACCGAGAGATAGAAATCGATGGAAATCGAGCGAGAGATAAAAATCAACAGAGAGATAGAGATCGATCTAGATATAGAAATCTTCGATTGAGAATGATGAAAGAAGATATCGATGGAGAGTGATGCAGTTCGATTGAGAGAGATGGAGAGATCGATTGAGATTGATATATTTGTGAAGTTAGAGTTTGTTTTAGGTTTTGTAAGTTTTGTTTTTTTGTTTTTTTTTTTTTTTGCATAAGAGGTTTAGAGAAGAAAGAACAAGAAATGAACCAATAAACCTTTACTAATAATTAATAACTTAACTAAATGCATTTTTTATTTCTTAGTTATTTTTATAAATAATATATTTATAAAAATTATTAATAGTAACTTAACTCAATAATTAGTAACATCATTTTTGGGTTAGACTTGTAACACAATGAAGAGTTACAAATTTAAAAATTTTGCTGTAACTAATTATCCATTTTGGTGTAGTGTATATATATATAGGGGTGGGCATTTAGGACCGAAAGCCCGGACCGAACCGACAACCGGACAGATCGGGTCGGTTCGGATCGGTTTTAATTAATTAAAAAATTTTCGGTTGTAAAAGCCCGACCCGGCCCGGCCCGAAGTTTCTGGTCCGGGCCTCGGTTTCCATTTCTGAATCCCGTCGGGTAACCGGCCCGGTCCGGATTAAATAGTTAAGATTATTGTCCTGGTGAGTAGAGAGATTCACTTGTCTAAAAGAGATGCCCATCAATGGCCTTTTTCCTATATTGAGAAAACCACCCCCCTGAATTGAGTCTTGGAAAAATCAAAATTTCTTTTACCTTTTCTTCACCGATGATTGTTTGCAAGAGGCATTGTTTGTGCAATTTGTTGGAGCTGTGTGGGGAGGTTTACTGGTCTGTCCCAAAGAAGCTCTATTCAAGCATCTTGCCCTCATCTTCAAGATTGATCTCCTTTGGTTTGCTTTGAGTTGTGTTGCAAGATCAATTTGTTGTTGCCAAGGAGCATTGTTTGCGCTGAGAGGTGTGATCACTGAATTCACAGGGTTTGATTGAAAACCATAAGCAGCAAGGATCTGAGGCATTAGAGATGGAGCATGTGATCTCTCGGTCGCCATATGTTGTGCATCATATTCCTCTAAAGAAGGGGGTTTCGTTATGAAAGAGTCTAGGATCACATTTACTGTTGGTGATGGTGGCCTGAAATTTTGTTTGGTGATAGTCTTTGAGGTGTGTAGAAGAAGCTTTGTTGTTGAGTGACTATTGTGAACCACATCAGTGGTAGTGAAGCTTGCCATTGCCGGCGCAAGCAAGGGAGCAGAGAGGGATAATTCTTCATTATGTGGAAACTCATAGTAGTAGCTTTGTAACACCCATTAGTTGCTTCATTGGTGTTGTTGTTTTCAGGTTTATTTTTTGCAGAGGTGTTGAAGTATCTTCTGAAAACTTTCCCTGAATTGGCCATGACTACTGACTCGACCAATTCTACTGCACTTCACACAGCTGCTGCCCAGGGATGCACTTCAAGGACCGAAACTGGCCCGAAATTCGGTTAACCGGGCCCTCGGTTAACCGGTCAACTGGTTCGATTTCGGGCCTCATAAATACGGGCTTAAATTTTTCGGGCCGATTTTCAATTTTTACTTTTTGGGCCGGTTACCCGGACCTGCCCAGCCCTAATATATATATATATATATATAATTCTTCAATTTTTCATAAAAGTATAATCATTCATTGAAAAACCGCCATCGAAAGAGAAGTGGATTAATTATGGTCAATGTGTTTCATTTATCATCAAAAGAGGTAGGTGAAACTCTATCATAGAAAAGAAATTTCTTTTGAGCATCCTCTTGAATTTAAATTAAAAGAATTTATGCAAGTGTTAAAAAAAAATATGTACAAAGTTAAAAGGTGTATTCTCCAATCCTTGAAACCACTATTTCAATTGGTTACATTTGTTGATTAATATCCTCAAATTTCAATCAAAATTTTGTTAATATATATATGTATCATCTCCCTTTCTCCAAACTAGTTTTTTATTATTTTTGTTATTTGAACCATTCTTTATTTTATTTAGCCTTTGAAAAACTGAGCTCGATATCCTTTTTAATTTGGTGAATAGGACGTAACCCCTGTGAACCACTTTATTTATATTTTCTTTACAATCTTGCAGGTAAATTGATAAGAAGGGAATAAAAACAAACTCGAAAAAAATGTTGATTTGCTTGGAGTTTTAGGCGACAAGAATTTTGAGCTACATCTGTTAGTCATACTAAGTTCTTCTAATGTGTTTTTTTTTCCACAATTTTAACAAATTGTATGATGGATCACAAGAATTTATTTGCCATGTTACACTTAAATAGAGGGAGATTTGGCTCAAAGGAAATGTGTATTCTGCTAAATTCATTAGATACACTCACGGTCAACGCCCAACCTGTTGACTAATCATGGACTTGGGACAACCCAAATAAAGAACTATTCATGAGGAGGGAGTTTGCTTGATTTGTGCTATGTTTTCTTAGAATGGGACGATATTCAATGAATACTTCCATTCACAAAGGCAAATAATATTTTCTATTTGTACTTGGGTTTTCTAAAACTCTAAATTAACTTCAACGCAAACAATTTTTTTGTAGGTACACTCATCAATGTTTTGTTTCAATGAGGAAGAAACGATCAAAAGTTGTTTGGGAAGTGAGAACGAAAAGTTTTTGTTTTCTCCTCAACTTTGACGGAAATATATGTTTATTGATGCATCCTTCAAGTCAAATTGGCAATCGCGAAATACTTAGTAAACATTTCCCTATTTAGCAATGAGGTATTAAGCTTTACTATTTCGAAAATAGTTGAATTTTTTTTACAAGACTTTGATTTTCTTGACCATTTATAATTACAAGGTAACATCTTATCGTATACATTTCTTATTTATTGGTAATCATGTATTGTTGTTTCCTACTTCACTTTCCATTTTCTAATTGTACAATGTTGTAATTTTTTATTTTTAATGTTTTTTGGTTTTATTTGCTAAAACGCCAAGTTTACTGTGGATCTAGTTAAGCCAATTGAACTTCGAGAAAAGCAGCGACTTTTGACACCACCACATTAAACTCATTGACACCACCACTCCCTACCTTTCTGTCCAACACCACCACCTGCCTTTTGACACAACTAATATAAACCAAAACTCTAAATTCTCAATTTTTTTCTCTCTTCTCCCCTCCCACTCTCAACGGTTTCTCCCTCATTTGCAAATTTGATTGTTCATTTATTTCCATTAACTCACATATACTAGCAACCAAACCTCTCATTACTTTCCCCTACTATCTCATTAACCCAACCCCAAACCTAAGTTTTAAAACCAAAACGAAAGAGAAATTGTGTTTGTGTGTGATTTAAATGCTGTGAGACCAATGTTTAGGAGCGAAGTTATTGGCTGCGACTTTGGTGGTTGGTAGTTGCTCTCACTCAACCAAAACAAAACAACTTAACTAAATCTCGCAGAGGCCTTTTGTATTTAACTTTGGGTGCGATTTAGATTGACTCTCAAGATTATCAAAACACAAGCATTATAGTAATCCGAGTTATTTTATAAAAAAAAAATTGAATCAGTTGAAAATGTTTTGAAATGAGCAAGTTATAGTCATTTTACCACAGTCATTCAAATCTGTTCATAAAGAAAATATGGTATTGTTCCTGACTTTGGGTTGATTTAGACCCTCAATCAAGACTGATTCTCAAGATTATAAAGACACGAATATTATATTACTCTGAGTTATCTTATAAGAAAATTTTGAATCAATTGAAAAAGTTTTGAAATGAACAAGTTATGACCATTTTACCACAATCACTCAAATCTGTCTAGTAAAAAAAACATGATATAGTCTCTAACTTTGACCAATTTAGATGTTCAATTGAGACCGATTCTCAAGTTCATACATGAAAATGTACTACTATGAGTTATCTAATCAGCACTATTTGAATCGGTTGAAAATGTTTAGAATTAAGCAATTATGGTAATTTATTACAATCACTCAAATCAGTCAAGTATAGAAAACTGCGAGATTTGCAGGATAGTCTGCGCAATTATGAGGAATACTCACGGTTGCAAGATTCTAAAGTAAGTTCACATGAACCCATGCAAGATCACTTAAAATTTTCATAGTCGCAAATATCTTTGCGAGGTGCCATGTTTTTTCATAGGGATATTTGCGAGACCGGTCTCAATCAATACATACCTCTATATTAAATGAGGGTTAGTGATATCTGGTAATTTGTTGGAGATATATAACAACTTATGTCATTACATTTAGAATAAGATAACTCGATTGTATTTCTTCTTTTTTTGAGAAGGTGTCCACTGCGAAGCCGGTACACGTTGCTACTGTTGTTGTTTTATTCTCTGTGGAAAAAATTGCAGAGGGAGAAAAAAGATAGAGGAGGAGATAACGAAAGAGAAATAAGGGGTGGTGGCCGGCTACGAGATGGCGGTGAGACAGATCTAATGTTGTTATTGATGTCGTTGAAAGAAGAATCGCAGAGAGGATAGGAAGGGGGAAAAAAAGAAGAAATTTTTTTTTTATAACTGTGGTGTCACATTAATGGTTCACTCTAACTGAAGAAAGACTTTCTACATTGAATTGGTTGGTGTCACACATGAAATTATGAAAATGCTCTACAAAGGTCAAATCTTTTACAATCAAAGTCAAGTCATCTTAAACAATAATAAATTACATTGAAGCCCTCAACATAAATTATTTTAAGATCCTCAACTATTTATAAAGTATAAAAAAACCCTTATACATACAACTTTTATTTCATTATTTTTTCAATTCGACAAAAATGGTCATGACACAAATGCTAACAGACAATTTATTGCAATGTAAAACTTTGAAAATAAACCTATTCGCAATGTTTTGTTCGTAAAACTCATAAATCATCTTTTATATATCACATAATTTTCAAACATTTCAATTTCTACTTATTGATTTATTATTATTTTTTAAATAATACTGAAATATCGATGTAGAGCTCATTGACAGACTGGTGGCAAGTTAAAAAATTACAAATTTTTTTTAGGCGGTGGTTTAAAAAAATCACTGCCTTTTAGAAAGGCAACGACTACACCACACCACCTAATTTCTTTCTCACACCACCTATATAAACAAAAATCATCCATTTTTCCTCACACCATTCAAATCGATAACGGTTCCTCCCCCTCCCTATTCGAAATCTCTTGCAAATCTCCTCTCTCCCCAAACTCAATAAATATGCACAACTTAACATCACAGAGAAACCCAAACTCAAAACGAAAAAACGCAAAACAGAGTAACTTTCGACCAATTTAAACCGTCAATTGAGACTAATTGTCAACCTCATCAAAACACGAAAGTTGTAGTACTATGAGTTATCTAATAAACATAACTTGAATCACTTGAAATTTTTTTGAAATGAGCAAGTTATGGTCATTTTACTAAAGTCGCGCAAATCTGTTCGAAAAATAAAAACGAGATAGTGTTCCTGACTTTCGGCCAACTTATGTGCTCAATCGAGACCGATTTTCAAGTTGATCAAACACACAAATTGTAGTACTCTGAGTTATCTAATAAACACAACTTGAATCACTTGAAAATGTTTTGAAATGAGCAAGTTATGGTCATTTTACTAAAGTTGCGCAAATTTGTCCAAAAAATATTTTGTTCGCTGAGTGCAGATACCCCGCAGTGCACAATGCGAACACGGAAAAAAAAAAATTTGTTCTCATTTTCAGATACCCCGCAGTGCACTCTGCGAATAGAAAATTTTTCGGATAGATTTGCGCGAATTTAGTAAAATGACCATAACTTGCTCATTTCAAAACATTTTCAAGTGATTCAAGTTGTATTTATTAGATAACTCAGAGAACTACAACTTTTATGTTTTGATCAACTTGAAAATCGATCTTGATCGAGCACATAAGTTGGCCGAAAGTGAGTAACACTATCCCATTTTATTTTTCAGACAGGTTTGCGCGACTTTAGTAAAATGACCATAATTTGCTCATTTCAAAGCATTGTTATGTGATTCAAATTGTGTTTATTAGATAACTTAGAGTAATACAACTTTTGTGTTTTAATCAACTTGAAAAGCGGTCTCAATTCAGCACAAAGTTGGCCGAAAGTCAGAAACACTTTCCCATTTTCATTGCGAGACAAATTTGCGCGACTTTAGTAAAATGATCATAACTTGCTCATTTCAAAACATTTTCAAGTAATTCAAGTTGTGTTTATTAGATGAATCATAGTACTACAACTTTAGTGTTTTGATGAGGTTGAGAATCGGTCTCATTGAGGGTTTAAATTGGTCGAAAGTTATGGTATTTTGTGTTGTTTTTGTTTTGAGTTTGAGTTTGAGTTTTTCTATTATGCCTATTTATTGGTGGTGTGAGAAAGTAAAAAAAAATTTGTCTAGAGAGCCAGGTCAGGCCACGCCAGGTGTCACGGGCTTTCTTTTCACAAGTACTTCCCGTGCGACACTAGCAAACTTTGCCCCGACTTATCAAAGAAAACTAGTCAGCCTTGCCCACAAAAGACTTACTTTGACTTTGGAAAGCTAAGCAAGCTAAGAACACACAAGAGAGCTTAAGAGAACTAGAACTTGTATTGCTTGAATTCTCTAAGGTGATTACAACAAATGCGGCCTTAGCCTATTTATACAACTCCACCTCCTCAATGGACGGTGGTGATCAATTTGATCTAACGGTCTACAATGAACTTCTAGACATTTCCTTAGAAATATCTAAGGACTAGAATCCTATGGAACTCTATGGAATTTTATGAGAGGTTCTAGAGAACTCTCTCTAGAACAATGTGGAATACTCTACATTATTTACACTTGCCAACCTCACTTGGCTAGGCAAGAAGATAGTTGTGACATTCTCCCCCACCTAATCAGGCGACGTCCTCGTTGCCTTCAAATCCTCGTACGCTTTGATTTGCTCCTTGAATTGCCACAAATGTTGGATTGGCTCCCAGCTAGCTTCACTTTCTGGCAATCCTTTCCACTTGACGAGTAGCTCATGTGTGGGAGGTTGGTTGGAATGACGCACCACACGATCTAACAAGATAGTCTCTGCTTCCTTGTCATGTTGGATCCTCATGCCCATTGGTGCTCTTTGTGAAACTCCTCTGTTTGGATCATCCTGATCTTCCTTATACGGTTTCAGTTGGCTCACATGGAAGACTGGATGAAACTTGATCCTCGGCGGCAACTCGACCTTGTAGGTTTGCTTTCCCACTTTCTTGACTATGGGGAAAAGACCCTCATATCTCCTGATAAGGCCACGATGCAGTCCAGAAAGTCTTGCTTGAGCATGCATCTTGAAAGCACAAGGTCTCCAACCTGGAATTCTCGAGGCCGTCTCTTCTTGTCGGCCCACTTCTTCATCCTCTTGGATGCCTTTTCCAGGTAAGCTCGAGCCTCATCAGCTTGATCATTCCATCCTTTGGCAAACTTATAAGCTGATGGAATCACTCCAGTGTAGCCAGTGGCAATAGAACTCGGGGTCATAGGTTGTTGTCCCATGACAATCTCAAATGGGCTACGACTCGTCGCTTCACTCTTCTGCAAGTTGAAAGAGAATTGGGCAACATCTAGCAACTTAGCCCAATCTCCCTGGTTGGCACTCACATAGTGCCTAAGATATAACTCCAGCAAGGCATTCATCCTTTCCGTTTGACCATCCGTTTGAGGATGAAAGCTAGTAGAGAAATTAAGGTCGGTACCCAACAACTTGAACAACTCAGTCCAAAATTTCCCCGTGAACCGAGTATCCCGATCCCTGATGATAGATTTGGGCACACCCAATACTTCACCACATGTTTGAGGAATAAATGTGCGGCTTGCTCGGCTGTGCACTCCTTGGGTGTGGGAATGAAGGTGGCATACTTCGAAAATCTGTCCACGATCACAAGTATCCAATTGCAACCCTTTGATGCGGGCAACCCAACTATGAAATCTAAAGAAACACTCTCCCAAGGTCTCTCTGGGATGGGGAGGGGTTCAAGTAAGCCGGCAGGTGACTGTTGCTCCACTTTGTCTTGTTGGCATACAAGACAAGTCTTCACATATGCTTCGATATCATCCCTCATATGTGGCCAATAATAGGAATCTTCCACAATTGCCTTCTTCAATCCTTCGAAAGCTTGTTGGCATTTTGAACTCCAATCCCAACTTCGTCCCTTCTTGAGCAAGTCCGTCAATGGAGCGGTTATGGAAGAGTAGTCTTTGATGAACCTTCTATAATAGTTCACCAAGCCAAGGAAAGATCTTAACTCGGTGACTTTGGTCGGTAGTTCCCATTCTTGGATGGCTTGTACCTTGGACTTGTCCATACGAAGCTTGCCCTTGCCAATGATATGACCCAAGAATGTCACCTCCTATTGGGCAAATGAGCACTTCTCCTTTTTGACATAGAACTCGTTCTCCTTCAAGGTTTGGAACACTTGACTCAAGTGATCCACATGTTCCTCCAATGTCTTACTATAGATTACAATGTCATCAAGGTACACAACTACAAACCGATCAAGGTAAGGAGCTAGTACCTTATTCATTAGAGTGCAAAATGTGGCCGACGCATTAGTTAAACCAAATGGCATGACTAAAAACTCGTAAGACCCGTACCTTGTAACACATGCCGTCTTTAATTCATCTCTTTCGGCTATGCGGACTTGATAGTATCCCGAGCGCAAGTCAAGCTTGGTAAAGTACCTTGCATCACCAAGTTGATCAAAGAGATCCACAATAAGTGGAATCGGGTACTTGTTCTTGATAGTGACCTTGTTGAGTGCCCGATAGTCAATACAAAGCCGTAGGGATCCATCATGTTTCTTTTGAAATAAGACCGGCGCACCATATGGAGCTTTGGAGGGTCGGATATAACCAACATCTAGTAAATCCTTCAATTGTCTTCTTAACTCCTCGAGCTCAGGAGGTGCCATACGATAAGGAGCAAATGCGGGTGGCTTTGCTCCAACTTCTAACTCAATAGCATGATCCACCTCTCTCCTTGGTGGAAGCTTCTTAGGCAACTCGGCAGGCATAATATCCTTGTACTCCTTGAGAACATCTTGGACGACCTTAGGTACATTCACATATCCATATATGGGACCTTCGTCTTCCTTGAGGGTAGCCAAGTAAGTAGGCTCATTGATATACATGTAATTATTACAAATTATAACCCTTAATTTATATATGTTAGTGCTTCAATTAATATATTTTATTCTAATTATTTCAATTTTTATGTTTTTGTAGGAATCTGCGCGTGTGAACGATAAAAGTGCATTAAGGCGACAAATTTGAGAAAATGATTGATTCGTCGATTCTAGCGGTGATACAAAAGAGTGGTTCACACATCTAAGCCTAACCCAGCTTACTTTAACCGAGCTCAAACCCAAGCTCAAGCCCAAGCCCAGAAAGCTATAATCCTAAACCCAGCCTGTTAGGAAATAGGAAACCCTATTTAGGTTTCTCTGTTGCCTTCTCCTCCACTCCTCTTCTCTACCACGTTTTTCTGCCTCTCTCTCACAGCCACCATCACCACCTCCACCAAGGCAGAGCCCTGTGTCTCTCGCCACTAACCAGCCACCGTCGTCACCACCGTCACTAACCACCCTGTTTCACGCTACAAACCACCACCTCGCCACCGAAACAGGCCACCGTTCTCTCTGTTCAGAACACAGCCGCCACCACCATCTCCCTCCATCGCTCTCATCGCCACCATCACTCGAATACCATCGCCACCGCGCGCGCACAACACTGCCGCGAAACAGGGCACCTCCCTGTTTCGCTCCCTGTTCCTCGCCCTCTTGCCGCTTTCTCTCTTCTCCACGGTTTCTCCCTCCTCCAATCCTCTCTCTCTCGACCACCGCCGAAACAGACCACACAAACCACCACCACCACAGTGACAGAATCAACACCACCGCGAAACAGGGAGTTCGCCCCCTGTTCCTCGTCCCCCTTCGGGTTTTTGGTTGTTATCCCACTGTTCACTCTCTCTCTCTGTTCTTGCAGGTACAGGACTCGGTCGAGAGGAGAAGACACTCGCGAGGAGCGAAGCAGAAGCGGCGGAGCAGACGCGTCGCGCTGGAGAAGACGAAGGAGCTGCTCTGCGGCGAATTCGCGCGGGAGAAAGAAACTGTTTTTCAGTTTTGAAAAAACAGTTAAGGCTATTTACACCCGAGAACCTGTAAGAGCCACCACAGAGCCTATTTAGCTCTTTTTCTCGGGATTCGTGCGCGTACAGGAAGTGATGGATTCTCCCTCTAGTGATGCTGTGACCACCACCACCATGAGTCACTAAACCCCACGCAAGGTGAAGAGGTGAACTCCTAGATGTAACGAACTAAACTAGTAATTGATTCGCTTTAAGTTTTCACGATGAATAATGATGTTTAATGATTTTCACTTTTATTTAATATAGAAATTTATGTTATTTCAGTGAGAAGGATATCATAGATTTCTTTGTAGATTGTTTTTACTCCGGTGATTATCTTTTCTTCTCCATATAAGCTTAGTCACGCTTTTCTTATGTGTGGAATGTTTAAGGATTAATTGATTCCGGTAGGTTAGTTATATGTGATCGTCATTTATTACGGTATTGTCTCCGGATATATCGTAAGTTTAAGATATCACATATGACAAACCTTTGTGTTTTCTTAGAAGAAGTGAAATCTTAAATTCATTTACATTAGGGTATATTAATGATTAAAAGATTATTTTTCCGATTACGTCGTTTGGGATGTGAAACACGTAGTTGAGTCATCATAGCGAATCAATACTAGTTGGCGTGTGAAGTCTAGGAGGGATTCTTGGAACCTTGTGATTTTCTCAAACTTAGTTTTCATTAAATTAAATTCAATTCTGTATTTTAAATTTGTTAGAATTTATTTTAGTTTCGCATAGTTTGTCTTCCTTAACCTTATTTTGTAGATCGTTTTTCCTCGTGGGATCGACACCCCATTCTTTACTGCAATTGACCGCGTGTATTGTTTGGGCGTAATCAAATTTTGGCGCCGTTGCCGGGGAACAAGCATCATTCTACAAGGAAGGTTTCGGGTATTATCTTTCTTGCTCATTTTTCATTTTATTTTATTTTATTCTATTTTTTAGGTTTTAGGTCCAGTTTAATTTTTTTATCTTTATCTTTATTTTTATTTTATTTTATTTCTAAAAAAAAATTAATTAAAAAAAATTTAAAAAAAAAAAACATTGGGGGCGTGAGTTGGAATAGAGACCACTTAGGGAGACTAATCAGGGTCCCAAATTTAGTTAACCCACAAATTCACATTGAGACCGAATTAAGTCCTACTTCTAACACCATGAGTAATCACGAAGATGACCATGTTCGGTCGCTAAAGGACTATCTCCACCCCACACGCACTGCTACTCCATCATGTATCATGTTTGCACCAAGTACACCAAAGCTAGATTTTAAGCCGGGTATGATACAATTATTACCCACTTTTCATGGCCTAGAGAGTGAGAATCCTTATGTTCATATTAGGGAATTCGAGGAAGTTGTGGCCACCTTTCACAACAAAGTTGAGGCTATAGACTCGGTTAGACTAAGGTTTTTTCCTTTTTCCCTTAAGGAAAAAGCGAAGAGTTGGCTATACTCTTTGCGACCAAGGTCTATAGGTTCGTGGGAGGAAATGACCCAAGCATTTTTTAATAAATACTTTCCTCACCACAAAACCAACGGTCTAAAGAGACAGATTTCTACCTTCACCCAAAAGAATAACGAGACATTATATCAAGTATGGGAAAGGTTCAAGGATCTCTTGAATACATGCCCACACCATGGGTATGAGAGTTGGCGCTTAGTCAGTTATTTTTATGAGGGGCTCACTAGTAGAGAACGTCAGTTCGTTGAGAAGATGTGTAATGGAGAGTTTTTGCAAAAAGACCCTGACGAGGCCATTGAGTACCTGAATGACTTAGCTGAAAAGGCCCACACTTGGACTGGTCCAAATGCTATTGAGAGCACAAATAGAACACGCCCAGCTGGAGTTTACCAACTTAGGGAAGAGGATAGCCTTAGAGCCCAACTTGATAGAGTAACTAGGGAGTTAGAAGCACTTAAGACCAAGGATGGTAAGCCCACACATACTGTTGCCAGAGTTGAGCTACAGGACACATGTTTTATATGCGGGGGAGTTGAACACTTAATACAGGATTGCCCAACCTTGACTGAGATGAGAGGGGTTTATGAGGAACAATGTAACGCCTTAGGGATGTACAAGAAGCCTTATTCACCATTCTCTAACACTTACAATTCTGGCTGGAGAGATCACCCTAACTTTAGTTGGAGGTCCGAGGCCGACCCACCTACACACTCACAGGCACAACCACCTAGATCATACCCTGCACCACCGTACAATGCACAATCTAACAGAAGTTCCTTATCAGACACATTGCATGCATTTATAGAGGCACAAGGTAAAACTAATCAAAAATTTGAGGTTGCATTGACACAGTTGGCAGAGGAGAACAAGGAGATAAAAAGCCAAATAACCAAGCTGACAAGTTCATTAACAGTACAAGCTCGGGGCCAATTTCCGTCACAGCCTCAAGCAAATCCGAAGGGCCAACTTATGGCACAAACCTCTACTTCAGACTCTCAGAATGTCATAGAGATTAATGCCATCACTACTCAGAGTGATAAGATTTTAGATGGGTCAAGCTCGTCCACAACTATAGGCACCTCCCCAAGTGCAAAGGAGAGCATCCCTGAGGATGAGCCCAACAAGAACATTCCAGTATCAGTTCATTTTCCTCAAGCACTACGACCTACTGGAAAGAAATCGGAAATGCATGGTGAGATTCTAGAATCATTGAAACAAGTTAAAATTAACTTACCTTTGCTGCATGTGATTAAACAGGTACCAACTTATGCGAGGGTCATCAAGGATCTATGCACTATCAAGAGGAAACATCAGGTGGTTGCTATTTTTGAGTGGACTGATCCTCAACTTTTCAGGTTGTTGGTATACGATTCCTTAACCCTTTTGACTCGCTTATATCATAGACTAGGTTTGGAAGTGAATGTTCTTTATGTTCTTCCTCGTCACTTCATGGTATATCTTTCATGAGGGAGAATATATGTCGGGCTGAAGACGTTAAACCAAGCGCTCCTAGGAGGCAGCCTAGCCTTAGTTGTGTGTCTTTGATGTTAGTTTGGATTGATTTTCGAGTACCCTATTTAGTTGTGTTTCACTCATACTCGTTAGCTCCATAACAATTCTGACTTACAACTTGCATTTTTTTTCTTTTTTTCTTTGTTAATGTCGAGTCTGCATTTTATCGATTTCTAATGAAAACTTCATGATTCTTATGTTTTTGAGCGTTCATTGGTGGAATCGAAATTGGTAAAAAGCTTCACCATGGTAATATCACTCTAACTCTCCTATTTTCTTTTGCCTTGATTTGTCATGATTATTATTTTATACATTGAGGACAATGTTTGGTTTAGGTTTGGGGGTGTAGTTTATTGGATTTTTTGTGCAATTTTCAAGAATCTTTGAGTTTAAAACGTATTTTACAATTAAACCGAGTCATTTTTGTGTTCTACTCAATCTCCATTGAATACTTAGATGATTATGGTAATTGTGTAAAATCTTCTTGAGAATGCATTTGAAATCTGAACTCTTGGTGAATAAAAAAAAAAAAAAAAAAAAAAAGGTTTTGAGTTCTTGTCAATTTTAGAGAATAATTTTGTTGCTTTAATTTTGAGAAAACACATACTAACACGTGTCACATAGTTATATTAGTGGAAAACATGGTATTTGATATTATCCTTATGTTAGATGTATTTCGTGAGACTTTTCAACTCGACTTTTCGCGCACTATAAGCCAAGTCAACATGATTTGAAGTTGATTAGTGAGGTATTGAACTAGAAAACCTTAGAATAATAGTGGAGACTTAACCCTTGTGAGTTTTGAGCCATTCTTTATTTCTTGAGGGTTATTAATTACACTCTGATTTTTCTTGAGTCCGCATTATTTCGTTGATGATCTCATTATTCTTGATTTTCTTATTGATTGATTTAAGAATGACATAAAAATTGAATCTTTACACTAGAACTTCTTGCTTT
Organism: Berberis vulgaris; assembly: GCA_963556465.1. Classification (NCBI taxonomy): domain Eukaryota; kingdom Viridiplantae; phylum Streptophyta; class Magnoliopsida; order Ranunculales; family Berberidaceae; genus Berberis; species Berberis vulgaris. The sequence continues at coordinate 88,128,340 of OY747127.1, read as the reverse complement.
ATTTAGTTGAGATGTCCTAGTACTAACTAGAACTTATGAAGTGATATAGGCATTTCTTTCTTTAAACCATTTTTAACCTTTTAGCCTACCCAATAATAAATATCCATTTGCAGCCCTTTGAGCCTTTAGATAGCCTTTTCTTTGTGATCCCCATTCCCAATACCTACTCCAATCAAGGAGTAATACCTCTATTATTTTATCCTTACCCAATTTTCTGAGAATGTATCCGGTGAGATATATTTATGGAATGGGCAAATAAAAAAAAAAAAAAAAAGGATATTTCATGCGCCCTCGAAGTAAAAGTGTTGGATTGTATCAATGGGGAAAAGCATTTCAAAAAAAAAAAAAAAAAAAACAAAAAGTGATTGAAGAAGAAAATAATGAAGAAAAAGTTAATGGTGTACAACATTGATTTGCTCTTCAATGCTCTATGTTTTATTCAAGGGTGTATCCATTCTCAGAAAATCTTTGTATCCTTTTGTCCATTATTGTTTGCCATAATCCAAGCCCCAATACAACCTAGTAAAGACCTGATTGATCTTAAGTGAAAGTTAGCTTAATAGATGTGGAGATTGAATAGGCAAGAACTATGGTGTTTGATTCAACATTCTCAAAAGTAATCAATATTCCGGTCCATGAGATCATATTCATTTCACTCTTTGAAAATTCCGTTTTTCATGATAATTATATGTGAGACGTTTGCATTTTCCATAATATATTCTTTTCCTCACATATAAACTGAGTGCCCAATCTCTGAGCGTTTCATTTTTGAGCGACATGAGAGAGTTGTAGTCGAAACGTCTTTTCTAAAGGTTTTCTTGTCACATCTTTACTATGAGATGAAGAGTTATGTTGATAAGGCTCCTCACACACACACTTCGAGTTGAGAATGATTATGAAATTCACTTAACCTTTAGATACTATTAAATTATTGTACTCTATTGATATACCTTTGTGACAGTTTTAGTTTGTTGTTTTTCTCGAATGCTAAGCAATTAGAAAATTACTCTAAAGAAAATAAAGAAGAATGCTCACACTTTTGCATTATGTTTTTAGAAAATAGATTTTGTTTTATTGAGTCAGTAATGTTTGGGGGTAGCATTTCTGGAAACCCTCACGAGACTATAACTCGTCCTCTAGAGGTAATCTAGAGGTTTAAAGCCTTGTTGCACGTTAAGGTAAGTGCAACCGTGATTCCTACGAAAGTGAGTTATTTTGTTTTGCTCGAGGACTAGCAAAATATAGGTTTGGGGGTATTTGATATACATGTAATTATTACAAATTATAACCCTTAATTTATATATGTTAGTGCTTCAATTAATATATTTTATTCTAATTATTTCAATTTTTATGTTTTTGTAGGAATCTGCGCGTGTGAACGATAAAAGTGCATTAAGGCGACAAATTTGAGAAAATGATTGATTCGTCGATTCTAGCGGTGGTACAAAAGAGTGGTTCACACATCTAAGCCTAACCCAGCTTACTTTAACCGAACTCAAACCCAAGCTCAAGCCCAAGCCCAGAAAGCTATAATCCTAAACCCAGCCTAACAAGGAAATAGAGAAACCTATTCTGTTGCCTTCTCCTCCACTCCTCTTCTCTACCACGTTTTTCTGCCTCTCTCTCACAGCCACCATCACCACCTCCACCAAGGCAGAGCCCTGTGTCTCTCGCCACTAACCAGCCACCGTCGTCACCACCGTCAGTAACCACCCTGTTTCACGCTACAAACCACCACCTCGCCACCGAAACAGGCCACCGTTCTCTCTGTTCAGAACACAGCCGCCACCACCATCTCCCTCCATCGCTCTCATCGCCACCATCACTCGAATACCATCGCCACCGCGCGCGCACAACACTGCCGCGAAACAGGGCACCTCCCTGTTTCGCTCCCTGTTCCTCGCCCTCTTGCCGCTTTCTCTCTTCTCCACGGTTTCTCCCTCCTCCAATCCTCTATCTCTCGACCACCGCCGAAACAGACCACACAAACCACCACCACCACAGTGACAGAATCAACACCACCGCGAAACAGGGAGTTCGCCCCCTGTTCCTCGTCCCCCTTCGGGTTTTTGGTTGTTATCCCACTGTTCACTCTCTCTCTCTGTTCTTGCAGGTACAGGACTCGGTCGAGAGGAGAAGACACTCGCGAGGAGCGAAGCAGAAGCGGCGGAGCAGACGCGTCGCGCTGGAGAAGACGAAGGAGCTGCTCTGCGGCGAATTCGCGCGGGAGAAAGAAACTGTTTTTCAGTTTTGAAAAAACAGTTAAGGCTATGTACACCCGAGAACCTGTAAGAGCCACCACAGAGCCTATTTAGCTCTTTTTCTCGGGATTCGTGCGCGTACAGGAAGTGATGGATTCTCCCTCTAGTGATGCTGTGACCACCACCACCATGAGTCACTAAACCCCACGCAAGGTGAAGAGGTGAACTCCTAGATGTAACGAACTAAACTAGTAATTGATTCGCTTTAAGTTTTCACGATGAATAATGATGTTTAATGATTTTCACTTTTATTTAATATAGAAATTTATGTTATTTCAGTGAGAAGGATATCATAGATTTCTTTGTAGATTGTTTTTACTCCGGTGATTATCTTTTCTTCTCCATATAAGCTTAGTCACGCTTTTCTTATGTGTGGAATGTTTAAGGATTAATTGATTCCGGTAGGTTAGTTATATGTGATCGTCATTTATTACGGTATTGTCTCCGGATATATCGTAAGTTTAAGATATCACATATGACAAACCTTTGTGTTTTCTTAGAAGAAGTGAAATCTTAAATTCATTTACATTAGGGTATATTAATGATTAAAAGATTATTTTTCCGATTACGTCGTTTGGGATGTGAAACACGTAGTTGAGTCATCATAGCGAATCAATACTAGTTGGCGTGTGAAGTCTAGGAGGGATTCTTGGAACCTTGTGATTTTCTCAAACTTAGTTTTCATTAAATTAAATTCAATTCTGTATTTTAAATTTGTTAGAATTTATTTTAGTTTCGCATAGTTTGTCTTCCTTAACCTTATTTTGTAGATCGTTTTTCCTCGTGGGATCGACACCCCATTCTTTACTGCAATTGACCGCGTGTATTGTTTGGGCGTAATCACTCATTCCTCTTTACTCCTTTAGAAAGTTGGAGAGCGGACACCATTCTCTCCTTACTTATCTCCCGTACCACGGGCACAACACAAGGTTGTCCCTTCTCCATGATGCACATGGTGTTGGCATATGGGACCAGAAAAGCCTTCACCATGTCCAAGAAATCTATACCCAAATAGACCTTGTGATCATCAATTGGAGCAATAGTTATGTCGACTTTACCTTGCCATTGTCCAAGCCGAATATCGGTGTCACGAGCTACTCCTTCAATTTGGAGACTTTTAGCATTGACTCCCTTGATATATCCCTTCTCCTTAGTATATGATAGGCCAATTTATTTAGCAATGTCTTTGGCCATATAGACTGTGTCTGCTCCGGTATCCACCATGGCTTTCAAAGTCTTGTCCCCGATCTCGGTCTCCACGTACATCCTTCCACGTGGTTGTTCTTCGACCTTAGCTTGAATGGAACTTAAGAGATTCATTGAGGCGATCCTCCTTTCCTCCTTTGCTTATTCCTCCATGACAAGCGCGGCAAGTTTCTCCCGGTTGGGACACTCGAATGCCCGACGGGGTCCACTACATAAGAAGCAATATATCTTCTTGGGTGATCCATATCTTTTCTCCTTCCCCTTGTCTTTGGAGTACTTGTGTTCCTTGGAGGACTTCTCTTTGTCTCCCCCACCTTTGCCATCATTACTCGGCCTTTTCCCTTGCCCCTTGGATAAGTCCTTTCTCTTGAACTCAATCAAGGATTCGGCCGCAGCCATAGCCGTTGCAAGGTCTTGCACACCTCGCCTCTTCAATTCCAACTTGGCCCAACCCGTTAGGCCATCAAGGAAGCTAAACAAAACATCACTTTGTCCCATGTCAGGAATCTCTAAGAGCAACTCCGAGAACTCTTTCACATACTCCCTTATGTGGCCTTCCTTATGTTGAAGGCGACGAAGCTTGGCCCTAGCTTCGTTTTCGGCATCCTCCGGGTAGAATTGTCTCTTGAGTTCCTTCGTGAATTCTTTTCAAGTGTCGATGGTGCACAATCATTTCTTGATATCATCGGACCTTCTGCGCCACCAAACTGTAGCAACATCATTTAAATATAGGAGACACTACGTACCTTTGATGCTTCATCTATTATGCCACCCCGCATCAAAGTAGCACTCCATGTTCCACAAGAAGTTGTCGATCTCCCTTGCACTCCTTGCCCCACCATAGGCTTTAGGTTTGGGAGCTTCGACTCTGTGGGTGATTGTCCCTGGTGTAGTCCCACCATTGGCTACCGCAGCCATACACACACTGAGTTGAGTTTCTAGCTTCTCAACTCTTTCCCTGTAAGCATACATCTCCGCATCTTTGGCAACAATTTGGGATTCAAGGGACTCGATCTTCTTGGACACCGTGTCCACTACTGCGTTCAAGGCTCCTTGCATCTCTTCCCGAAGCACTTGGTCCTCCCCATTGGACGCTTGCCCCTCGATGCGTTGGTCCATGTATTTGATTTTCTCCCTCAAGTCGGACATGGTGGCACACAACTTAGCCGACCTTTTATCCATCGCAACGATCATGTCCTTCGACTTGTCCTCGCGGACTTTTCCACCTTTGTCGTTGTTGCCAATTGCTGGGTTGTTGACCTCTGATGACATTTTCTTGTGTAGGATGATTTCACCAACCTTGCCAAACCTGGCTCTGATACCAATTGTCACAGACTTTCTTTTCACAAGTACTTTCCGTGCGGCACTAGCAAACTTTGTCCCGACTTATCAAAGAAAGTTAGTCAGCCTTGCCTACAAAAGACTTACTTAGACTTTGGAAAGCTAAACAAGCTAAGAACACACAAGAGAGCTTAAGAGAACTAGAACTTGTATTGCTTGAATTCTCTGAGGTGATTACAACAAATGAGGCCTTAGCCTATTTATACAACTCCACTTCCTCAATGGACGGTGGTGATCAATTTGATCTAACGGTCTACAATGAACTTCTACACACTTCCTTAGAAATATCTAAGGACTAGAATCCTATGGAACTCTATGGAATTTTATGAGAGGTTCTAGAGAACTCTATCTAGAACAATGTAGAGTATTCTACATTATTTACACTTGCCAACCTCACTTGACTAGACAAGAAGATAGTTGTGACACAGAGCAGACCCAATACCCTCCATCATCTTAGAGATATTCATAATGCTCCCATTAGAACACAATCACACGTATGTAAGCCACCTTGGTGGTGATGGGGCTTGGGTGTCTAGATTTTTGGAAAAAAAAAAAAACAACGCATTGCCATTGGTGATGATGTAGAGAGGATAGGACCCGGGGGCGGCTCCTGCGCACAAAGCGCAGGACCTCGTCATGTGCATCAAGGGTAACCGTTAGATTAAAGTAGCATCTTATGTGTATTAATCTGAACCGTTAAATCTATTGGATGGCTCAAATTCACGGATTAAATTTTTTTATTTTTATTTTTCGTCAATCTCTCTCTTCATATTTCTTTCTCTCTCTCTCTCTCTCTTCATGTTTCTTTCTCTTAAGACATCTATGGACATAGTCAATCAACAAAACTCAGGATGATGGTGATGATGCTGAGAAGTCCCCCTATCAATCATGCCTTTGACATGGCGAAACTCTTCAAGGTGGCAAGGGATGGTAATGGTACCCTTTTGATCAAACCCATATTCCTCCTCATCTTCCTTCAGCAACTGCATAAAGAGTGGATGATTGAAGTACAAAACAGGAACCACAAACCTCTGTTGCTCCTCCCCTTCACCTCCCACCATGATTGCAAGACACCCCTTTGGAATATCTCTTATTAATTCTCTCTTCCCATGACCATGGAAGTTCAACAGGAACCACAAACCTCTGTTGCTCCTCCCCTTCACCTCTCACTGCTGTGCTCTGCTCTGCACACACACATATACACAACCGCATATATTCTTCTTTTCTTCTTTTTTCTCTCTTCTTTTCTTGAACAAAGAGGGTGAGTGTGAGAGAGAGAGGGACATTTGAAGAGAGGCCTCTGGCGTGTTTAGGTAGAATTGTTCAGACTAACCACCACAAGAAAACAGAAACAGAGAAAATTTAATTGAAAACCAATAAAAGGAGAAAGCAAAGCAAAGCGAGAGAGAGAGAGCAAGCAAGAAGAAAGTGAAATCCCATAAACTTCACCAGCTGTGAATTCATGTCTGTTTCTGGGAATCGAAACTCTTCCTGGGTTTTTGCTGTTTTCGATTGTTCGTTTTCTCCTCTCACTCTCCTCTCTACTACACTACATTACACTACACTCATCTGTCTCCCTCTAAACACTCTGCTCCTTTGTGTGATCTCTTTCTCCTCTACCATAAAATCTTCATTGTTTTGTTGGCTCATGAACCGAGGTTGGGTTTCCCTTGTACCCTTTTTTTAGTTAGTGCCTTTGCTGCTTTCTTTTTGCAATCCTCTCCTCTTCCATCCCTCAAAAGCTCACTCATTCACTCTCCCTTATAATTGTTATACAAAACCCCATTAAGAAAATGAAAGCTCCTTCTCTACTACTACATGCAATTCAATATCTCCCCGACTGACTTCTCCTTTTCTCTCTTTGCAGAATTCACCCATCTTTGTAAGCCAGCCCACCACCACATCAACTTCAACTCTATTTAATCTCTCTTTCACTTTCCACCCTTTCAAACTAATTAATCATCAACACCACCTCTCTCTCTCTCTCAACTTACTAGACTGGAAGTTACTGAAAGTGAAAGGCTCTTAATCACACACAATGTTCTGGAAATACTTTTATGACTTTATTAAACAACTTCAGGCTTTATATAGCCTTTACAAGATGAGATACTGAACTGAAAGCAATAACAATCACGTACAAATCGTGATGTTTGTTACAGACTAATTCAAAACAGATTCTAACTAGAGACTCCTAGTAAACAGGAGCTTTATTAGCTGAAGTAAACAACAACTCTAACACCTTTGACATTGTCAGACCTAACAATGCCTCCCCTAAACTGAACATAGTAACATTCAGTTTCAGTTTAAGCTCAGTGGTACCTCACGCACTCCAAGCTCTTCTCGCAGCTTTATAAACACATCAAGCTTCAGAGGCTTGGTCATTATATCAGCTACTTGCTCCTTTGTGCCACAATGAATAAGCCTTACAACTTCCTCCTTTGTAAGATCCCTTAAGAAATGGAATCTAACATCAATATGCTTACTCCTGCCATGTAGAACTGGATTCTTGGATAGTTTAATTGTTGAAGAAATGTCACATAGAATAGTTGTAGGCTGTAACTGTAAACAACCAAGCTGCTCCAGAATTCTTCGCATCCAGACACATTGACAGGCACAAGCTGCTGCTGCAACAAATTCAGCCTCAGTAGTTGACAGTGTCACCACCGGCTGCTTCTTCGAAGCCCAAGAAACTGCCCCACCATTCAACAGAAACACATAACCACTCGTACTCCTTCTATCATCGATGTCCCCGGCATAATCACTATCTGTATAGGCAGCTAGCTCTGTTACATCACCTCTCTTGTAAAACAAACCTAAAGACACAGTACCCTTTAAATAACGTAGCACTCTCTTTGCTGCTTGCATATGCATCTCTGTGGGACTAGCCATATATCTACTTAACAAACATGCCACATATATCAAATCTGGCCTTGTAGCAGTAATATACATGAGACTCCCGATTAATTGTTTGTACAATGTTGCATCCACCTTAGCTCCTCCTCCTTCCTTTGAGAATCTAGTACCTGGTACAATCGGATTCTTGACTGAATTTCCATTCTGTAAGTGAAACCTTTCCAACAACTCACCTGCATATCTCTTCTGACTCAAATAGATGCCTTCTGGTTTCTGCATAATCTCAGCACCCAGGAAGTATTTCATCTTCCCTAAATCTGTCATCTCAAACTCATCTTTCATGGAGCTCTTAAACTTCTCAAACATGCAAGCATCATTACCAGTAAAGATCAAGTCATCAACATACAGACTTATAATTAATAGTCTCTTACCTCCTTCTTCGGACTTGACAAAGAGAGTATGCTCATAGTTGCACCGTGTAAAGCCTTCTTTGAGAAAATAAGCCTCAATTTTACTGTACCAAGCGCGCGGTGCTTGCTTCAAGCCATAAAGTGCCTTCCGGAGCTTGTAAACCTTCTGCTCTTCACCCTTACGAACATATCCCAACGGCTGCTCCACATACACATCCTCATCCAGATCACCGTGAAGAAACGCACTTTTAACATCAAGTTGGTACACACTCCAACCTTTTTGTGCTGCTAGTGCTAGAACCATCCGAATTGTATCCCATCTTGCTACTGGAGCAAAGACCTCATTGTAATCGATCCCATGTTGTTGAGCATAACCTTTAGCTACCAATCGGGCCTTGTACTTGTCTACCTCACCATTCTCGTTCAATTTGGTCTTGAAAACCCACTTTACACCAATTTTCTTTGCTCCGGTTGGTAGTGGTGTAAGCTGCCAGGTCTCATTCTTCTCAATGGACTCCATCTCACAGTCCATAGCCTTTCTCCATTTTTCTTCTACTGCTGCTTCTTCAAAGGAACAAGGATCTTCGTAGGAAACAAACATTACAAGATTGTTTGACTCATCTTCTCCTTCTGAAAGGCCTTCTCCTGATACATAATCTTGCAAGTATGGGGGAGCTCTCCGTGATCTATTTGCTGCCAGAGGAGCTTCACTTGGTGCCTCTTGACTGACCACTGGTACAATAGCTTCATCCTCGGACTCTTCAGCTTTATCTTCATCACAATCTTTCCAAACCAATACATCTTGTTTCACTTCTTCTGCTGTTCTTCCCCATTCCCAGCCTTTATCTTCTTCAAAACTCACATCTCGACTTGTCACTATCTTCTTGGTTACTGGATTAAACAACCGATATGCTTTCGACTCGTCACTTACTCCCAGTAACACACAAGGAAAGCTTTTATCATCTAACTTCTTTCTTTTCTGGTCTGGCACGTGAACATGGGCTAAGCATCCAAAAACTCTAAAGTAATCCACTGTAGGTTTAATTCCACTCCACATCTCCTCCGGTATTTTCTCTTTCACTACCGACGTCGGACTTCTATTGAGAACATGTGTTGTCCATCTCGCAGCTTCTGGCCAGAATCTCTTTGGTACCTCCAAGTCAGACAACATACACCGAACCATATTCATGATAGTTCGGTTCTTGCGTTCGGCTACCCCATTCTGTTGTGGGGTGTAGGCTGCTGTGAGTTGCCTGCTTATACCATTATCTTTACAGAAAGTATTAAACTCTGTGGAGGTGAATTCTCCACCTCTGTCAGTGCGCAAAGAACATATAGGTACTCCAGACTCCTTTTCGACAAGACTCTTAAAGTGTTTGAAAGTGGTGAATGCCTCAGACTTTTCGATCAAAAAATATAGCCACACCTTTCTACTATAATCGTCAATGAATGTTAAAATGTACCTTCTATCACTGTTAGAAGATGGTGTGATTGGGCCGCAGATATCAGCATGTACGAGCTGCAATTTCCTGGAAGCACGCCACTGACTCCTTTTTGAAATTGCCTCCCTGTGTTGCTTGCCTACCAAGCAATTGGTACATGACTTAGTTGTAGCTTTTAATGGTGGAATGCCATTTACCATTTCTCTGTATCTTAATGTCCGCAGCCCCTTATAGCTCAGATGTCCATATCTCCGATGCCATAGCTGCGATTCATCTTCTGTCATTGTTTGTAAGCAAGTAGAACTTTCTGGTACCACACTAGCCAACAACACAAACATCCTATTCGCAGTCATCCATGTCTGCATAATCAAACCTCTTCTTGGATGATAAAGCTTGCATACTCCATGCTTTATTAGAATAGCTAATCCCCGTTCTTGAAGTTGGCCTATACTGAGCAAATTATTCTTCAAATCTGGCACATAATAAACGTCTGTAATCACCTGAGTTGCGCCCTCGAGTTTCAGCCGTATAGTTCCTTTCCCCATCACTTCCAATCTTGTATTGTTGCCCAGCTTCACCGAATGTCTGAATGTTCCATCAAAATCCGAGAAGCACTGTCTCTTCCCACACATGTGGTTGCTGCATCCAGAATCTAGAAACCACACCTCTTCCCTTTTTGCATTGTTAGTTTCTACAAAAGCCATCAGAAGCATCTCTTCTTCCTCATCAATCTCAGCATAGTTGGCTTTCTTGTTCCAACTAGGACATTCGTATTGAAAATGCCCTAGTTGATGACATTTATAACATTCCACAGTGGCCTTGTCAAAATGCCTCCCTCTGCCTCTCCCTCGGCCTCTAGGCGCAGCTCCTCTGCCTCTGCTTCCTCTTTCATCATAACTAACCTTCAGTGCTTGCTCATCTCCACCACTCTTTCGAAACTTCTGCTCATGGACCAGCAACGAGCTTTGTAAGGCATCAACTGAAAGACTATCAATGTCTTTCGACTCTTCAATCGAGCACACAATGTAATTGAAATTTTCGGTAAGAGTACGTAGAATTTTCTCAACGATCTTGACATCCTGCATGTCTTCACCACAGTTTCTCATGTCATTGGCCACCACCATCACTCTCCCGAAATAATCATTGACCGTCTCTCCCGATCTCATCTCCAGTAGCTCAAAATCTCTGCGAAGAGTTTGAAGTTGGGCACGCTGCACCCGTGCATTTCCTTGATACTTAACTTTCATTGAGTCCCACAACTGTTTGGCCGTCGCCTTCTGAGTAATTGTCTTCAAGATGGCCTTGTCAATGGAATTGAAGAGATAATTCTTGGCCCTCAAATCCTTCAGCCTTGCTTCTTCACCGGCTGGTTCTGGTTCTGTATAGCCTCCCTGGACGACACTCCAATACTCCTTTGATCTAAGGAGATTTTCCATGATCAAACTCCAATGATCATAATCCCCATCAAACTTGGGGATGCATACTTGTGAAAAGCTGTTACCCTCAGCCATCGTTACACTCACCTACACTCGCAGTGTTTCACTCCCAATCTCTTGTGATTCACTCACTTTGAAACTTGCTCACAATCAGGCTTTCACTCCACTTTGAAACTTGCTCACAATCAGGCTTTCACTCCCAATCTCTTGTGTTTCACTCACTTTGAAAATTGCTCACAATCAGGCCTCTTTCGAAGCTCTGATACCAGAATATGAAAGGCTCTTAATCACACACAATGTTCTGGAAATACTTTTATGACTTTATTAAACAACTTCAGGCTTTATATAGCCTTTACAAGATGAGATACTGAACTGAAAGCAATAACAATCACGTACAAATCGTGATGTTTGTTACAGACTAATTCAAAACAGATTCTAACTAGAGACTCCTAGTAAACAGGAGCTTTATTAGCTGAAGTAAACAACAACTCTAACACCTTTGACATTGTCAGACCTAACAGAAAGAAAGTAACCCTCGCTTGATTTCTTTCATTCATTCACTCAATCAAGTCAGAAACACAGCAACAATGGGTTGTAGTCACAATTGCTGCAAATTTCCACATCTCATCATGTCTTTGTTCATTCTCTTGGTTTCAAGCACAACCCATTCCAGATTTGCTGTTGAAGGTAAATGGGTTTCTCTTCAAATCTCGAAACAACTCTATTTGAACTAAAACCCTGACTTTTATTCTCTCTGTTCTTTTTTTTTTGTTGCAGGCAGACTAGTTTTCAAACTCTTTGAAACACCCCATGTGAGTGCTCTCCTTGATTCTTCCATTTTAATTCATGTTTCTTAAAATTGTGTCAAATGTTATAAATTGGAGTGTTATAAGAGCACAGATTGGTTCAAGGCCTCCAAGATGTGATAGAAGATGTGGTTCATGTGGGCATTGTGAGGCAGTACAAGTGCCTGCTGTGCCACTAGACAAAAGCAAGAGTAGACATTTCTCAATGGCTTCAATGAGAGGAGGTGAAGATAGTTCAAACTACAAACCAATGAGTGCTCCTCCTGTTCTTCCTGCCGCTGGTTTCGTCTCCTCCATTTCTGCAACTCTCACTCACTCACTAAATCGATCGAGAAAATCTCTTCTTCTTTTCTTCTAGTCTCCCTGAAATGGAAGATTTGAAATGTGATGAGATGTAGTTGGCGGAGCTTCACAATCGATCGAGAACTTCTAGAATGATGGCGGAGCTTAACAAGCTTGTGCTTTGGTTGTAGATGCGAGCAAGTGGGGATCCATATTTGCACCATTGTGTTCAAACTGCAATTTTGTTGGCAGCTATCAGAGCTAATTGCACAGTCGTTGCAGCTGGGCTTGTTAACAAGAGAGAAGAAAAAAAAGAAGGAAAGTTTGGAGAGAGGCGATGGAAGAAGTGGGATGCGTCGCACGCGAGCAGCTGACGTGGTGAAAAAAAAAAAAAAATTTGCGAGGGAAATGAAAATTTTGGGTGAGAAGAAGAGGGAATGGAAGCTCGAAACCTAATTCATTCCCTCTCTCGCTCCCTGTGTCTCTCGCTCCTTCTGTCTCTTGCTCCCTCTCCCTCTCCCCATTTTCGACAGATTCGACCTCCCTCTCCCCATTTTCGACAGATTCGACCTCTCCCCCAAACGAAGCTCCTCCTCTCTCCATCAACACTGAAACGAACGAGAAGAACGAAAATTTAGGAAGAAGAAGGAAATAAGGAGAAGAAAAGAAGGTCTCCCTCGTCCCTTCCCTATCGCAAAAGGTAAAATTTCCCTCTCATTTTAGGTTTTAGGTTTTAGGTTTTTGGTTTTTAGTTTTTGATTTTCCCTTTACTTGGGTGTTTTAGGTTATTGGTTTCGGACAAGAAGTTGGTTTTCATCGCTCGGACGCAGAGGTAAGCCCTTTCTTCTTCTCTTCGTTTCGTCTTCAGATCTAGGGTTCATCTAGGGTGCATTTTTTTTTATTTCAGTGTTCTTCAGCCGAAGAGCTTCATCTAGGGTTCATTTTTTTTTTCAGTGTTCTTCAACCGAAGAGCTTCATCTAGGGTTCATTTTAATTGTAATAATTTCAGTGTTCATGTGGGTTTTTTTTTTTTTATGAATTGTGGGTTTTTTTTTTTTTTTTATAATTTCAGCGTTCATATCTGTAGAATTTTTCTTTTTGTTTAAGATTTTATATATATAAACATCTTTTTATCTCTGTGTTTTCATCAAAACTCTTCTTAGATCTATATTCTTAATCGTGTTAAGGCACCACATGCGAGGTAATACTCGGCGAGCTCACGATTATTAAGATTAGATTAAAGAAGAATCTTCAAAATCATGACTATATTCATGATATTTATATCAGATCTAGGGTTCATTTTTTTTTTTATTTCAGTGTTCTTCAGCCGAAGAGCTTCATCTAGGGTTCAATTTTTTTTTTTTATTTCAGTGTTCTTCAACCGAAGAGCTTCATCTAGGGTTCATTTTAATTGTAATAATTTCAGTGTTCATGTGGGTTTTTTTTTATGAATTGTGGGTTTTTTTTTTACAATTTCAGTGTTCATATCTGTAGAATTTTTCTTTTTGTTTAAGATTTTATATATATAAGCATCTTTTTATCTCTGTGTTTTCATCAAAACTCTTCTTAGATCTATATTCTTAATCGTGTTAAGGCACCACATGCGAGGTAATACTCGGCGAGCCCACGATTATTAAGATTAGATTAAAGAAGAATCTTCAAAATCATGACTATATTCATGATATTTATATCAGATCTAGGGTTCATTTTTTTTTTATTTCAGTGTTCTCCAGCCGAAGAGCTTCATCTAGGGTTCAATTTTTTTTTTTTTATTTCAGTGTTCTTCAACCGAAGAGCTTCATCTAGGGTTCATTTTAATTGTAATAATTTCAGTGTTCATGTGGGTTTTTTTTTATGAATTGTGGGGTTTTTTTTTTTTTTTTTAATTTCAGTGTTCATATCTGTAGAAATTTTCTTTTTGTTTAAGATTTTATATATATAAGCATCTTTTTATCTCTGTGTTTTCATCAAAACTCTTCTTAGATCTATATTCTTAATCGTGTTAAGGCACCACATGCGAGGTAATACTCGGCGAGCCCACGATTATTAAGATTAGATTAAAGAAGAATCTTCAAAATCATGACTATATTCATGATATTTATATCAGATCTAGGGTTCATTTTTTTTTTTATTTCAGTGTTCTCCAGCCGAAGAGCTTCATCTAGGGTTCAATTTTTTTTTTTATTTCAGTGTTCTTCAACCGAAGAGCTTCATCTAGGGTTCATTTTAATTGTAATAATTTCAGTGTTCATGTGGGTTTTTTTGTATGAATTGTGGGGTTTTTTTTTTTTTTTTTAATTTCAGTGTTCATATCTGTAGAATTTTTCTTTTTGTTTAAGATTTTATATATATAAGCATCTTTTTATCTCTGTGTTTTCATCAAAACTCTTCTTAGATCTATATTCTTAATCGTGTTAAGGCACCACATGCGAGGTAATACTCGGCGAGCCCACGATTATTAAGATTAGATTAAAGAAGAATCTTCAAAATCATGACTATATTCATGATATTTATATCAGATCTAGGGTTCATTTTTTTTTTTATTTCAGTGTTCTCCAGCCGAAGAGCTTCATCTAGGGTTCAATTTTTTTTTTATTTCAGTGTTCTTCAACCGAAGAGCTTCATCTAGGGTTCATTTTAATTGTAATAATTTCAGTGTTCATGTGGGTTTTTTTGTATGAATTGTGGGGTTTTTTTTTTTTTTTTAATTTCAGTGTTCATATCTGTAGAATTTTTCTTTTTGTTTAAGATTTTATATATATAAGCATCTTTTTATCTCTGTGTTTTCATCAAAACTCTTCTTAGATCTATATTCTTAATCGTGTTAAGGCACCACATGCGAGGTAATACTCGGCGAGCCCACGATTATTAAGATTAGATTAAAGAAGAATCTTCAAAATCATGACTATATTCATGATATTTATTCTATGTTGTGTATTTCATTTCTGTTTTGATTTCTGCTTATCATCTCTCTGTGATTTATAAACAAACATTACAGGAATGGATAGTGTAGAAGATAATGATTGTATGTTGGTGGAAGAAAATGTAGAAGAGGTGAGGGAACCTAAATATGGGATGGAATTCGTCAACCTTGACGAGTTCCAACGATATTATCATGAATATGGTAATACAAAAAAATTTAAAGAGATCCAACAAGAGATCCAAGGGAATCTATGTTGTAGAATTGTGGGTGAAGATATGGATGGGAGTGGCTGTGAGTTGTACACTATTAAACAAGACTTGGTGATAAATGATAGGCAACGATCGGTCCATTATGTAGTCTCTTTAAATGTTGATGACTTTGGCATCAAGTGTAACTGTCAATTGTTTGAGTTCAGGGGGATTTTATGCAAACATATATTTAAAGTGTTGTTTGAAAGAGAGATTCATGATATACCTGATAACTATGTTCTTCGGAGGTGGAGGAAAGATGTTAAGAGGGCTCATACGAAGGTGAAAATTGTTTATTCAGATTGGGGAAAGAAGCCTGAAAATGTGCGATTTGAAATGATGTGCAATGCCTTCTATGAAATGGCTGAATTCGCCGCTGAGGATGAAAAGAAGACAATCGAAGTTCAAGAATGGATCACTTTGAAGATGGACCAATATAAAATTGTCGGTGGTGATGAGCATGTTGATTCACATAGGTATTTGGAACTGGGCACCACTACTTCTAGTTCTGCCATCCAGATTCATAGTCCATTAGCGGTTCGTAGCAAAGGACGACCGTCTAAATCAAGGATAAAATCCACCGTCGAGAAGGTGTGTAAAAGGAGACAAAGGAAAAAAAAGAAAGACACGCAAACGAATCAGGCCATTGAGACTAATCTGGTATGTTTTGCAATATGTTTTATGAATGTATATATTTTTATGTTACATATATTGAAAATGTTATTTACAAATGTCATTTATAGGGTTTACAGTGTATGCCTCATGTTATGCCTCGTGAAAGCAATCCGATGGCTACTCAAAGCAATACACAGGTTTGTTTTTTATATTTACAAGGTATGAATCAGTAAGTATGTTTGGCCACTTATGATTTGTATGTTTGTTATCGTTAAGGATGATAATACGGGGTCACGCGATTTACAACCTGGAAGCGTTGATCAATTCAACTCGCTCCTCTCACAGGTACATATTATGTAGTTTGTATGTATCTCTTTGTACGGTTTGTTAGTTATGTGTTTTGTATGCCTCCTATTATTTATTTTTTTATCAGTATTATTTATTTTTGCACCCGCCTTTGCAGCCGCCCGGTTCAAGCCACGGAATGGACTATACAAATTATAGGTTATGATAAGGTTGGTCAACTAGTCTATATTCTTATAAATAGTCATCGTTGTCTGTGTATGGGACAGGCTTACCCCTTGAGTAACATATTAGAGAAGAGAGAGGCTACACAGCGAGGAAATGGGCGAGGGGAGTGAGGTGGCGGGGGTGGGAGCCGTTCATCTCGCTCGGGATGCGCGCGCAAAAAGTCAACGCACACATCTCGAGTGAGATGAACGGCTCCCACCCCCGCCACCTCACTTCCCTCGCCCATTTCCTCGACACTTAGAAATTCTGATTAGAGAAACTCTTTATGTTGTTGGAGTGATTCTACAGGGCGAGGAAACGAGCGAGGGGAGGGACGTAGCGGGGTGGGGACCGTCCACCCCGCTCGGGATGCGTGCCGTCATTTATGGTACGCGCATCCCGCGTGGGGTGGACGGTCCCCACCCCGCCACGTCCTTTCCCTCGCCCGTTTCCTCGCCTGTTTCCTCGATATTTAGAATTCCCCATGTTGTTGAGCATCTATGGTATCACTTTTTATTTCCTGTACTGGTGAGTTTAGTCAGAAAAGTTGTTAGTGTTGTTATCTGATCTGTATGTTATATTTCTATATACAATAAACAGGAAGAGGTTTTTTGTCAGTTTCTATCTACCTGATACTTCTACCTTGCTAGATGGTGATCGACCATTTATCGGAATGAGATATGGGCATGTTTCACTAACTGAAGCAATGACAAAGGTCAAGCTCGTGGCTTCTCTTGGGGCTTCACTGGTGTGGTTATCTGGTGGCTCCAGTCTTGTTCATTCCTTGATGAAACTCTCCCCTCTTGGTTTCTATCAGTGCATGGGTCAGAGCAGGAAGAAGGATGGGAGCAATGCTGGGAGGTCTCAGGCGTAAATTCAGTCTCAGTTAGCAATCTTCAGAATGTATAGCAGTCTCAGGCGTAAATTCAGTAAATGTTCAGATATGTTTGAATGTATTTTGGCAGGCTATGATGTAAATTCAGTTGAAATGTTCAGATATTCAAGCTTAAACATATGTTGGCAGGCTATGACATCAATTCAGTTTGCAATGTCAGTCGTTTTTATCTTTGAATGTGTATTTGTCGCATTGTTTGATAATGTATAAATTCAGTTTAAATGTTCAGATATTGAGGTCGTTTTTATCTCAGTTGTTTTATCAATTGAATGTGTATCTGTTAGGTGCTCTGTGAGTTAGATGTTAGATGTCTGTTAGCTATATCTGTTAGGTGCTTTTAGGTGCTATACTTATACAAGGAAGAGATTGAAATCAGCAAACCATTGAGGGTATTTGTTACAAAGTGCTATTAGGTGCTGAAATTTTGTTGGCAGTGCTGAAATATGGTTGGCAGGGTGTGTATTCAGAAATATGCAAAGTGCTGGAAGTGCTGAAGTTGTATTCAGAAATGCTATGCAGAAGTACTGGAAGTGCTGAAGTGGTATTCAGAAGTGCTATGCAGAATAGAGGGCTGATATTGCTGCTATTAAGAAATGCTGAGGAATACAAAGAGGAGCATCAAGTGCTATGGTTGCTTTTAGAAATACGGAATAAAATAGAAGGGGGAAACAACTTTGTAAATAAAGTGGGTTGGGAAGACAGCAGTATATAAATACCAATAAGATAGAAGGGAACATTATTCATTGATTTGTAATCTCATTGTACAGATAGCATTAGCTGTCTAGGAGTTCTGGAGCTTCTCGAATAGCTCTACAAGGAGATTGGCACTCTCTAAGCTGCTATGTACATTGCTTGTTATCTTACTTCTATCTCTCTAATACAATATCACTTTTTCATCTGTTTCACTTCTCTGCCTTCCATATCTGCTACTTCTAATTTGTCTGTTCCCAAATCATTTCACTGTCTACTATTGTGAATCACCAACTGACAGTATATGATCTCTGAAGTATAGTGCTGATCATGATCAGTTGAAATAGCATCCAAGCTTCGAATCTGCAACAAGAATCAAGATAAAGAAGTGCAAGACTGATCTTGTTCAGTGAAATTATAGCTGAGTGGTGAATCTGCAAGAAAGGATCTGAGTGGTGACTCTGACATTGGTGCTGAAATTGCATTGCTTGGAACTTCAATTCTGCAGAAACCATTATAGAGAAGGTCACTTCATAACACTGGATTGTATTGATAGAAATGAAAGAGAAGTAAACAATCTCTCATAGAAATGAACAACTAATACACTTAACATGTTTCCTGATTCAATTCATAGCAACAATAGAATGGTTAGCAACAACTAATACACTTCTATAGAAAATGGTATAGCAACAACTAATACACTTCTATAGAATGGAACTTGCTTGGGAGTTTTGATATGATCTGACTGTGTGTTTAACTCAAGCAATCTGGAAGCCAAGCAATGATTCTGCTACAGAAGACAGACTGACAGTGAATGGAAAATCAAACCTCTGATCTGATATAGAAGACAGAATGAAGTAAAATGAAGAATGCAAATGATCTGAATAATGCAAATGATTGTGCAGCTCAACATTTTCTACCATACAACAAAAAAATTCACTGAATACAAGGAAGGGAACTTTAACAAATGAAAAAAAATTCAAATGAAATGAAAACCAAGGCAGTGGACTCTGTCCAAACAATTCAAGGCACACAGGAAAAAAAATTACTATATTGTATTTCAAATGTATCCAAACCTTATATTTTTCTCTATTGTTCTCTAGAAAAATAAAATTCTGAAGCTCCTTCAAATGGCTAGAGAATTTGATCTGGGATCGAAGTATGCAAAATACCTTGAATGCAGGCACACAGGAAATACTTGATGCTGTTATTAGAATGGAACCTTTTGATCCCATTTTAACAATGACCCACTTTGTGCGCTCCCCTTTCTTAAGCAACTCCTCGCCATCCAGAACTGGGTTTGTGATAGCAGTTAATGATTCAGCCTGGACAATAAGAGCAGACGATCAGAATGAGAATGAATATAAAACATTCTCAGCATGGAAGCAGTGATAGAAGATAGGAAGAGAAATGTAGATAAATAAATAAATAGGATTCCTTCAATTACACACGAGTTATAGCACTGTTATGCATCCCCCCCTGGAACGAAAATTTGGGATGACAATCTCCACCAGAACTCTTGATCTATTCATAAGAGAAGGGAATATAACTCCTAATATATCCTTGCTTCAATATTTCAATACAATGTTACAAAGGTTTGGTAAGGTTTGGTTTACCCCTCAAGGTGCATCTCAAAACCCAACATAAAAGTGTTTCATAAAAGGACAGTCAATATTAGTATATCAAAATTAAAAAGCAAGATTAGATGCTGAGTGAACCTCATCGGAAGTTAGAAGAAGAACATCACTCATTCTCAAATACTGGTCAAGTGCTCTTTGTTGTTCAGGTGTTCCAATGGATAGAGTCCGTCCTCGAGGTCCAGGATCAAAAAATATAGAAGTTTCAACTTCTATGGCATATTCCAAAGCAGATGTCAGTAGACCAGGGGAGAACTCTTCAAAAGCGTAACCATTGCAGAAAAGAATCTTTGATTGTTCGATTGCCATCTTCACCCTTTCTGAGAGTTTGCTCAGCCTCTTCAATTGAATGCAGGATCGTCACTAAAATCAGCTCGGCTAATAAAGGAAAAGAAATGTGTCAGATCAACCGTAGCATGTAGAAGAAGACTCAGATGTAAAGTAATAAAAATTGCACAAAATATTTCAACTAGGTATTGCAGAAATATGTCAAAAAAAAACCCTAAGAAAAGGCTTATGTTAAAAGTGTTTTACCTGCAAAAACCATGTCTATGTAAAGGATCCACCAAAACCCAACATAAAAGTGTTTCATAAGAGGCACTACCAGTAAGAAAACGAAGGTATTATTCAGAAGTTCAAATCGAAAATAACACCATCATTGCTCAAAATATTAAAGTAAATACATGTGAAACATGCAAAATTTTCATTGCTAACTTGCTATAACATGGAACTTCAAGCATATTCTTAGTGACTTGCAAGTCACACTCAACACATCCCATCATTCAAATAACTTGAATGTAAACTATAAAGCAATTAAAGATACGAGAGCGATTCATTTTAGATGTAATCTATAAGCAAATCAGTGTACTTACGGAGAGTAGGAAGTCTGATGAAGAATCCTGGCAGAATTTGGAATGCAAACAGCAAGCTACACAATGAAATGACAAGCATACCATACGGAAGAAAAATATAACAATATGAAACACAAATTTCATTGGAATATGAAATATATTCACATCATACATATTTATGTACATATTACATTATATATAATTCCATCATTCGTCCAACTGCTTAAGAATATTTATTATACCTAAGATAATAAGTACAATTATCAAAGTATTGATTAAGTCCCTCGTGAAAGCCCAAGGATCATTGTTCCCTTGACTGACATTTATTTGATCATTCGATGGACCGGCTTGATCGTCAACAACTACATTATTAACTGTGACATCTTCATTGTTGTGGGATTCCTCCGAATCTCTCCTCGCCGCTTCTGAGCGAACCCACAACTTGTATGATTCCTCAGCTTCTTCAACTGACATAAACCCCTTGTAAGAAGCACCACTATACCCTGATACCGACGAAAAACATGCGGGCCAGTTTAGGTATACTCCTGGCTGACGACCTCGATAGACAACATACGCTCTAAATGCCATTCCTGCAACAGGAGGGGATATAAGGAAGAGGGAAGTATAGTGTGAGAGGCTGTTGGAATTCAGGCGTGCGAACAAAGTCGAAACTCACACAAAGGTCTAAAAGTTCATTAACATCTTGAAACTCAAGTACATAAACCTAAGATGTACAAACTATTTCTGAACAAAAATCGTAAACCCTAGATCTAAAATAAGAGGAGAAAAAATAAATTGAAGCTTTGAAGGTTGAAGACGAAACGAAGAGAAGAACAAAGGGAGTTAGTGTTGCATATGATTAAACCTTATCGGTTGTTTCTACCTTAATTTCATTATACATTACAACAAGACTTTATTTAGTTAATATGTACAATAAATACAGAAAGATGAAAACTTAAGAACAGAAGGAAAAACTTACAAATAAAAGGCTAAAGGTTTTTAAGCCTTAATTTTATTTGCATTACCATATTCATGATAATATCGTTGGAACTCGTCAAGGTTGACGAATTCCATCCCATATTTAGGTTCCCTCACCTCTTCTACATTTTCTTCCACCAACATACAATCATTATCTTCTACACTATCCATTCCTGTAATGTTTGTTTATAAATCACAGAGAGATGATAAGCAGAAATCAAAACAGAAATGAAATACACAACATCTAAGAATATAGATCTAAGAAGAGTTTTGATGAAAACACAGAGATAAAAAGATGCTTATATATATAAAATCTTAAACAAAAAGAAAAATTCTACAGATATGAACACTGAAATTGTAAAAAAAAAACCCACAATTCATAAAAAAAACCCACATGAACACTGAAATTATTACAATTAAAATGAACCCTAGATGAAGCTCTTCGGTTGAAGAACACTGAAATAAAAAAAAAAAATTGAACCCTAGATGAAGCTCTTCGGCTGAAGAACACTGAAATAAAAAAAAAATGAACCCTAGATCTGATATAAATATCATGAATATAGTCATGATTTTGAAGATTCTTCTTTAATCTAATCTTAATAATCGTGGGCTCGCCGAGTATTACCTCGCATGTGGTGCCTTAACACGATTAAGAATATAGATCTAAGAAGAGTTTTGATGAAAACACAGAGATAAAAAGATGCTTATATATATAAAATCTTAAACAAAAAGAAAAATTCTACAGATATGAACACTGAAATTATAAAAAAAAAACCCACAATTCATAAAAAAAAAAACCCACATGAACACTGAAATTATTACAATTAAAATGAACCCTAGATGAAGCTCTTCGGTTGAAGAACACTGAAAAAAAAAAAAAATGAACCCTAGATGAAGCTCTTCGGCTGAAGAACACTGAAATAAAAAAAAAAATGCACCCTAGATGAACCCTAGATCTGAAGACGAAACGAAGAGAAGAAGAAAGGGCTTACCTCTGCGTCCGAGCGATGAAAACCAACTTCTTGTCCGAAACCAATAACCTAAAACACCCAAGTAAAGGGAAAATCAAAAACTAAAAACCAAAAACCTAAAACCTAAAACCTAAAATGAGAGGGAAAATTTACCTTTTGCGAGAGGGAAGGGACGAGGGAGACCTTCTTCTCTTCTCCTTATTTCCTTCTTCTTTCTAAATTTTCGTTCTTCTCGTTCGTTTCAGTGTTGATGGAGAGAGGAGGAGCTTCGTTTGGGGGAAAGGTCGAATCTGTCGAAAATGGGGAGAGGGAGGTCGAATCTGTCGA
This sequence comes from Berberis vulgaris, assembly GCA_963556465.1. NCBI lineage: Eukaryota > Viridiplantae > Streptophyta > Magnoliopsida > Ranunculales > Berberidaceae > Berberis > Berberis vulgaris. The sequence goes on along the minus strand of OY747127.1, from coordinate 88,105,658 downwards.
AAATGGGGAGAGGGAGAGGGAGCGAGAGACACAGGGAGCGAGAGAGGGAATGAATTAGGTTTCGAGCTTCCATTCCCTCTTCTTCTCGCCCAAAATTTTCATTTCCCTCGCATATTTTTTTTTTTTTTCACCACATCAGCTGCTCGCGTGCGACGCACCATCCCTCGCCCATTTCCTCGAGATCTAGAATTGCTCTAAAAAAAAAATTTAAGTCCAATCCAACTATAAAAAACTGTGAAATAAATTTTTTTAAATTTATCAATCTGAACCGTCAGATTAAATCCTACGAACGTGATTTGTGCGCTGGAGTCCTGCGCTTTGTGCGCAGGAGCCCCCCCAGTGGCCAGTCCGAAGCTGAAACTGATAGGAAACAAGCATCGTCTCTTCCTCTGTATCATCTAATCATCACAAACTCTCAATTCTCACCTACTTTGCCTCTTTCAGTCCACGCTCTCTCTCAAGAGAGAGGACATTTTCATCTCCTCTATCTCTCTCTTCTTCAGAGCTTCTACTGAATCTCGTGCCCTCCTCTATTTCTCTCGACAACAGCTTTAACTAGGCTCCAAGTCCCTCTTTTGGAAAAAAAAAAAATCCATTTTTTTTGTAAAAACCATCTATATGGATAATCTGATACACTGGGGTTTCTGCACTCATCTTGAAAGAATAGGAGTTGGGGTTAATTGGGTTTGCCAATTTTCTTTTGCCTCTTTGCTGCAGGTGATGTATAGGTTTTGATTTTATAAAGTTGGGTTCTTTAAAGGGTGTATAGAGATTTTGCTATAAATGAAACAAAGGTACTTTGGACTTCAATTTACTTCTTTTAGCTTCCTTTTTAGTAAAAAAAAGTGTATTTGGTTTAGTTTCTGCCTGGAATATCCATTTCTTTTGGGGTTGTGTTATTTGGTGTTCATTTTGCTTCCCTTTTTTTAGGGTTTAGAATTTTGTCAGATTGTTAGGGGTTTCTACCTGATTTGCTTTCATGTTCTTGGAATCCGAGGAGGAATTTGAAATGGGTGTTTCTGGATTTTGGATTTGTGTTTTAGAAATTTGAGCTTATGTATTGTTTGAGAGCTTCAATTTCTGTGGGTTTGCTATTGGGATGTTTTTGATGAATTCTTGTAATTTTTAGACATTTGGAGAGAACCTGAAGTTGGGGTTTTCGGTTTCAGGCTGGGGTTTTAGAGTTTGAGCAAAATTTGATTTGAAGGTTGAATTTGCTTTTTTGTTTTTCTAGACCGTTAATTCCATTTCAATCCACAAATGTCTTCCTGTTTAAGTGGAGGGGGAAGACCATATCGAATTGATATCGATATTGTGAAATCCCCATCTACATCGACTCGGACCTCACATTCGTCTTCTCCATTCTCTACTCTATCGGAATCAATCAATTCTGCACTTGGAATCTCTACTCGAAAACCAAGAACCCCTCGAAAGCGTCCCAACCAAACTTACAATGAAGCTGTTTCTCTACTCTCCACAGTCTATCCCAACATCTTCTCAACCAAAAACCTTAAAACCCCCGGCAAAAGTACTGTGGTTTTGGGTTCATTTGGCAATGAGTTCTCCGAGTTGCTTCCCCCTTCGCCTACCTTGGGTGCCGAGTTCTTTCTCCATCAACAAATTCTAAACAAACGCATGCTACTAAGTGACCTCAAACCCATGAATTCTACTCAGAAACCGTGTCAAAGTCCTAATTGTGATTCCCAGTTGATCTCTTCAAGTTCCTCACCCACTCCTTCCAATCTAGAGTTCCTTCAGCAACCAATTCACGACAAATTTGCTCTGCAAATGGAACCTAAACATGTGAATTCAAGCCAAAAGTCATGTGAAAGTCCTAATTATGATTCACAATTTACTTCCTGGAGTCCTTGTGACACACATGAAGAGGACTTTGATGCGGAGTCCATCCTGGATGAGGAGATTGAAGAGGGAATTGATAGTATCATGGGGAGTCTGAGTATGAACAATGATTCATGTAAGGACTCGAATTCACCATGTCATAACAGTCAAACCAACCCTTACTGTTTGAATCCAATGGGCTTGGGTTTTGGTGGAAAATTCGACTTCAGGTTTGGCATGGGTGGGCAAGTGAAGGGAGCCTTGCGACAAGTTGATGATGGGAATTGGTGGAGGTATCCAACAGTCAACATCCTTGACATTTTGCCTAAATTGAAGAAACCTCCAAGGGAAAAGAAGAAGAAGAAGAAGGTTAAAAGATTGGAAGAGTTGAAGAACTTTGAGTCCTCCAAAGAGACTTTCAATTCGAACTCAAGTTCAGGTGCAAATCCAATCTTGAATTCTGCTCTCTGCCTCAAGTTGAACTACAAGGAGGTTCTCAACGCTTGGTCAGACCGTGGACCACCATTTTCTGACGACATTCAGGGAGCTGAACCATCAGAATCTGATGCCATTGTATGTTTTTCATCTCTTGCCAGCAAATAAAAGTTCTAATCTATAAATTAAATGGATGGGAAACTATATTTAGCATTATGGTTTTAAGTGATTTCAATCAACTTCTCAGGATTTCTAAAGTTATGGGTATCTAAAAAATTCTAGTATAAAACCTCCAAATTTGACGGTATTGCAGAGAAGTCCTGAATCAGTTGGAAATTTAGGGTATATTTGTTCTAAGAACAATTAAATAATTGGAGTTTTCGGCAATTTTGAGGGTTTAGACTAGAGGATCATGCTCCAACTCAGCTAAACTTGAAGCTCTAGATCACATTTTGAATATGTGATAACATACACCCTGCAAGTCTTAGAAACTAGGCTAATTGGCATTGGCAAATTGCGAACGTTATTTACCTCAATGAAACAAAAAAAAAAAAATCTTTTGAAAGGGTATTTGTTGAACTTTATATCATCATATACACTAACTCCTTTTAATGTTTCTTGGTTGGTGCAGGGAAGATTTTGTTTGAAGGCAAGGAAGTCCTACCTCTTGTAATTCAGAACCCCCTTTTTTTTACGTATGTTATTTTTTTCATACAATTTTCTATTTTTTTGGAGGTATTTTAGAAAAGAGGAAACTAGAAAAAAGAAGAATCAGAATTTGAATATATGATGGAAGAATGTAAACAATATATATTTTTCTTAATCAAAGCTTTTGTTTGTTTGCCTTTAGAAGATGCCTACTTGGATGATATATTATATTCTATTTAAGTGAGTGGGAAAGAAAACTGTTTGTTGTTCCAATAGCAGCACCAAAGGACCTTTAAAACTTAAGAAAAGCTCTTCATTACTATTTGTTGGGGAACTCTAAATTAAAGTTAAATGTGAGAGCCACTGGAGAGCCTAGAAAATGATAATAATAGTGTGACTGCATGGGATAAAAAAACAAAAGCTCAAATCATCTTTCAAAGTGACAATAACAGCGTGTTTTTTTTGATACCGCAAAATAACAAAAGCGCAAATCATCAATAACAGCGTGATTCCAACAAATTCAAATGTTGATGACAAAGTATAACCAAACCCACCACTTCATATTGAATCGAAACATCAAGAAATACAATCATGTATTTCATTACTAACTAATTCATTTCAAAGAATAACTGATCTTTGAAATGTTAAAGAAAAGAAGTCTACTTATGTTATAAAATAGGAAAGTGTTACAGAATATGATACGTTAGGAAAGTCAAAATAGAATAGAAGTCTTAGGTTTCCTATTTTCATAAGGTTAGGTCAGGTTTAGCTTTATAAATTTGTATTCAATCTATGAAACATACAATAATATTTCAATACAATTTTTTTCCTGGTATCAGAGCAATGCTTCTCTGGTTAATCAAACTTGAGCCGCCACGTCGATAATCCTTTTTGCTCGTTAAAAGGTAACAAGCACCATCAAACACCGCCTCACGTAGCCACGCAATCTCACCATTTCTGCTTCTCCACGCAGCCACAACACAAACACTGCAATCATCATCAAAACTTCATCATATCACAACACACAAACACTGCAATCATCATCAACAATAATCGAACACCATCAGATACCATCATCATCATCAACAAGAGGCCGCCATCAACAATAATCCATCAACTAAGAGGCCGCCATCAACAATAATCGAACACCATCAGATACCATCATCAAATCCATCAACAAGAGGCCGCCATCATCATCATCATCATCATCAACATCCATCATCAATCATAACAACATCAAATACCATCATCAATCTTATCAGATCCATCATCAATCCAAGCATAAATCGAACACCATCATCAATCTCTTCGCCTTGGTCGTCATCGGCTACTAATAGAGACGTGAAGAAGCAGAAGCAAAGTAACATAGAAAGGACTTATTTTATTTTTACACAGTCGATATTTGCACCCCAGATTTACTTAGTACCACCACAAATACAACAAAAAACCAACTACCATGGCCGACAATACAAACAATGGTTCAAACACCACCACCTCACCATACAACAATCCTCATCACCCATACTTTCTTTACCACTCCGATAAATCTGGAGTGGCTTTTGTTTCACAACCACTTATTCCTACCAATTACAACATATGGAGTCGAGCTATGACCATGTTTCTCAAAGCCAAAAACAAATTGGGTTTTGGTGATAGATCTATCAGAAAACCCGGCGATAAAGCCAATAATGATGAACTACAACAATGAGATCGTTGCAACAGCTTGGTGAAATCATGGCATATCAACGCCATCTCACCTGACCTCAAGGCAAGTGCCATGTACTGTGAATTGACCTATAATGTGTGGGCTGATTTGAAAGAAAGGTATGCACAAACTAATTAGGTGCAAATCTATCATATTCAATCTGAAATCCATGGATGCACTCAAGAGGCGATGAATGTGAGTGCCTACTTTACCAAATTAAAGGCTTTATGGGACGAATTGGATGTTGTGGTTGGTTTTGCTGAAGACACTAGTGACACCATGAACAATGTTCTCGCATATGTCCACACTCAACGCTCGATCAAGTTCTTGATGGGGCTAACCAACACCTACAATTCGGTTAGGGGTCAAATTTTGTTGATGGATCCACTTCCTCCACTCAACAAGGTTTACTCCCTTGTGCTTCATCACGAATGCCAACAAGAGATCTCTATAGGCAAATCCAACACACCTGATGCTGCAACTTTTGTCATGCGGAATATTGATCCCAAAGGTGCACGCAACATTGACAAGTTGGGAGTACCCCAAAAGCCCTTTAATCCCGACGTCAAGTGTGGAACATGTGACAGGGTAGGTCATACTGTTGATGATTGTCATTTTCATCTCACTTGTGATTATTGTGGATTGAAATCCCACACTATCGACAATTGTTGGAAATTTAAGAGAGCCGATCATACTAAACAACGACATTTTCAGAAAGATCGTCCTAGGGGCAATAATGTGTCCACTTCTTCTGATGTGCAGCCATCCAATCATTTCCATTCACTTCTGAACAGTGCAAACAAATCATGACCTTGCTCCACAACAAGTCCAAGGCTCACAATATTGGTAATGACTTTTCTATTACATAATTGACAGGTAAAGTACTCTCTATCAAATCTCATGGCTCTCGTTCATCATGGATCCTTGATAGCGGCGCGACTGATCATATAGTTCATAACCCTCATTTACTCACCTCTTCCAAACCTGTCCACAATCGAACCGTTGAGCTTCCTGATGGTACACTCGCTGTTGTTACACACATTGGCACCATGACTTTCTCTTCTGTTTTTACCTTGCATGATGTTCTTTGTGTTCCCTTTTTTAATCTTAATTTAATTTCCATTAGCAAGCTCACAAAACATTATATCTTTCTCACCATTTTTCTCAACAATTCTTGTCTGATACAGGACCTTCATTCAGGGAAGATGATTGGGACAACAACTGAGCTTGATGGTTTGTACTATCTAGACGACACCACCACCACAACTTCCATCACTTGTCACATCACTCGAGACAACAACCCTGTGATATGGCACAATCGCCTAGGTCACATTTCAGATAAAACTCTTCATCTCATTCTAGTGTCTTTTCGCGATGTTAGTACTTGTGTTTCCAATAAATGTGTTATTTGTCCTTTGGCCAAACAAACTAGAACAACATTTTCTTTATCTCATATTTCGAGTACTGCTCATTTTTCCTTATTACATGTTGACATTTGAAGAGGATATCATGTTGCTTCCCTTTCTAGAGCTCGTTATTTTCTAACCATTGTTGATGATTATACACGATGTACTTGTATTTATCTCATGAAACAAAAGTCTGACACACGCACACTCTTAAATTCTTTCATTAATTATGTTGAAAATCAATTTTCTTCCAAAATTCAAACTATTCGCAGTGATAATGGACTTGAATTTTTTCTCACTGATTTTTATGTTTCAAAAAGCATTACCCATCAGACTTCTTGTGTCTCTACGCCCCAACAAAATGGGGTGGCGGAACGCAACCATAGACATATTTTGAATGTTGCTTGTGCCCTTTGTTTCAAGCACATCTCCCTAAACATTTTTGGGGAGAAGCAATTCTCACCGCTGTCTATCTCATTAATCGCACACCGTTCTCTGTGCTTAAAGGCAAAACGTTTTTTGAAATTCTCTCCAACAAACCAGCCACCTACTCTAACCTTTGAGTATTTGGTTGTCTATGTTTCGCTTCCACACATGCTCAGCGTCCTAGCAAATTTGATACTCGTTCTAGTCAATGTGTCTTTCTTGGATACCCTCATAGGCAAAAAGGATATAAAGTCTATGATCTCACCCATAAAAAGGTCATTGTTTCTCGTGATGTCATCTTTCATTAGGAGACTTTTCCTTATTTTTCTGACAAAATGCACAATCACCTCACTAACCAGTCCGACACATTTTCCCGACCGGTCGCTCATGCTCCGCTTTTTGATCCTCCAACAATGCCTTTCTCTGACCAGTCGGACCACTCCCATCGACCGATCGCCCAATTCGATGTCTCAATCACCGACCAGGTGGAAACCCCGGAAACCCAACCCCAAGCGATCGCCCCTACCCCTGTTCCACCCTTAGACCCGCTTCTCCCACCTCGCACATCCACTCGTGCCACCCGTGAACGATCTTATCTTCAACAATATCATCTTGATGCTCAATTTCCTTCCCAATCGTCTCATTCGTCTGCTTCGAACGTTGGGCCTTCTACAGGTATTGTTTACCCCCTTTTCTGATTTTCTTTCCTATGACCATTTATCCACCTCTCACAAGGCTTACACCACTTCCAGTTCTTTAGTCAAAGAACCCACCACTTTTATGCAGGCTATTCAGGATCCAAAGTGGCGTCAAGCCATGAGAAATGAGATTGATGCTATAGAAACCAATAACACTTGGACTTTACAACCTCTTCCTCCTGGCAAGCATCCGGTTGGTTGTAAATGGGTCTATAAGATAAAACTTAATCCAGATGGTAGTGTTGAGCGCTACAAAGCCCGTCTTGTGGCTAAAGGATATAGTCAAGTTGAAGGTATTGATTACAAAAAGACGTTTGCTCCTGTTGCTAAATTGACTACTGTTCATATTCTCTTTGCTCTTGTAGCCACACAGGGTTGGCATTTATGTCAACTTAATGTCAACAATGCTTTTATTTATGGTGATTTTTTTGAGGATGTGTACACGAGTCTTCCTCCTGAATTCGGCCGAAAGGGAGAGACTCGAGTATGCAAGTTGAACAAGTCCTTATATGGTTTCAAACAAGCCTCGAGACAATGGTTCCTTAAGTTATCCTCTGCTATCATATCAGCAGGCTACAATCAGTCTAAGGCTGATTACTCATTATTTGTCCGATCCAAGGGTAACAACTTTATTGCAATTCTTGTATATGTTGTAATATTGGCAGGTAATGATCTTCAATACATTGAAGAAACAAAGAAATTTCTAGCTGCAAAGTTCAAACTCAAGGATTTAGGAAAATTGAAATATTTCCTTGTCATTGAAGTCGCGAGGTCATCCAAAGGGATTGCTTTATCTCAACGAAAATATGCACTTGAAATATTGGAGAACACATGGTATCTTGGAGCAAAGCCTTCAAGTTATCTTATGTATCAAAACTTGGTGCTCAAACAGGATGATGGAGATTTACTATCAAATCCGGCAACATACCGCAGACTTGTTGGAAGATTGATATACTTAACGATCACGAGACCAGACTTGGTTTATTCAGTACATGTCCTAAGTTAATTTATGGACAAGCCTAGGATACCACATTTGGATGCTGCACACAAGGTCTTCAGGTATATCAAGGTTTCACCAGGACAGAGTATTTTTTTTCTCTTCCACCAGCTCATTACAGTTGAAAGCTTATTGTGATGCAGATTGGGCTAAATGTAGAGATACTAGGAAATCCATTACAGGTTATTGTGTCATGCTTGGCGATTCACCAATTTTTTGGAAAGCTAAGAAACAAACTACAGTGGCAAGATCTACAACTGAAGCAGAATATAGGGCCATGACTTCTACATGCTGTGAGTTAACCTGGTTGAGGTACATTCTTAATGATTTGCACATTAATCATCCTCAGGCAGCTATATTGTTTTGTGACAACAAGGCTGCACTCCATATTGCATCTAATCCGATTTTTCATGAGCGAACGAAGCATATAGAGAGTGATTGTCATTTGATTAGAGAAAAGATACAAGAGGGTACTGTTCAGACTAAGCATGTTGCAACACTACGTCAACAGACGGATTTGTTCACTAAAGCTTTGAGCACTTATCAATTTGATAATCTTCTTAGCAAGTTGGAAATTACAAACATACACTCCAACTTGAGGGGGAGTGTTAAAGAAAAGAAGTCTACCTATGTTACAAAATAGAAAAGTGTTACAGAATATGATACGTTAGGAAAGTCAGAATAGAATAGAAGTCTTAGGTTTTCCTATCTTCACAAGGTTAGGCTAGGTTTAGCTTTATAAGCTTGTATTCAATCTATGAAACATACAATAATATTTCAATACAATGCTTTTCCATGATTGTGAAATACTGAAAAATCCTAATGTTAAATTACCATATGGCTAGAACAACTAGTTTTGGGTGGGTAGAGATGGCAACAGGGTGGATTTGGGCATATCCATCCCCGCTCTGCTGGAGATCACAGAATTACAAAATATCCGTTTATACAAAATTACAAAAATCGTCCCCAATCCGAACGGATTGACGGATATCCGCCTCGCTCGAACATCCGTATTAAAAAAAAAATCTACTTCTCAAGATCAACACCATATCAATAAACATACAAAAATTTCGACAAAAAATCGAAATGATATCTACAAATCCTCATATACAGAGATCAATAACTACGGATGATGTTAACATAATTATTACATAAAATACCTCCTAATTTATATTTTTTAGTGTTTTGAATAGTGTATTTTAGTTTAATTATTTTATTTTTGTATTTTTGTAGGATTTGGAGTTTAAATGACAAAAATGCATTAGCGTGGTGAATTTGGAAATTCATAGACAAATTGATGAAGTGAAGCGAGAGAAACTCAAGCCAAAGATTAAGAGAACCAAAGAAAAAAAAATAAAGGAAATTAGTTTTGAATTTTGGTAGAACAAAGGAGTAATATAGATGAACATAGCCAAACCCACCTTTCCAATTATATTTGGTTTTCTTTTGTATTTGGTTTCCAATTGGGTTTCCAATACGGAGTTGTTTCTTTCTACCATAAATACAGCAACACAGAGGGAAAAGAGACATACAACGCATAAACAGCCGAGTACACATCGCTAATCCACCACGCGCTGCCATGAAGCTTCACACCGTTATTGCTGTCATCACCTTCACCATGTGTCATTAAACTCCACTCAAGGCAAAGAGATGAACTCCTAGATGTAACACACTTAATTGGTATTTGATTCGTTTTATGCTTTCACGATGAATAATGGTGTTTATGATTTTCACTTTTATTTAATATAAGAGTTTATGTTATTTTAGTGACAAAGATTTCATCAACTTCTTCGTAGATTATTATTCCGGCGGTTGTCTTTTTCTTCTCCATATAAGCTTAGTCACGCTTTTCTTATGTGTGGAATTTTTAAGGATCAATTGATTCCGGTAGATTAGTTATATGTGATTGTCTTTTATTACGTTATTGTTTCCGGATATATCATAAATTTCGGATATCACATATGACCAACCTTTGTGCTTTCTAGAAAAAGTGAAATCTAGAATTCATTTACATTAGAATATATTGGTGCGTTAAAGACTATTTTTTTCGATTATGTTGTTTGGGATGTGAAACACGTAATTGAGTCATCATAGCGAATCAATATTAGTTAGCGCGTGAAATCTAGGAAAAATTCTTGAAACCTTGTGACTTTTCTAAACTTGATTTTTATTAAACTAAATTAAATTCCATAATTTAAAATTGCTAGAATTTCTTAAAATTAGTTTCGCGTAGTTCTTTTTCCTTGACCTTGTTTTGTAGATCGTTTTTCCTCGTGGGATCAACACTCCAATCTTTACTGCAATTGGCCGCGTGTACTGTTTGGGCGTAATCAAATTTTGGCGCCGTTGCCGAGGAACAAGCGTCATTCTACAAGGGAGGTTTTGGGTATTATCTTTCTTGCTCATTGTTTTATTTTATTTTTAGGTTTTAGGTCTATTTTATTTATTTCTTAAAAAAAATCGCAAAAAACAAAAAAGGACATTGGGTGAGTATGAGTTGGAATAGAGAACACTTAGGGAGACTAATTAGGGTCCCAAATTTAAAACACCCACAAATTCACATTGAGACCAAATTAAGTTCTACTTCTAATTCTAACACCATGAGTAATCACGAAGATGACCATGTTCGGTCGCTAAAGAACTATCTCCACCCCACGCGCACTGCTATTCCATCATGTATCATGTTTGCACCAAGTACACCAAAGCTAGATTTTAATGGCCTAGAGAGTGAGAATCCTTTTGTTCACATTAGGGAATTCGAGGAAGTTGTGGCCACTTTCAACAACAAAGTTGAGGTTGTAGACTCGGTTAGACTAAGGTTTTTTCCTTTTTCCCTTAAGGAAAAAGCGAAGAGTTGGCTATACTCTTTGCGACCAAGGTCTATAGGGTCGTGGGAGGAGATGACCCAAGCATTTTTTAATAAAAACTTTCCTCGCCACAAAACCAACGGTCTAAAGAGACAGATTTCTACCTTCACCCAAAAGAATAGCGAGACATTATATCAAGCATGGGAGAGGTTCAAGGATCTCTCGAATACATGTCCACACCATGGGTATGAGAGTTGGCGCTTAGTCAGTTATTTTTATGAGGGGCTCACCAGTAGAGAGCGTCAATTCGTTGAGATGATGTGTAATGGGGAGTTTTTGCATAAGGACCCTGACGAGGCTATTGAGTACCTGAATGACTTGACTGAAAAGGCTCATACTTGGACTGGTCCAAGTGCTACTGAGAGCACGGATAGAACACGCCCAGCTGGAGTCTAGCAACTTAGGGAAGATGACAACCTTAGAGCCCAATTGGATAGAGTGACTAGGGAGTTAGAGACACTTAAGACCAAGGATGGTAGGCCCACACATACTGTTGCCAGAGTTGAGCTACATGATACCTGTTTTATATGCGGGGGAATTGAACACTTAGCACAGGATTGCCCGACCTTGACTGAGATGAGAGGGGTTTATGAGGAACAATGTAACGCCTTAGGGATGTACAAGAAGCCTTACTCACCATTCTATAACACTTACAATTTTGGCTGGAGAGATCACCCTAACTTAGGTTGGAGGTCCGGAGCAGACCAACCTACACACTCACAGGCACAACCACCTAGGTCATACTCTGCACCTCCATACAAAGCACAATCTAACAGCAGTTCCTTATCAGACACATTACATGCATTTATAGAGGCACAAGGTAAAACTAATCAAAAATTTGAGGTTGCATTGACATAGTTGGCAGAAGAGAACAAGGAGATCAAAAGCCAGATAACCAAGCTGACAAGTTCATTAACAATACATGAGCGGGGCCAATTTTCGTCACAGCCTCAAGCAAATCCGAAGGGCCAACTTATGGCACAACCTCTATTTCAGACTCTCAGAATGTCAAAGAGGTTAATGCCATCACTACTCGCAGTGGTAAGATTTTAGATGGATCAAGCTCATCCACGACTATAGGCACCTCTCCAAGTGCAAAGGAGAACATCCCTGAGGATGAGCCCAACAAGAACACTCCAGTTCCAGTTCCTTTTCCTCAAGCACTACGACCTACGGGAAAGAAATCGAAAATGCATGGTGAGATTCTAGAACACTTGAAACAGGTTAAAATTAACTTATCTTTGCTGCATGTGATTAAACAGGTACCAACTTATGCGAGGGTCATCAAGGATCTATGCACTATCAAGAGGAAACATCATGTCAAGAAGACTTCCTTCTTGACAGAACATGTAAGTGCGGTGATTGAGCAGAGGACACCACCCAAGTACAAAGATCTAGGGTGTCCTACAGTCACCTGCCAGATTGGAACTCATGAGTTCGGCCAAGCCTTGTTGGATTTAGGAGCAAGTGTAAATCTGATGCCATATTTTATTTACTCGCGACTGAGTCTAGGAGAGATTAAACCCACATCCGTGGTACTACAATTGGCCGATAAATCGGTTAAGAAGCCAAGAGGAATAGTCGAGGATGTCTTGCTGCAGATTGATAAGTTTTACTATCCCGTCAACTTTCTTATTTTAGATACTCATTCTGCAGTTAATATGGAGTCTACAGTTTCAATTATTTTAGGTAGACCTTTTCTTGCCACAACAAACGCTCTTATCAATTGCAGGAACGGTCTAATGAAGCTGTCTTTTGGGAACATGACTCTGGTGGTCAACATAATCAATATTAGCAAGCAACCACGTGATGATGATGAGTGTCATCATACCTACATGATAGACACGCTGATATCAGAGGAGGTGCTCCTGAGTGCAGACTCTAAACCTTTAGAGTACCTCCTTTCTATTTCTGATTATGAGAGTTCACTTTATCTTGACAATGCTTTTGATATTTTTATTGTTTCAGGGTTACGGGATAAAGGAGGACGACAATGGCAACCATGCTTTGAAAAGTTACCAAAGGAAAGACAGAAACCACAACCATCCACCGTGGAAACTCCGAAAGTTGACCTAGCTCCATTATGCGAGGGACTTAAACATGCATTCCTCGGACCAGGTGATACTTTTCCTGTTATTATTTCTTCCATGCTTGATGGCTCACAAAAAGAAGAATTGATTAATATGTTACGTGAACACAAATCTGCATTAGGTTGGACTATAGCTTACATCAAAGGTATTAGCCCCTTAATATGTTCCGATAGGATTCACTTAGAAGAAGGAGTTCACCCATGTAGAGACCCTCAAAGACGACTTAACCCTACTATGAAAGAGGTGGTGAAAAATGAAGTCTTAAAATTGTTAGATGCAGACATCATTTATCCCATCTCTAATAGCAAGTGGGTTAGTCCAACTCAAGTGGTTCCCAAGAAATCTGGAATAACAGTGGTGACTAATGATGAGGGGGTGCATGTTCCTACTAAGGTAGTGACAGGGTGGCGCATGTGCATTGATTATAGGAAACTTAATTCTGCCACCCGCAAGGATCACTTCCTACTTCCATTCATAGACCAAATCTTAGAGCGAATAGCTGTGCATTTTTTCTATTGCTTTCTAGATGGGTATTCAGGATATTATCAGATTGAGATTGCATTAGAGGATCAGGATAAGACTACTTTCACATTTCCTTTTGGTACTTATGCTTTTCGGCGTATGCCATTTGGTTTGTGTAATGCACCGACTACTTTTCAGAGATGCATGATGAGTATTTTTAGTGACATGGTTGAAAAATATATGGAAGTATTCATGGACGATTTGACTATTTTTGGTGATTCCTTTTATTCATGTTTATTTCACTTGAAGGCTGTTTTAAGTAGATGTGAAGAGAAGGGTCTGGTGCTTAATTGGGAAAAATGTCATTTCATGGTTTCCTATGGAATAGTTCCGATACACATAGTTTCTGATAAGAGAATCAAGATTGATAAAGCTAAAATCGAATTGATTTCTAAATTACCTACACCTAAAAGTGTCAAGGATGTGAGATCATTTCTAGGGCATGCGGGTTTTTATAGGAGTTCATACTGAATTTTTCTGCCATCTCTAGACTATTAAGTAGTCTCCTGGTCAAAGGCATCGTGTTCCAATGGACACAAGAGTGTGAGGTCGCCTTCCGAACACTCATTGATAGGCTCACTTCTGCCCCCATCATGCAACCACCGGATTGGAATTTACCATTTGAGATAATGTGTGATGCAAGCAACTATGTTGTGGGGGCAGTCTTGGGACAACGAAGGGAAGGGAAACCCTTTATTGTTTACTATGCTAGTCGAACACTTAATGATGCTCAAAAGAATTATTCGACTATTGAAAAAGAGTTGCTAGCTGTAGTTTTTGCTTTAGATAAATTTCATGCTTATTTGATTGGTACACCTATCACTGTTTTTACTGACCATGCGACCTTTAAGTTCATTCTTTCTAAAAATGATGTTAAGGTAAGATTGATTAGGTGGATTTTACTTCTGCAGGAATTTGATCTAACTATAAATGATAAGAAGGGGGTCGAAAATGTTGAAGCGAATCACTTGTCTCGTCTGGAGTTCAATGACTCTGCCAGTGGCCCACCCATCAGTGATGACTTCCCTGATTAACATCTATTCGCCGTTACTCAAGTACCATGGAGGTGCCAGAGGAGATCTCTCTGGTTGCCCCTGTCTACTTGATTTGATGTTCTCCACCCTATCTTTAGTTTAGGTTTTTATTTTTATTTTTTAGTTTAGGTTTTTGCTTTTATGTTTTTCTTGTAGTGTTTCAGGTTATTTTAGGTGTTGCTACTGGAGTCACTCGGAGCCCCTCATCCTATGTGTTCTTTTCCCGTCGGTATGATTTTCTTATATTTTGGTGACTGTGAGGACATTGTCTATTTGAAATTGGTAACGTGTCACCATGGTAATATCACTCTAACCCTCCTTTTCTTTTTCCTTCATTTGTCATGATTATTATTTTATACATTGAGGACAATGTTTGGTTTAGGTTTGGGGGTGATGGCGGTTTATTAGATTTTTTGTGCAATTTTCAAAAATCTTTGAGCTTAAAACGTATTTTACAATTAAACCAAGTCAATTTTTGTGTTTTACTCAATCTTCATTGAATATTTAAATGATTACGGTAATTGTGCAAAATCTTTATGAAAATGCATTCGAAATCTGAACTCTTGGTGTATTTAAAAAAAAAAATTAATAAAAAAAGGGTTTTGAGTCTTTTTAATTTTAGAGAATATTTTTGTTGCCTTTAATTTTGAGAAAACACATACTAACATGTGTCACATAGTTATATTAGTTGAAAACATGATATTTAATATTATCCTTATGTTAGATGTATTTCGTGAGATTTTTCAACTCGACTATTTGTGCACTATAAGCCCAGTCAACATGATTTGAAGTTGATTAGTAAGATATTGAACTAGAAAACCTTAGAATAATAATGGAGACTTAACCCTTGTGAGTTTTGAGTCATTCTTTATTTCTTGAGGGTTATTAATTACACTCAGTTTTTTCTTGAGTCCGTATTATTTCATTGATGATCTCATTATTCTTGATTTTCTTATTGATTGTTTTAAGAATGACATAAAAATTGAATTTTTACACTAGTACTTCTTGTTCTATTTAGTTGAGATGTCCTAGTACTAACTAGAACTTATGAAGTGATATAGACATTTTTTTTTTCTTTAAACCATTTTTTTAGCCTTTTAGCCTACCAAATACTAAATATCCATTTACAACCCTTTGAGCCTTTAAATAGCCTTCTTTTTGTTAACCCCATTCCTATTACCTACTCCAATCAAGGAGTAATACCTATATTATTTTATCCTTACCCATTTTCTGAGAATTTATAAAGTGAGATATATTTATGGAATGGGCATATAGAAAGAGTTGAAAATAGATATTTCATGCGCTCTCAAAGTAAAAGTGTTTGATTGTATAAACGAGGAAAAACATGTAAAAAAAAACACGTAAAAAAAAATGGTTGAAGAAGAAAATAATGGTATACAACATTGATTTGTTCTTCAATGCCCTATGTGTTTATTCAAGGGTGTAGCTGATATTCATCTAATTATTACACAGAATACCACCTAATTTATATTTGTTATTCACTTTGACAATCTATTTTATATTAATTATTTAAATTTTGTATTTTTCAGGATTCAGAGCGTTAACGGATTAATGCGCAGTTTGAGGTAATAATAAGCAATTTGGTATTGACGAGCGGAGACGGGGGTGCAGTTAACCCAACACAATTACCCTAATTTTCTATAAAACCCAATAACCCTAATTTCTGGGCTGGCTCTCTTTTTTCCTACTGGTGTTTTTCCTTCTCTTTTTTCAGCCACCACGCCAATCCACCCTACCGGCAATCCTCGCTTGATAGGAGAACCGGCAAGGTGATCCCGCAATCATCACCATCACCACCTCCCACCGCCACTACCCACCACGAAATAGGGGCGTGACAACCCTGTTTCACTTCACCTCGCCATCGTCCAACAACCACAGTCGCCACCATCCAACAACCACAACCGCCACCACCATCAGACACCACCTCCTCTCCCTGTTTCGCACACCCACAACCGCCACCACCATCAGATGCCCCCACCATCATCCATCTCGCGCACAGAACAGAGGAGAAACAGGGAGCACGTCCCTGTTTTCCTCCCCCGCAACCAACCGCGCACAAAACAGAGTCCATGTTCTCCTCCCTCGCAGCCGCCCTTGTTTCTCTCGCCCGTTCTCGTCCTCTCTCCCATCTCTCTCTGCCTGTTCTTCTTCTTCAGCAACGCAACCATCACAGAGCATCGCGAGCCACCATCACCACCACCACAGAGCATCACGAGCCGCCATCACCGCCACCACAGATCACTTCCCACCGCCCTTACCGCCAAGAAACAGAGTTTGCAACCCTGCCGGAACCGTTTGGAGGACGAGGGAGCTCGCGAGGAGCGAAGACGAGGCAGCGCGAGCGGCGCTGCTCGCTGGAGACGAAGGTGCGAAGTGCAGAGCAATTTTTGGCGGGGAATAACTGTTTTTCAAACAGTTTCGTTATTGGCACCCCCGAGTTCATTCTGAACAGCCACAATGCAGTTGCAACATTTTCTCGGGATTCGTGTTCGTGCTGAGATGGATTCCACTGATGCTGTGACCACCGCTACCATGGAGAGCTAAACCCTTCGCCAAGGCTAAGATGAAACCAATTGGGTTTCAAGAGTTTGTTTTAGTTTGACTTTTTATTTTATTATGTGCTTAACTGCAAAATACATTTAATTTCTGAGTATTAGTAAATTACTTTCACCGATTATATCGGATTTGATCTAGACTAGTCGGTAGTTAGAGTTTTCTTTACTAATATTTAAAGGATTAGTTTTAATTGGTTAAGTTAGACTTGTGATTGAGTGTGCCGTAATAAGACACTCAATGCTAGGAGTCTATAATTTATGCTGAAGTTAATTGTAACATTGGATTTTAAAACTGAATTGTTCTAAACGATCACATCATCGATGCAAGCAAGGGATTCTCATCCCTAAAGCTTCTCGCTTTAGAAAATAATAAGTTATATTAAAATAACTTGAAAAACTGAATTGGTGGATTCGATGCCTTGGTTTCCCTTATCATATTCTTAAAAACTTTTTATTTTGTTTTTTAATTTGATTTTTAGTTTAGATATTTTGATTGCTGTAACCCCCATTTAAATTAGTTTAAGTCAACTCTGAAATTTAATTGCAACCACAGTCCTTGTGGGATCGACATGTACTTGCCCTTGTCTACCAGTTAGACACTTTGCACTTGCAGTTATTAAGACTAGGTTAAATTAACCTATTTATTTAGGTTAGTCAAAGCCTGCATCAGTAGCCATTCTCAGGAAATTTTTGTATCCTTTTTGTCCATTATTGTTTGCCATAATCCAAGCCCCATTACAACCTAGTAAAGACCTAATTGATCTTAAGTGAAAATTGGTTCAGTAGATGTGGAGATTGAATAGGCAAGAACTATGGTGTTTGATTCAACATTCTCAAAAGTAATCAATATTCCTATCCATGAGATCATATTCATTTCACTCTTTGAAATTTTCGTTTTTCATGATGATTATATGTGAGACGTTTGCATTTTCCATAATTTATATCATTTTCCTCACATATAAGCTGAGTGTCCAATCTCTGAATGTTTTATTTCTGAGTGACATGAGAGATTTGTAGTCGAAGCGTACTTTCTAAAGGTCACATCGTCACATCTTTACTATGAGATGAAGAGTTATGTTGATAAGGCTTCTCACACACACACACTTTGAGTTGAGAATGATTATGAAATTTATTTAACCTTTAGATACTATTAAATTATTGTACTCTATTGATATACTTTTGTGACATTTTTAGTTTGTTGTTTTTCTTGAATTTTAAGCAATCAGAAAATTACTCTAAGGAAAATAAAGGGGAATGCCCATGTTTTTGCATTATGTTTTTAGAAAAATAGATTTTGTTTTATTGAGTTAGTAATGTTTGGGGGTAACATTTCTTAAAACCCTCACGAGACTATAACTTGTTCACTAGAGGTAATCTGAAAACCCTCTAGGAAAGTGAGTTAGGATTTTATTCTCAATTTTGTTTTGCTCGAGGACTAGCAAAATATAGGTTTGAGGGTATTTGATGTTAACATAATTATTACATAATATACCTCCTAATTTATATTTGTTAGTGTTTCGAATAGTGTATTTTAGTTTAATTATTTTATTTTTGTATTTTTGTAGGATTTGGAATTTAAATGACAAAAGTGCATTAGCGTGGTGAATTTGGAAAATCATAGACAAATTGATGAAGTGGAGCGGGAGACACTCAAGCCAAAAATTAAGAGAACCAAAGAAAAAAAAAATTTCGTTTTGAATTTTGGTGGAACAAAGGAGTAATATGGATGAACATAGCCAAACCCACATTTCCAATTATATTTGGTTTCCTTTTGTAATTGGTTTCCAATTTATATTTGGTTTCCAATTATATTTGGTTTCCAATTTGTATTTGGTTTCCAATTGGGTTTCCAATAAGGAATTGTTTTTTTCTACCATAAATACAGCAACACAGAGGGAAGAGAGACACACAACGCATCAACAGCCGAGTACGCATCGCTAATCCACCACGCGCTGCCATGAAGCTCCACACCGTTATTGCTGTCATCACTTTCACCATGTGTCACTAAACTCCACGCAAGGCGAAGAGATGAACTCCTAGATATAACGCACTTAATTAGTATTTGATTCGTTTTATGCTTTCACGATGAATAATGATGTTTATGATTTTCACTTTTATTTAATATATGAGTTTATGTTATTTTAGTGACAAAGATTTCATCAACTTTTTCGTAGATTATTATTCCGGTGGTTGTCTTTTTCTTTTCCATATAAGCTTAGTTACGCTTTTTCTTATGTGTGAAATTTTTAAGGATCAATTGATTCCGGTAGGTTAGTTATATGTGATCGTCTTTTATTACGTTATTGTCTCCGGATATATTGTAAATTTAGGATATCACATATGACCAACCTTTGTGCTTTCTAGAAAAAGTGAAATCTAAAATCCATTTACATTAGAATATATTGGTGCATTAAAGACTATTTTTTTTTTCCGATTATGTTGTTTGGGATGTGAAACACGTAATTGAGCCATCATAGTGAATCAATACTAGTTGGCGCGTGAAATCTAGGAGGGATTCTTAGAACCTTGTGACTTTTCTAAACTTGATTTTTATTAAACTAAATTCAATTTCATAATTTAAAATTGCTAGAATTTCTTAAAATTAGTTTCGCGTAGTTCTTTTTCTTTGACCTTTTTTTGTAGATCACTTTTCCTCGTGGGATCGACACCCCAATCTTTACTGCAATTGACCGCGTGTACTGTTTGGGCGTAATCAACGGATCTCTCCATCAATTTGTAGTTTTGCAAATCGAAACCCTAATCAGTAACATGCCCTTCCTTCTCTAGCCGGGAAGCGCCCTTGCTCTGACTGTGGACCTGTGGTAAAAATGCCCCTTAATTCGTGAATGAGTGGTAGCAAACACTTGGTTTTAGGTTTTTAGGTTTTGGGAGTAGCCAAAATACAAAGATTTGTGAATTTGTCCTGTGTCTTTCTCTTTGTTCAACTCTTTAAAACCCTTTCTTGATCTTCTTCTTTTTTCTTCGCAATCATTTTGGTCTTCCATCGATCGAGCAACCATGGGAGATACTTATTGGAGGTATGATGTAGCAGCAGAAGCTAGACAACAACAAGCCCTTCAATCTCCTGCCGACATCCAAGATTCCAAGACAAAATCATGAAAGAGAAGGAGAAGGAGATGCAGAGCTAAATCCAGGAGAGAGAGAGGAAGGCACTGAACTGGAGGTTGCTTGGAAGGCGAGGGGAGGGGAAAGGGAGGCGGCCGGGAGGGGTGGTGATTCTTTCGAAGTAGAGAAATGGAGAGGAGGTGGGGAAAAGATTAGCAAAAGAAAGAGAAGCAGGAGAAGGAGAGAAAATGGGTTGAGGAAATAGGTTTAGGTTTTTTTTTACTCTTTTAAGTATTGAAGGGTATTTTAGTAATAGCACGGGATAAACGGATATCCGTGGGGCGGATATGGACAAATCCGTATCCGCCCCGAATATTCAACGGATATTGTTTGGATCCCCGAAACAACTCGAAAACCCATTTAGCCACATCCAAATCCGCTCCAATCGGATTGGGTGGGGCAGATATCCGTGAAAATCCGCCCCACTGCCAACCCTATGGGTGGGTTGGGAAATGTCTCTACACAGTATACATTTGGTTAGACATTTTTGACAAAATTATAAAAGTTTCCATTGTTGGAGTTGATTTTTGGGAAGGTATACACATTCCTTATCATTGGAGATGCTCTGACCGTCCGACACACTTGTGTAGGATTTTCATATCTAATCCCTACGTCTCCAGTTTTTTCCCCTCTAAGGTTGTGTTGAAAAAATCTTTTTAGACAACTCTAAGCGATCACCAAAAACTGAAGAATGAGTGATTCTTGCTGGCCTGAGCCCAGCTGTCTGGGGGGGGGGGGGGGGAGGGGCAAAAATACACTTTTGCGCCCCCCCCCCTCTTTAAAACTTTTTCCAAAAAGTGTTTAAAGAGGGGGGAGGGGGCAAAAATGTACATTTGCCCCCACCCAGGCAGCAACCTCGCCCCTTTCCCAGGCCAGCTAGAATTGGGGCCGAAGAATACAAAGAAGAAAATAGCAATAAAAAGAAGTTATGATTAACTGGATTTGTTCTCTAGATCTCTGAACCACTTTTCATAAGGAAATTTCTAATAAGGAAATTTCTTATCTGCCCCTGATCACTGTTGATATCATATTATTTTCTTCTATGAATAGTAAGATTTGCTAGGGGCATTTTAGGCGATAAAAAATATTTAATCTATGGCACAACTACTTTTGAACTGCAATGGTAACGTTTTAATGTGCCTTAAAACTTCTTTAGCTTGAGGGTTTACATTAAAGGCATTTCTTTATTTATGAGTTTTGTTTATCCAATGATCACCACTAGGTGTTGGAAACATGCAAGCACCATGATAAAATGCTATGTTTCAATGGTTTTAACATCTTTTTTTTAAGGGCATTTAGTATGCTTGTAATGTAATTTACAATATGATATGTCTGAGGATGCATCTAATGTTATATGGATGAGGCTCATTATTTACACTTCTATTGGTGTTTTTTAACTCGCGGTATTAATAAATCGTTAAGATCTACCAAACCCTCACAAGAGCAACTTTAGTCGTTGCTACCAGAAATTCTAATTGTCGAGGAAACCAGGGAGGAAACCAGCGAGGGAGGGAGGACTCTCCATCCCCTTCGCGATGCGTACAGGTGATGGGAGGTACGCATTGCGAGAGAGATGGAGGGTCCTCCTTCCGTCCCTCGCTGGTTTCCTCGACAGTTAGCCTCTCTCCGTTGCTACATACCTGTCACCTAAAACCACCTATAGTGGGGTTGACAAGTCACTACAACAATTAAGACATTTGTCCTCGACAAAACTCAAAACTTTGTTGAAAACTACTTTTAACAAGGAAAAAATTTGTTAGTGGGTTCCTGGAGGTATCCCCGTAGCTAAAGGTATTTGCCAAGGAATTACAGTTTTTGTTGGTAAAATGAATGCTAAGTCAAGAAAATATTTTGTTGGTAATATTGACAACTACCAAGGAAATTCGTTGGTAAAAATCAAATATCGTTACCAACAAATTGTTTGTTGCAAGAACTATTTTATTTACCTACAAACTTTTTCTCGAAAAATCTTAAAATCATCAAGGAAAATTGTCGTTGGCAAAGGTAACAACATTTATCATAGAACTTTTTCGTTGATAAAATGCATGAATATCAACGAAAGTTGTCATCGGTATCGTTACCAATTACCAAGGAAATTATTTTCAATAAAAAAATTATATATTAAAATTGTCTAAGAGACGACCTAATCTAGGTTCCAAACTCTAAGGACACCACCCACTACCTCCCAAATTCTAAGGACACCACTCTTGATGATAAGACCCCATTATGGAATTTCATATATAATATATTTATTTTTAGGCTCAACGAGAATCGAACTCCTGACCCATATTAAAATCTGTTGCAATATTTACCAATTGAGCTATTTAAATAATTGTGTTGTGTGAAGCAACTTTATAGCTTATTATATCAAATTACTCATTTTTTGCAATAAAAAAATCATTGCTACGTATATAATAGAGACCAATATATAATATTTCGTTACTATAAATTAAAACTAAATATTTTCACGATTATAAGATTTATGTTAAATATCTACCACTTTTAGCAATGAAAAAAAATTCACAATAACACCATTATAATTAGCAACAAAATAGTAATAGCATTTCAATGCTATATGTTATTGAAATTGGTTATATCCCCAATGAAATAAAATTAAATTGTTGTAAATAATAAAATGAGCCTTAATAAGAAAAAAGTTCATGGAAATTTTATCAATATTTAGCAATGAAATAAATTGTTACCATTAATATTATAATTAACAGTAAAATAATGTTGTATTGTTAAATAAATTTATTGTTAAATAAATTTATTTGATTTTTCAGATGAAATAATATCAATGCTACTAATAAAAAATTTCAACGAATTGATATTTTTCCACTATAAAGAAGCTAGGAGCTTTAAATATAAAAAAAAATTCATGAAAAAAAATTCATTATAAGTAACCAAATAAATCGTTGCAATAACGTGGTAATTAACTAGAGAAAATTTAGTTTCATTGTTGAAGAGACACAAACAAGTGTTATAGTGCATTTACTAAGAAAATGTTTGTCAATAATATTAATATTTATTAACAATAAAATAATTTATTGTAAATGACGTCATTATAACTAAAAAACTAAAATTTCGTTGAAATATAAATATTTTGTTGCTAAATAATGTTGGTGGGAAATTGGTTTTGGAATGAATATTTTTCGCCACCTCTTTACAAATAAAAATTTCCAACAAAATAGATTTTGTTACAAAAAGTGACAACTCTATGGTTTTTTCAATGAAATTTATTTTTGTTAGAAATAGTAACATATTAACAAGGAAAATAAAATTTGTTAGTAAATAAAACATTTTTTGTAGTGAGTATACCAATTTCCAACAAAATAATGACTTGTCGCTATAAAATAGTTAGTGAACTTTAATGAGAAACAAATTTTCATGAAAATAATTATCAGTTTTTACCTAGAAAACAATTTGTTATGAACAATGTTATAATTACTAACAAAATCTTATTTCATAGCTACAAAGATTTCATTAAAAAAGATATTGTTTCCAACAAAATAAAAAACGTTGCCAATAGTGTGACAATTCTCAACGAAATATTACTTTGTTGCTATAAATTAATAAACGAGCTTTAACAAGAAAAAACCTAATGGAAAAAATTATCAATCATTATCAACGAACCGAATCATTACTAATAATGTGATTATTGTCTAAAAAAACATATTTTCTTACTAAAGAGGGATGAATAAGATTTAATATTCGTTAACAAGGAAAGTGATTTGTTGTTAAAAGTAGTCTGCTTTAGCATAAAAATATTTCATTTCAGATGATGTCATAATTACCAAGGAACAAGTATTTTGTGGCCATAAAAATAACTTCATTGTTAAATCAATTTGGCGAGAAATTGGGTTTGGAGGGAATGTTTCCCGTCACCTATTTAACAAGGAATGTTTCCTACAAAATATATTTTGTTGAAAAACAGTAACAAGTTTATGGTTTTTTCAAGGAAATTTTTTATTCGTTGACAATGCTACAATATTAACAAGAAAATCAATTTTCGTAACAATAATTTTGTTGGTAAAAGATATATTTCTTGTAGTGAGTTGCGGTACTGTCATAAATTAACAATCTCGATTTTTATATTTAGTTGGGTAGTTACATGCCACATGGTAACAACTTAGTCATGGAGCGAGTAGCGAGTTTAACAAATACTCGGAAAGTAATCGACAAAACTAGGACGATTAATTCCAATCAAAACTTTTATGTATCTACACCTAGGAACACTTAATTAGTTCAAGGAATATTAATTAATTCAATATTCCAATACTTAGAAAGACTTGGCTCTAATCCCTCTCTTGCCAAAACAAAGGAGTTTGGTAAAAAAATGCTTTAGAAAGTTTTCATTGATCTAATTAAGAACCACTTTCTCGAATTCATAGTTAGTGTCATTCGTGATGAAATCTAGAATAATATAAGTCAATTTTTAGGTTCAGTACATATGTTTGATTGGAACAATATTAAGTCTTCTTCATAATTTTGGGCACAAACTTTTCCAATTGGTATCAACGCAATGCCTCAGACATGTAGTATTGATGGGCAATTGATGTTTAAGTTTATTGTTTTGTAAGTCCATCGTGAACATGGTTCGTACAAACATCAAGAAAGCGCCATAAGATCTTTTGTCAAGGTACATGAGCTTAGTAAGCCGGAATCTCATAAGTGAGCCTCAATCTCGATGCCTAGCTAGTAGGAATGGAGAATCCTACCCCCGTCAATTGTTATGATGAAAAATCACATTAAGGTAGGCAAATTTATGCGTTATTATGGTTGGAGAAAGACCACAATCAATGCCAATGGCATGACAATTCAATGGTTAGAGTTTGGCGGATGATATCATTAGGTCATGGGTTCAAACCCAACTTGCGACATCTTTATAGGTTCTGGAATCCTATAAAAATCATGCTTCTTATAAATTTTATTTTTTTAAAGAGAATTCTAATTGCATATCTCGAGGAGGAGGAGGGGGGGGGGGGCTTTTTTTTAAAATTACTTTTAACAGTAAGTAAATGGTAAGGTATCAAATAAAGAATAACTATATAGGAAATGGCAATACTCTGTCCCCAAACATGAAAGAAAGCAAATATATGTTCATTTTATCATTAGACACCCCAAACATCTCAACTAGGTTGACACCAAGGGAAGCTCTAATATTTTGACCATAACTACTTTTTGCGTTCATCATATTCGAAAATTTTAGGGGTCGAGGGAGGGAACGAGGGAGGGAGCGAGGGATGAGTGGTTACCACCCATCCGCCTTGAGATGAGTGCTATCGCACATCTCAAATTTGATGCATTCATCTCGAAGCAGATGGGTGGTTACCACCCATTCCTCGCCCCTTTCCCTCGCTCCCTTCCTCGACCCCTAGCAAAGCTCCATCATATTATATACTAAATCATACACAAAGCTATGATGCTGACATTCAACTATTCCTTCAAGGAAGCTAGCTTATTAGTCACTTTGTCCCTCTCTCTGGAAGTGTGGTTGTCTTGGCATTGTTCCGTACCTTCCAGAGAAACATAATCTTGATTTCTTGTGACGATTTTGCTTTGTAATACAATATCTTAACCATTGTACCGTGCCTTATATGTATATACCACGTTATCACCTCTACCCATTCTGCTTGATAAGTAATCCGAAAATTTTAGGGGTCGAGGAAGGGAACGAGGGAAAGGGGCGAGAGATGGGTGGAAGTCACCTACCAGAGCCACTTGCAAACCCTGTAATCGAAAATATATCTCATCAAGTCAATTGATGTGAATAAATGGTGTACATATGTTTATCAATGGTATTTTACATTTTGTTCACACGTATATGCTTTATTATGCAGAATGCCTTCTACTGTAGGTTATGAGCCAAATCCTTGTACAAATTTGGGTTAATGAAATTACTACCAAATAGGATCCATAACTTTCATCCAAGCAATTCATGTACTTGTGAACAATTTGATTGAACCTACTCTTGCCACAACATTTGCACATTTAGATGCCACTTCGGTACTATCAACATTTGATATACAAGAATTGGATCCGGTAGTAGAATGTATAACTTCTACCAAAGAGGAGCCCATAACTTTCATTCAACAGTTGTACTTGTGGGTGATTTGATTGACCCACTCTCATTGCACCCTTTGTACATTTAGTTGCCAACATTATTTATCCAACAACCGGATTCTTTAGATTCAATGTCAACTATGCTCCAACCTTGAATTGTTGGTAACGAATAATATAAACTTCCGCAAAGATGTAAACAAACTTCACAAAAATCCACAAAGCAATGACTTAAACTTTTAGAATAATAAATCTTGAATTTTGTTAGGGAATCAGATTTTGCAATCAAGATGATGTAATTTGTTCAAAGGAGGTTTTTATAATATCGAGATAGGCATAAACACTTTGGGAGATTCTATCATTCTTCCAAAATCACGCCGTATCATCATTGCAAAAACCTAATTCCCTAATATTTTTTATAGATATTTGTCCGAATGTTTAACATAGATTGAATTTGTTAACCATGCAAATGGCAGGAGATAAAAAGACATGTAATGAATGCCTTATCATTGTACCTTTTATGGAAAATGGAAATTGCATGAGAAGAAATATGATGATTTTCAAAGGGCCCGACTGTTTGACATTACCATTCCCTTCATTGACATCATTATTTATTTTTTAGTAAAAATCTAACTGGCGAGGGAAGCAGCGAGGAAAACAGCGAGGGACCCCACAGGGGGAGGGGGAGCCGTCCATTCCCTCCGAGATGCGCGATTGAATTTTCAACGCACGCATCTCGGGGGGAATGGACGGCTCCCCTCCCCCCTGTGGGGTCCCTCGCTGTTTTCCTCGCTACGTCCCTCGACAATTAGACGGGTTCTATTTTTTAACCTACTAAAGGACATAACCAATAAATTTTTTTTTCTCTGTTCACTCATTCTCCCTTAGCATTTTTCTTCCCAATAGCAGGCATGAACAACAACGGTACTGCCGCTGCTACCTCGCCTCGCACCAGCCCCGCCCGCCCCCTCCATTATTATTTTTTCCTTTTCTCCCAAACAGTCTGGCCTTTTCTAAGTGGCAATCTACTATTAAGTTCCTCGATTGTTCCATTTCTTTATGTGCAATTGTTTAATTAACAACCGACCGAGTGACCCAAGCCACCTCATTGCCAAGATCTAGAGTTTATGGCAAAGTAGATTCATCCAATTTTACTAGGGTTCATTTTAAAAGCCCACCCACTGAAAACATCATAAGTTTGACCAAATCTAGATTCACTTAATTAGCAGAACATGGGTTGAGTTTGGTTTTAGCATTGTGATCTGTAGGTGATTGCTATTAGTTTTGATTGAATTCCAAATGAATATTAAGGAGAGAAGATAAGCTAATCTTAGTGAAAACAAGCTGAAAAACCACTTTTTATTTTTATCTATTTAAATAGCAATCATGCAAAAGATTTGTCTATGCTAATGCGTAAAAGATCAAAGTATCTTATAAAAAAGAATAGATTACAATTGCAGAGAAAATAGTATTCCTCTACCAAAATTGGAAGGTTGAAATGAATGAAGTTTTACTAGTACAAAGAAACCTAATTATTCCTTGATAATTTTCCTTATAAAAACATTTGATTGTTTGAAAGGTTCTCCTAACTTTTTAGTAAAAAATAAATTAAAAAATACTAAGTTTCCTACAAAAAATTTAAAACAGAAAGTTTTATTGGCATCAAGTTGGGTTGGCAGTAGTCAAAGCACTTAACCATCGTGCCCAAGCAAAAAATTAAAACCTTTTCCACACCCATTGTATGATGAGGAAAAAACCAAAAACAAGTAAAGAGTATTATTAAGGAAACAAAAATAGTGTAAATTTTGTAATATGAAGGGGTCTTTTGAGTTTAGCACTCATTAGTTTATATCTATTAGAGTTTGACCCTTGTTTTAAAAATTAATTGAGTCTAACATTCGTTTTTTTATGGAACTGTTGAGTCCACGCCATTGACTGGTCAAGACTAATTTTTAGACCATTTTGCATTTTCCTTAGCGTGACACGCCGATCGAAGCTACAACCAACTCACACGCTCGATTCGCCCAGCCAGACAAACTTGGGACAAGCATCGGGTTGAAACATACCCAGTGCACCCTCCCGTTGAGGGATGAGAAAGGTGTCTAGGAGTCAATGGCCCATTCCTATCGACAAGCCATGTCCAACTTCACTCCACCCCGCAACTCCGAGTTCCAGTGCAACACAACGTGTCAAGGCTAGCTGAGGGGAGGAAAGCAACCGCTCCAAAGGTGGCTGCTGGTGTTATCTCAGAAATTATGCGATTCAAAGCACGAAAAAAGAACCAGCACGTAAATGACAGACTCATCCCTAGAGAGGAAGTCTGTACTTCTTCTACAAAATATGAAAAGAAATTACAAGATCTCAACGAACCAATCGGGTGCTCACCCAAAGCAAGTGACCACACATAATAGCAAGTCTTATCAAGACTCATCGACACAAATGTCAGAACATTCGAAGACTCCAGTGGAGGAGATCTTTCTTCAGCCTTTGGAAAACCCAAAGCATATCCTTTGAGTAAGAGCATCTGAAGAGTGCACTCTGTAGAAACGGTGAATGAATGGCATTATATAGACACAGTGACTTGCCAAACAACATCAGCATTGAATACCATATGAGAAATGAGGAAGCAACGATTCCCAAGGAAATCGCACAGATCCACGTTTAATCAATTAATGATGTTACACACAACCCGATTAATTGGGGGGAGTAACCGATACTCTACTGTATCGCAATCTACGCCGTATGCGTGGCACCATGCAATCTACGCTGTACATGTGACACCACGATCCTGCGACAAGACCTAGTTTTTCTTATATGGGCCCATCGGATCGACCCACTATTCGAGTGACACTCTACCACGTGCGTTGACGCAAGCAGTAGAGACCCTAGTCACTCTTGACACATGGAGCACGTCTACATACCACTAGCTGATTTAAGGTGCCTCTTTTTAAAATTTTCATTGAAATTAGTGGAAACTAATCCGCACAATGCAATCCAACTTCGGAAGAAGGCTGACACGCCTGTAACAGGCGGAGCCTAGCCAGGCAAGCTTAGTAAGTTTCAACGGCTTCTGGTTCATCCCGACGCCTAGTTCACTGCACACGAATGTCGATGGGTTAGGAAGTGGGAGTCTAATCAGCGCTTTCACGCCTGATGATGATGACTCGCCAGGGATTGTCGCCTCCTTCGTGGACGATGGTCACCGAACCCGATCAGGTAAGCCTAGTCAGTGACGACTGACGACGACAGCTTCTGGTCAGCCACACCATAAGATACGTATTTGCAAATAAAGCCACACCATAAGATACGCATTTGCATGGAAATAGTATAAACTTGAATAAGGTGTGTATAAATGAATTTAATCAATAATAAATAAATAAAATAATAAATTGCTTAATGGGGTTCTTATAACTATAGATGTGAATGCTCGATAGTTAGAGAGATCATAAGCGATTTCCATCCCCGAATTACCACAACCAACAACATGTACCTTGTTGCTATGGAACATAGAACCTGATTTATATTGGTTTGAATGGAGTACTTCTCCTTCGAACTCGTTAATTCCAGGTATTGTTGGAATTAACCCTTCACTATTTTCTCCCGAAGCTATGATTAAAAACTTATTCATTCTCCTTAGATTAGTTGTTTCTAACAATCGATCAGTTCCCATTTTTTGGTGAACTTATTATAAGAAGCAACTTCGACTGAGCGACAATATTTGGGCTTCACATTAAAACGTGAGACGTAACTGTCCATGTAGCTGATGAATTCTTTCTTAGGTACATACATCGGAGTATTAGGTGGAAAGGACATGTACGGAAGGTTACAAAATTCCTTAGCAAGGTGCAACTTAAGACGACTTCTCCATAAGGATGCAAACCAATTTTCATTTTCAAGAACAATGTTTGGAATAGAAAAATGGTTGAGGCAAGCAGACATGGCTAGCCCCGAAGGTCCAGCTCCAACAATAAGAACTAGTTCTTCCATTTTGTTCAAACTCATTTTTCTACTTCTTCTCTTAATCCCCTCTCTTTTGCCTTCTCCGGACTGCTATACTCAACCTATCGTATACAAAGTAAGGAACTTCAAACACAATCTTTAAAATAGAAAAAAAGTTATTAATGTTTTTAGTAGATTTTAAATGCAATAAATATCATTTGGTCAAAGTACTTGAAATAACCTATTTTAATTTTAAGTACTAAAAGTGTTAGATACGGTATTAAAGTTTGTGGCAGTTACTTTCAAATCACGAGACTTTGACTGAAAATCTAATGAAACTTGTATGCAATGATTATTATTTCCATCCGTTATTCGTTTATGCAAAAACAAACATGAAATCTCAATAGTTTGTATGTCTACTTAACTGATTATCAAGGTTTTTGGCAGTTACTTTCTAATAATGAGACTTTGACCTTTTGAATTTATAAATGAAAAAAGCATGAAATATTTGCTACTTTCATCTGTTATTCTTTTATGGAAAACATGAAATTTGAACTTCTATATCTAGTATTTCATTTATTAGAGTTTATGGCAGTTACTTTCTATTAACATGACTTTGACTAGGGGTGGGCACGGTCCGGGTTGAGGACTATTCTGGTTCAATTAATCGGGAACAGTCTGGGTCGGGAAAGTCACTTTTTTTTATGGCCCGGTTGGACTCGGACTGTTTGGAACCGAGACAGTTCGGGTCGGGACCATGCCTACCTGGTTTGTTCATTTTCCAATTCAGACATCCAATTTTTTTTGGGCTTGATTTACCAGAGGCCCAAAATGAAGCCCTATAGTTTTTTTTTTTTTTGCCTATTGCCTTATAGTTTTTTTTGGCTGATTTTTCATTCAATGGGCTATTGTAGAGAATGGGCACAGAGGGAAGTTGGGTCGGCCTGCCTACTTGGAAGAATAGATTCTATTGTTTGCTTACTTGTTTGTAATCTTAGATGATCTGACTCCACAAATTTCAAATTTTATAACCTTTCGTGCTACAGCAGTCAGGTTTGAATCT
The DNA here is from genome assembly GCA_963556465.1 of Berberis vulgaris. Taxonomy (NCBI): domain Eukaryota; kingdom Viridiplantae; phylum Streptophyta; class Magnoliopsida; order Ranunculales; family Berberidaceae; genus Berberis; species Berberis vulgaris. The sequence goes on along the minus strand of OY747127.1, from coordinate 88,074,227 downwards.
ACCTCCTCAAGCCTCATGTAACCCAAACAACCAAGAAGCTAAATTCTAAACTCGGTCTAATCAACATTGGCTACAAATGAGAGAAACTACTAATCCAGATTGCTTATTCGCGAGCATAGTGTCACTTCAATTACAGTACAACGCAATTGCAGAATCAATAGGTTAGCAAGACAATTGATTAACTGACCAAATCACGTATACAACCAGATAGCAAGTACACTTTTTTCTCCAAGTTGAAGCCACTCTCTTGATGTAGCAGCAGAGGAGTGTTTGGCAAACAAGATGATAGGTGGAACCTTTCTCTGCTCTTCTTATTGTGTTATTAGTCCATGTTTCGAACTCTACAGGTTTGGTGTGCTGATGCAAGTGTAAGAAAAACAATCTACTTTTTCTCAGGTAGTTTCTCTAACAACTCAGGTAAGACCTCAAAGAGATCACCTATGAGCCCGTAATCAACAACCTGCAGTTCAAGAATAATTTTTCATTCAATGGGCTATCAAGAAGATCGAATCGTTGGTAGCTGACGAATCGGTATTCCAAGTCACATTTGAGTGAGATGAGGGAATAGGCGTTCCAGGAGCTTTCATAATAAAGAACTTTCATCACAGTCAGTTCTACCTCAAATCTGTTACACTGGAAGATGTTCCTGGTGTAGAACTTTCATAATAAAGAACTCAAAACCCTGTTTGTTTTGGCATTGGGTTGGGTTGTGGTAAAACATTGGGTTGGCCTTTAGTTTGCTAATAACTGGGCTTTGATTTAGATATTAAGTGCTACAGTAACCGGGAAGAACCGGAACGGTCCGGGATTATTTTTGTTAAAACCGGTTCTGTCCAGGTTCAGACCAGTCGGGGACCGAAACATGGATAAAAACAGTGTAGATCGATTTGTCCTGGTCTAAACTGGTTCGGGACCATATCGAAACGGGTTGGACGGGTCAGGATCGGGATTCTTGCCCACCCCTAACTTTGACCGTAGAAATGTATATTACTTTATTTATTTTATGTAAATTTCTTGAGCTTGGCATATATCTATCTAGAGTAAGGAACTTCAAAAGATTCTTTAAGAAAAGATAACTTATGAGATTTTTAGAAGATTTTACACACAATAAATGCATTCTAGTCAAAGTACATAAATGATCTACTTTTGTTTATGATTTTGTTTTATTAAGTGGAAATGAATCATAAGCTGTCAACGCTATCCAACATTTACTTCATAAAACACAAAGCCTTTGACCTTGAATTTAAAAGTAAAGTCGCATGTTATGCCTTTCAAAAAAAAAAAAAAAAGTCGCATGTTATCATCATTAATTTCTTCAATTAATCTTTTATGAAATAACATGAAATTTGAACTATTTAAATAAGTAGCAAATTAGTGTTAATTCAAAATGCCATTTAAGGTTTTAATTATTAATACAATAAATCACAATGGACTTAAATAGAGTCCAAATAATGAATTAGGATGATCGAGCCCATATCCAAGCTCATGTTGTTGTTGGACTTTGGGACTATTTCTAGATCATTCTTCCATTAATCTTGGTGTCCCTCTCAGCAGCTACCATGAATCTAAGAGGTGTCTTCATATCTATATAATGCCTCCATTGCCATCGTTTTTGTAATTCAATTCAATTCAATTTTGCATTAGTCTCATATGGTTGCATTGTTTTTTTTAGAGAGTGTTTGACATAAATATGGTTTGACGCTTCCTTTTGTTTCAAGTACTTCCATATTAGGAAGGTAAGTTGTTGTATCCTGGGAGATGTAAGCCGTTGAACCGCGTACACCTTAGACAAGGCAATATTTAACATAAATTTGGTTAACCGCTTCCTATATTGCAATTTTTGTTTATTTGTTACCTTCTAACAAGTGTGTTGCATAGGTTACCATTTTTGCAACAAATGGTAAAATGAGTCTTGTACGTGTTTCAAACAATTTCTTAAGAAGGATGTGTTCCCGCTATGGTGCTCACAATATTTAGGGGCGTCTATCTCCCAGGATACAACACTACAAATCAATCTGTCTCGCGAACAAAATTTGTGGTGGTACTCTCTTGTAAGAATTTGAACAAATAAAAAGAAACTCAAAGTGATGTGTGTTTTTCAGTTTTTTTCAATGGAGAATTCTAAGAGGTATACATATAGGATGAAAAGTCTCCATGGAGAGACAATTTGACTCTTCCGGTGTACCCCTTCAATGGTGCACAACTAGAGGAAATAAGCCTAACATGAATGACCCACTGGCCAATTTCAACCAAATATGGTTTTAAACACATAAATATATTGGCTTGATAATTTCCTACAAGTATATGCATACTTGTTTTTCATTGAGAAGGTCTAGTTCGATTCGTAGTGCTTCATTGTTATCCTCTGTTCGGAACTCTTCGGTTCTGAATGTTGGCATGCCAATTTCTACTGGTACCATCTCCTCAGATCCGTATGCAAGGGAAAATAATGTTTCTCTGGTCGAGTTCTTTTTGTTGTTCTGTAGGCCAAGATGATGCTTGGAAATTCGGACACCCATAATCCTTTTGATGTTACAAGCTTCTTTTTGGTTACTTCTAAGATTGTTCTGTTGGTCACCTCTGTTTGTCCGTTCGCTTGTGCTTGGGCGGGTGCTAAGAAGTGTTGTTTGATACTTAAGTTTTCACACAACTTTTTTTTTTTACTTTCTTGTCTTCTAATTGTTTCTCGTTGTCAGAGACAATTACTTTGGGGATTCCAAATCTGCGTATTATATCCTTCCAGAGAAAGTTTTCAATTTGAGCTTTTTCGATCTTCGCCAACGGTTCTACTTCTAACCATTTGGTGAAGTAATCCATTACTACAAGGAGAAATTTCTCTCTGTCGAACACTGGAAGTGGTCCCATGATGTCTATTCCCCATTGTGCAAATGGCCACAGACTACTCATCGGGATTAGTTTTTGACCTGGCATGTGAGTGTATGGGGCGAATTGTTGACATTTTTCACAAGTACGAACGACTTCATTTGCATCCGTTTGCATTGTTAGCCAGTAGTATCCTAATGTTAATGCTTTGTGGGTTAATGTTCTTCCTCTTGGATGGTTTCTACATATGCCAAAGTGAATTTCTTGTAGAACATAATTGACATCACCGGGTGAGAGGCATCTTAGCAGTGGTCCTGTGGCAGACCTTTTGTAAAGTTTGTCGTTAACTAGTGTTTACCGTGCTGCTCTGTTTCGTAGTTTACGAGCCTCCATCTTATCCCTTGGAAGTGTTCCACTTTGTATGTATGTTAGGATTGGAGTCATCCAATTGTTCTCCTGATATGTTGTACATGTTTATTGCGTTTGGTTTTTCAGTATTGAGATTTCATGTAATGTGATGAGTGGATTATCAGTTTCTTCAGCTCGTGATGCCTCATTGGCCAATTTGTCAGCTCTATCATTTTCTGCTCTTGCACATTGTTGAACAGTTGCAGCTTTGAAGCTTTCAATCAACTTTTTATCTTCTGGTGATAGGCTTTCATCCGAGCGTCTTTGACTTGGAATTCGCCGTTCAACTGGTTGACCACCAGTTTTGAGTCAGTGAAAACACTGATTTATCTTATTCCAAGGTGTTTGGCCAATTGTAATCCGACTATCACTGCTTTATACTCAGCTTCATTGTTTGAGGCTTTGAAACTGAATTTTATCACCTTTTCAACGTTACACCTTCCGAGTTGTACATGATTATTCATGTTCCACTCCCCTTCTCGTTGGATGCTCCATGGCAAAGCAAGATCCATTTGTGAACAGTTTGTTAGGTGTGTTCTTCTTCTTGATTGTTGTTCGGTCGATGTTTGTTGATGCCTGTGAATTCAACAATGAAGTCTGCTAATGCTTGATCTTTTATTGCAGTCTTAGGAGCATAACTGATGTCAAACTAACCGAGCTCTATTGCCCACTTCACTATTCTTTCGGATAGTTCTGGTTTGTGCAACACTGACCGAAGTGGTTCTTCAGTCAGGACAGTGATGGGATGGGCTTGGAAGTATGGTCGTAGCTTTCTTGAAGATGCGACTAGGGCGAGTGCTAACTTCTCCCAAAATGGGTAGTTAACTTCTGCGTCCATAAATGTCTTGCTGGTGTAGTAGACTAACTTTTGTATGCCATTTTCCTCTCATACCAGTGTTGAGTTGACTGCATGTTCGGACACTGATAGGTATAGGTACAACGTTTCTCCTATGTTTGGCTTTGATAGTAGTTCAGTACTTCCCATGTATGCCTTTAGGCTTTAGAAAGCCTTTGCATGTTGAGGAACACTTGTTTTTGTTTCAGATCAGCTTCGACTCCTTTCCGATTGACCATGTATCTAAGGAATTTCCCTGATTCTATTCCGAACATACATTTTTGGGTTCAACTTCATTTTTTTACTTTTCGAGCTGGGAGAAGGCTTGCTCGAGGTATTTGATGTGGTCGTTTTTGCGTAGGCTATTGACTAGCATATCATCAATGTAGACCTCTATGGTTTTGCCTATCTGATTTTTGCACATCATGTTCACAAGACGTTGGTACGTGGCTCCCACATTCTTTAGTCCGAATGACATCAATCGATAGCAGTATGTACCTCTTTCTGTTATGAAAGATGTCTTCTCTTGATTGGGTGGGTGCATCTGTATTTGATTGTAGCCAGAGTATGCATCCATGAAGCTTAGGAGTTCGTGTCTGGTAGTGATGTCCACTATTTGATCTATTCATGGGAATGGGAAACTATCTTTCTGGCATGCCTTATTTAGATCCGTGTAGTCTACACACATCCACCATTTACCATTCTTTTCTTGACCAAAACCATGTTCGCCAGCCAGTTTGGGTAGTGGGATTCCTTGATCATCTCTGCATTCATCAAACGATGCACCTCGCCATTGATTGCTTGGTTGCATTTGGGGCAACTGGCCTTTTTTTTTTTTTTTTTTTCCTGTCGGACTGGCTTTTTGTCCGGGTTGACTTGCAATCTGTGAGTGATGATGGAGGGATCAATGCCTACTATGTCCTAGTTGTCTTTCAACAGTTGGATCAACTGCTTAATTAGTTCTGGGTGAAGTTTTGTGACAATACAGACTGTTTTTCTTCCCGCTTCACCGTCCAGATGGAATGGTGTGGTTTCTTATTTTGGTTGTCCAATGTTTGGTCGGCCTCTCGAACTAATTGGAGCTTCATTATCCTCTAGTAGAACGTGATTCATCTGTGATTGACCGGGTTGCTATCTTATCTGATCATGACATTGATTGTTATCTGTTCGGGGCCTTTATTGCTGTATAATGGCATTCACATGTAGCTAGTTGATCTTCTTTGATGACCCCAACGTCGTCATCATTGTGATACTTTAGACATTTATGCATGATAGAGGAAACTGCACCCATCTCGTGTAGCCAAGGTCTTCTGAGAAACATGTTGTATGTGGATGACGTGTTGACAACAAAGAAGTCTGTTAATAGGACTCGTTGTTTACCTGGCTCTTCTGCTTTAACCAGTAATTGAATCATTCCGAGTTAGCGGCATTGTTTTCCACTAAAATCTACGTTTGACTGGTCGTTGGGTGTAAGCATCTTGCGGAATGTGGCTAAGTACAAAAGGTTGGTTGAACTATCCGTGTCGACTAGTACTCTCTTGATCTCCCATGTGGCTTTCAATACTGAAATCACCTGAGCATCATTATGGGGGAAATGAACTCCTCGTGCATCCTTTTTTGAAAAAGTCAGAGTTTGTTAATTCGTTCTGACGCGCTGAGCATAAGGTTCTAGGTATCAGATCCTCGAACGTAAATCCCGGATTGGTCACTTCTGTGATCAGTTAGACCGTTCATTCGACTCCGTGGTAGCGTCCGCTTTCTCTTTTCCTTTCCCTTTTGACCGCTTGTCCTTCAATCCGACGAACTCATCAAGTCGACCTCTCTGGATCCAATACTCAATTTCACCTTTCAAGTTGTAGAAATCTTCTATATCATGTACGTGGTCCTTGTGGAAAGAACAATACTTGCTCTTATCTCATCCGGCCAGATCTCCTCTCAGCTTTGAATGGTCGTTTGATGTCCTCCCACTTTGCCATGGACTTCAGGATGTTTACTCGACTTGTTTTCAAAGCCGTGAACAGTTTATACGTCATGTTGACCTCATTCGTTGACTGTTCATGTTTGGGTCTTTCAGATTACAGTTTTCCAGGTTCTTGCTTGCTAAATTCTAACCTGCCATTGGTCTGATGCCTTTTCGACTGTCCATTTTCCGTTCATGGTTTGTCATATCTTCGTATCTCCTTTCTCGATTTGTTGGGAATGATCTTTTCTCAGATTCTTTCTTTTCCTTGGCGGCCAACATCTCCTCGAGGGTGATGTACTTTTGAGCAGTCTTCAATAAGGTCGCCATGTTTCTCGGGGGATCATGTTTCAGAGAGTTGTAAAACGACCATCTTTTTAATCCGGTGGTGAAAGTGGCTATGGTTGTATCATCACTGCATCCGTTGATCATGGTTAACTCGTTATTAAAATGAGTAATGTACTCCCTGATAGTTTTTTCGAGCTTTTGCTTGATGTGGAGTAAGCGGTGTGGGCTCTTTTTGATCCGCTAATTACCAATGAGCCTTGTGATGAAGGTCATGGCTAACGATTGGAAATAGTCTATCGACTTGGGTGGAAGACTGTTGAACCAACTCATCATTGTGGATGTGAGGCTAGCCGGAAAGGTTTTGCACAAAATGGACTCCGTGCTTTCTTTTAGTGTCATCATGTGGTGGAAATGTTGTAGATGGTATGTCGGATCGGTAGTGCCATGATACGTTTCAAACTTTGGTGGAGTGAACTTTTTTGGTAGAGATGTTTTCATTAGTGCATCAGAGAATGACAGTCTAGCCAACTCATAAAGCATGTTGGATCCGTAACTCCGACACTCTGGAACTTGTGGAAAAATTCCATCACGCTGGGAGCCATCTCCGTGTGGTTCATTACCTTCAAAGTTTGTTCATCGAAGTTTGGTAGGAGCTTCGTGGTTCTCTCAAACGTGATTGACAAAATTTTGTTGAAGTGGCATTTGGACGTGCTCGATAGGTGCAACACGCTCCTGGGTGAGTTTTTCAATTACTTTGACTAGATAATCCATCTGAACCAAAAGTTGGTCCACACGGAGATTTGTCATTTTACTGCCAGACGTCTAAGATAGTTGGGCCACCATTCCATGTTGTGATACTACTTGATATGGTTGGCTCTACTGGTGTTGGATTTGGGGCATGCCTTATTGGTAATTCAGTTTCATTCGTGAAAAGAATGCCTTGATTGTTGCGGGGCTGAGAGTTTGTAGTATGTTCCATTTGCTCTAAATATTTTTGTTGTTGATTAGGGCTAAATAAATTATCAACGAAAGACTTTCTTTTAAAAAAGAAAACTGTCGTTTCCCACAGACGACACCAAACTAATGTGTCCAAATTCGGTCTCCTAGAGATCTGACTTGCAAAACAAGGTTAGATTGCTAAAGAACACATTTTAGGTGGCCAAAGGAACTTCGATACTTAAGTCAGATAATCTGTGAGAGAAGACTAAATTTGGATAGAGTATAGTTCAGTCAAACTTGCATACCTTTTGTCAAATGTTCTATTTACCTTATATAATGTTCGTAATTAATTCTCTGCGTCACTTAAGCATGTAGGGTTTGATGAGGGGAGACGTTATTTGCAATGGTCTCCTCCTTCATTGAGGTACGTCCTTAGGGGAGTGGTTCCCTCCACGACTTGTCTCCTTTGTTACGTCTTCCGTTGGGCTTGGATTCATGCCTTTGATTATGATCCCTTTTGGGCTTTGATGATTGGACCTGCCTTTTCAGGCTTTTTGGGCCGGGCTTGAATTGAAGCAGCTGCTCTTCGTGATAAATGATATTTGTCACGTGTACGATCCTGATTCAGAGTCTTATTTGAGGTATCATCAGCATTCTTTCAATAAGATTTGCCTCATAAATGGAAAAAGGAAAAGACGGCTCGCGTAACTTGGGTCTGTACACTAATCCTTGATGGAAATATGTACATTAGTTCTTTATTCTTGAGCTAATATTCTCTTGGTTTGAGTAAACAATGAACAGTAGTCTCTATCACACTCACATTATTCAGTTTTAATGCTATCACATCTAATCAGGTTTCTGGCTTACGTGTTCCTCTCCCTGCAGCAAGTTGGTCCGAGGTTGTAGCTGTTGGAAGGCTCAAAGTATGACACTGAGGTCCACAAAACCTAAACTGCATTGCAAAGGTAATACTAGCATTTCTGTTCATGTGATTTAGTGGGTTATCAAGGATACTATTTGTCAGTTTAAAGCTTGATATTTTGGTTTATTCCTCCAGATCCAGTACCTAACAACACAAATTACTGGTATTAGAAAAATTAGATATTGTAAGGAATTTGTTGTTTGCCCTATTTGTTTTCAGCTAATTCTGTTTGATAGATTAACCATTAACTAGCAGGGCTTTATACTCTTATACTAATGTGGGTTTGATTCATTTCGGGTCCTTATACTAGCAGGGCTCTATTGACGGTTTAATTTTTCTGCATTCTCATGAGTTGTATGATAAGGTCCTCTTTTCTCATCTGATGAGCGCAGAAGTTGTGATGCTCACTGATTTGTCTTTTGGTTCATCATTGTTCTATTCGTTGTATCAGAGACTACAATTTGACTGTTGTATCTTATTATGCACACATGCATTATCAGTTTTATTTATTTATTTATTGTACATGTTCATTGATTGAATGACATGTACTCTGATGTTGTTGTAGTTGTGGGTTGGAGTGCATTCAGTAACTGCCGTTTTCCTCCTTGGAGGTGTGGCCTTGAACTGCCTGGTGAGTTGAATGTACTTCATGTTTCGGCATCTGGCTATTCTCCTAGTTTGACTTGGCCATGGCAAGTTTTTTTGGTGCAATGGTTCTCTTGGTTCAGATAGCCTATTTCGTCTTAGTGCACTTCTTTTCTATTCGATTTTCCATGCTTGTGCCTCTGTTTGGTAATTCATGGTTCCTTTTATCTTCTATTAGAAATTAATCTGAACTAATTTCTATATGTCAGGTAGGTATTGACTGTGCTATCCTATGCATTTCTTGATTCTGTGCATAAATCATATCATTGCTTCCAACTAACTATGCAACCCTATTTGAAGACAACGATTTAGTAGAGGCTTCCCTGCTATCCGTGCAGGTCAGAGTTCACCTGATGGTTGAAAGCCAGTCTACTCATCAGTTCGAGAACCATATTCCTTCCCAGTTCTTGATCCATCACTATTAGTAACAGCACTAACCAGAAGGTCTAGCTAAGACCTAGCTTGCAGTAATCTCGTCGTAGAACTAGTGCTAATTTCTATATGGGTGGCTATGTTCATTTTTGGACGTGTCATCTCCTTATGCTCCAGTATGGTATTTCTTCCAATACCTTCTGTGGAATGATGTTATTTGAGATGTGTATTGACATGTATCCAAATACACATTTGGTTTAGTTATAGAGCTGATTAATATTTTTCCATGATTTAGGAGAGAATATCAAATTTTCAGAGTTTTACCGTGAAACTCTCCATTCAAAGGTGCATAGTTTTTGCAGGGTACGCATAGTGTGGTGTCTTAACGAGATGTTTATAGGGACAAAAATTATAAATTAAGTATTTTAAGATGGAAGACTTCTTCATGGTTTTGCGAAAATGGCTTTGCCTTGTGAACATCGTTGGTCCAATATAGCTGGCAAGAGTAAGAGCCAGGGGACAGAGTGCAAGAATGTGTTTGATTTTCGTAATAAGACTGATTGGTAATCACATGTTCTGTGATTCTTCGATGATCACATGAATATTCGAGAAGTCATCACCGAATTGTACCATGTAAAACACCAAGATAAGGTGTTAAAGGTATGCTATTAATCGTATCAGTTTTTTGTTGCTTCTTATGTTGCTTATTAGTAGCTTTGTATCAGTTACGAGTTGTCAACTTTGGTTGTATTACTAAGAGTAGCAAAATTGCTTCTTATGTTATCAACTTTGTTTGTGTTTTAAAACTAGTATAAATTTACTTCTAGGTTCTTATGTCAAGGCATTGAAGATTCCTCAAGTCTTTCTGATACGTTTCCAAGGGCATCTGATCTCTACTCAACTATCACAACTTGCATCAAATTCATGCTAAAATGGAGGATATTAAATTAGGCATATGTGGGTCTCTTTGTGAAATATGTGTATACGATTGCACACTCTGAGATACAAAGCAAAGGAGCTCTTAGAATTGAAGTGGTGCATGTGGAAAAAGTGATATCGTTTGGTGATGGTGGTTATGTATGTAAGCATGACAAATAATGACAATTGGAGATATAATTGTGTGAAAGAGGACTTTGCAGTAGAGAGATGAGAGAAAAGCGAAGATAGTTCTCTATGTGTAATGGGTTGTATCACTTGAGATTAATGATGGATTAAGCAGACTCTTGTAGTTTGGAATACTATCACTGGAGATGAGGAAGTGACCCAATAATCCTATGTTAATTGACTCCATAGTTAAAGCATAAAATGCTCCGGATATGGTGTTTGGCTTGTCAAAATTTACAGTGAATCTGACAAAAAATCCTATCCTATCAAGACCAATTTATCAGGGTATTGTGGCTCCATTCAAACTAACACTTTATTGCTTTCGTTAGTTGTGTTCCATTCAGAGCATCTAGCTAGTACTCCTCATTATCAAGACCACCTCTCTCAAAATAGAACCAGAAATGAAAGACAGTCCATCCCAATGTAGAACATGGCATCCCCTTTTTTCAAAATATCTCGCCTGCTTTTATGGACTTAAAAAGACTTTTAGACGACTTCGGATGTGATATGATGCTGTAGTGAGGAAATAATGGAAGCTATCCTTGTTGTTAAGGAGTGAAGTGGAGAAGTAGCACTGAGTTACAATAGTAATAAAGACTAACACTGTCTTGTATATTCACGTTGAATAACTGATCTGATCAAGGTTTTCGTTCCAAGTACTATGATAATCCCTCAATCAACTAAAATAATAATAATGATAATATAAAATCTTGATAGCAACAACTACATAACTTACTTTCCTTGGATACAATTTTCTAGTCTTGGTAAGTTTTGTGAACAAGTTTTATTTAACTTGAAGGTTTAGCTGTTCAAAAGATACTGATGGTTACAAACCACATGACAGTAGATTTTTGATCAGTTAGGTTCATGAACACCGTTCAACCTTTGATCAGACATGTTTGTATCTTTAAGTTTTCCAAGTCAAGTCATCCAAAAGGGACAAAAGAATCAACAATTTCTGATTTCTACATCTAGGACCCAAACCCAGATAAAGTTGTGACCATCTGTCCGAGAAAAAGGAGCATGATGATCTTGTAGGATTCCCAATAAGTCAGTGGCATTGATTCAAAGTCTTCCAATAAGTTAAGTGTATACGATCTTGGATTAAGATTTAAGTCAAGGTCATCAAAAACCTTCCTCGAGTATCATAAGTCTGTCTTGTTCAGTATATATATTTGTGATTAATATGTTTCTCCCTCATTTGTATACAGCTTTTACTGAACAATGAAGTTTGGGTCTTGCAGTTCTCATCTAATATTGCTGACCATATCGATTGTATGGGCCACCATCAACAACTCATTCGCTACAACTTCCTCTACCAGTACTACAGCACCAGACCACATATCATTGCTTGCTTTCAAAGATAAGATAAATGGCGGAGCTTTGAGTTCTTGGAACAACTCCATCCACTACTGTCAGTGGAATGGGATTACATGCAGTCTTCACCATCAAGACAGGGTCACGGTGTTAGATTTGGAATCAGAAAAACTTGAAGGTACACTCTCCCCCCACATAGGAAATCTCTCCTTTCTTCGAGAATTATGGCTTGGTGGGAACTACTTCCATGGTCCAATACCACAAGAAGTTGGTCGCTTGTCTCGGTTACGGATCCTTTCTCTAGCTAACAATTCATTCAATGGTGAAATCCCTACCAATCTTACTCATTGCTCCAAACTTCAAGTAATTGATTTAACTTACAATTATCTCTCAGGGGGGATCCCCATTGAGCTCACTTCTCTGTCAAAGCTTACTACGTTGTACCTTCAAAGTAATAAAATCCAAGGAAGCATTCCATCTTCGCTAGGAAATATGTCTATGCTTAATGATCTTATCATTAAAACAAACAGTTTAACTGGAAGAATTCCAGAGGATCTTTGCCACATGCAAAGCTTAGAGCGTTTTAATGCTGGTGAAAATAATCTGAGTGGAAAGGTTCCTCTATGTCTTTTCAGCAATCTCTCTCATATCACACGTTTCTCACTAACAAGTAACCAGCTAGAAGGAAGCCTTCCTTCTGAGATCGGCCTTAGACTTCCTAATCTTCAAATGTTTTTAATAGGTGACAATAAACTCAACGGGCTCCTCCCTCTATCGTTTCCGAATGCTTCAAGACTTGAAGTGATAGAGCTTGGTGGAAATCAATTCACAGGACAAGTGCCAAGGGATCTAGGAAAGCTTCCAGCTCTTCGTTATCTATCCCTTCACTCTAATCAACTAGGAGATGACTTGCGCTTCATCACTTCTTTAACCAATTGCACCAATTTACAGGTGTTGACAGTCACCAATAATTCTCTCAAAGGGTCACTTCCTGACTCCATTGCCAATCTCTCCACCCAACTGACAGCTCTATCATTAGGACAAAATAAAATATATGGAAGTATCCCTGTTGGTATCACAAATCTTGTCAACCTAACCAAGCTTCATCTTGCAGAAAACCATCTTACAGGCAAAATCTCGGGAGTTATCGGAGTGTTTCCTAAAATGAACACTTTATATTTGGAAGGCAATGAGTTTTCAGGACAAATTCCTGATACCTTCAAATATAATTCAACTCTACTGACGGTTATCTTTTTATCCAGAAACAAGTTGCATGGAGAAATACCTCCAAGTCTTGCGAGCTGTCCAAGTTTATTAGCACTTGTTCTGAATGACAATAGACTTAGTGGTACCATTCCCAAACAAATTTTTGGCCTTCCGTCCCTTAGGGGTGCCCTCGACTTATCTTATAATGCTTTCAGTGGTCCCTTGCCATCTGAAGTGGGTAACCTGAGTAATCTTGTAGAGTTGTACCTCTCTGGCAATAGATTTTCTGGACATTTACCAAGCATGCTGGGCAACATTTTGCCATTGGAGCACCTTTCAATAGACCGAAACTTATTTACTGGAAATATTCCTCAATCACTGAGAGCATTAGAAGGTATCAAGAAACTCGATCTTTCTCACAACAAATTATCTGGCGAGATTCCACCATATCTTGGGAATTTCACTTCTCTAACTCAATTGGACTTGTCGTATAATGATCTGGAAGGTCCAGTTCCAAAGGTTGGAATCTTTGAAAATGCTAACAAAATTTTGGTTGCTGGAAATAGTAAATTGTGTGGAGGTGTTGCCGAACTAAAGTTGCCTCCATGCCACACCCACAAGAAGGGAAAGTCACATTTTCTCAAAGTAATTTTTCCTGTGATTGGTGTGAGCGTTTGCTTGATATTGGTGTGCTCATTTTTCATATGGTACCAGAGAAGTATATCAAAAGCAAAGCCTTCTTCATCGCCGTCATTCAACAATCAATTCCCAAGGATTTCTTATGCAGAGCTTCTAAGGGCGACTAATAGTTTTGCTGCTAATAACCTGATTGGCATTGGAAGCTATGGTTCTGTGTATAAAGGAGTTCTTGCTCAAGTTAATACATCTGTTGCGATTAAAGTAGTAAACCTTCAACAACGAGGAGGTTTCAGGAGTTTCTTGTCCGAGTGTAATGCCTTGAGAAATGTTCGTCATCGGAATCTCCTCAAGATCATCACAACTTGTTCAAGTGTAGACTTTCAAGGGAATGATTTCAAAGCACTAGTTTTTGAATTCATGCCCAACGGAAGTTTAGAGGATTGGTTGCATCCAGATAGAAATGAGCAAGATGAGTTGAAGAACTTGAACTTCCTACAAAGGCTGAACATAGCTATTGATATTGCTTCTGCATTGGATTATCTTCACAATCATTGCCAACCGGCAATTGTCCATTGTGATCTAAAGCCGAGCAACATTCTCCTCGATGAAGATCTGTCAGCTCGAGTGGCTGATTTTGGTTTGGCAAAGATTTTCTTTATCACTTCTTATTCACAAAGCCAAAGTAGCTCCCTTGCAGTAAAAGGGTCAATTGGTTATGTTGCACCAGGTATGAATCTAAAACGTTTAATGCATTTCTATAGGGGTTTTACGTTTCAGTCTGTTTAAAAAATTTCATGATACTTCTTCTTTTGATAGTCTCATCCATTTACATATTACATCTCATCGCTACTCATCCATCAGTTTTACTTCTAACCATGTTGTGACTCAATAAACTATGATATGGTACAAGCTTTTCTTTAATTGGATAACATATTCTGAAAGCATCTCACCTTTACTGCAACTTGCAGACTAGAAATATGTAATCACTTTGCTGCAACTTGCCTACCTAGTTTTGCAGATCCTAAAATTTATGCCATTGGGGATTATGAAAGATGTTGGTTACCAACGTAAATAGCTTCAAAAATTGATTTTCATGCCAAATTTGTATTTCATTAGTTAGCATCTAAAGAGATTCTATCATGTGTTGACAAAAGTAAAAGTTCATAATTGCAGAGTATGGAATGGGTGATGCGATATCCATGCGCGGCGATGTTTACAGTTACGGGATAGTGTTACTGGAAATGTTTTCTGGGAAGAAACCAACAGATGGCATCTTTCAGGATAGACAAAATCTTCACCATTTCGCTAAAATGGCTTTGCGTGAAGAAGTTATGAACATTATGGATCCAACCATGTTCTTAGAAAGCACTAGTGAAGATTTTAACATTGCCAACCAGAGTCAGCAAGAAACCAGAGTGCAAGAATGTTTGGTATCAGTGATAAGATTGGGAGTCGCATGTTCTGCTGAATCCCCAACTGAACGGATGAAAATTGGAGAAGTTCTCACTGAATTATATCATGTAAGAGAGCATTACCAGGGAGTTAGAATCCACCAAGAATGACAAATAAAACCCCTGTTAACTAAGTTCTGAAAGTATGCTAATAAAGGACTGCTTGCACAGTTTACTTTTTGTATCTTATAGTGCGTTGAATTAAAATACCCTTTTGCACTGTTCATAGATATTTGCTTTATAAGATTTCTCCACCATTGCATTGTTTTATTGAAGATTGAATAAAAAAGGTCTAGATGTGGAGAATTCGAACATGGTATGTTGAAGTATTACAAACATTATATGTCAACCATGTAGAAATGAGGCAAGAAAAGTGGTTTGCAGGTATAAAAAATTGTTGGATTATCTCACTTCCCATCTCTCTACTCTGTGCATACTTGACTAGACAGCTGTTTACTAACATTTCAAAAACTGATGGTTTAACCAAAATGTTTAAAAAGTCAAACTGGTATAAACCTGTTTTTTATTTAGTCATTTAGGACAAAAAGATCCAATGTAGTGTTATATTTCATTTTTCCATTATTGGTCTGTAATATTTGTTGACAGAGATCAAAAGTCTGGTGCACAAGCTCAGTGGTTTGGCTCCTTATAGATTGGTTGTTCAATTCCTCTGGAGAACAATTTCTTGAGAAAATACTTGTCACAGTGGACGAAAACTCCTTATTCCTAAATGTTAAAGGTGCGCTAATCATTCTTAGGATATAGCCTGTCAGTAGTATTTTCTGCACCAGTTATGCTTTGCTTGTAGCCTTGTAGGAATCGTGAACTTGTCTTTACAAAAAATAGCACAATACTTCTTATGATCTTATTGTGTTTTGAATTAAACCAAACTTTCTCGTGTAATGTGGACGTCTGAAACACAGTATAAAATGAATTCTTATGAAAAGGAGATGTTGGATACCCCAGATGCATGGCTCAGGGGAGATTGAGATAGGTTTTGCTTGTAATTTTTTGCTTTGAAACATCAAGAATAATTCCTATCAAATGAGCTCTGAGATTGATGGGAAAAACTGGTTCCTTTGGGATTGTCCCTGTAAATGTCAAACAAACTAACCTGTCTGCATGGTCTCTAATCGCACGCCTCCTACACCTTCGGTGAGTGTCTATCAGAACTCACTAGTACTTAAATAGTAGCTGATTTGTGGGGTTTGGCAGTGGGACATCTTTTTTCTAAAAACGTTTGTGACCTTCAACAATTTTAAATTTGAGGTTTTAGGGGTTTCGGCAAATCTCGCACTTATTTCAGGGGCCAAACTGTACAATTTCAAGAAAATAAATTATTTGTAGTTTGATATGTACCTCATTTAACAAATACAGACAGAATCCTAATAACTTGCATCTCTCAAGTATGATGCCAGATTCCTAGCAGGGAAAAGCTAGTCCGAGACTAATTGTAAGTGAGGACCCATTTCCATTGGTGATCCATTAATAGAAATCAAAGAATAACTTACCAAGTCTTGTTTTTACACCTAGAGTCACTCAACATTCCAACCTAGCTAGCAAGTAATGGTTTTTTAAGTTAGTTGAAAGTGTTTAACATCCAAAAGTTATGGAGAAGCTAAAGTGATTGATTGTAACCATTTTGATTCAACTCCATGTGGTTCCAAAAAGAAACTGAGCTGGTTATTTGATAAAGATAATAAGAGCTTCACTTTCAGAATTTGTTGTTAGACGAAGAGGCTTCACACTCATATAAAAACAAGTAGAATCTTTGTTCCAGTGTAGTGCTTTAAGATCAATGGCTAATAAAGCTAAATCAATTTAACCTTTAGTGTTTGGCTATATTTGATTGAAGAATATGGTTTGTTTGATCGAAACAAAAAGTTTTGAACACAACTGATTGATAAATAGACCAGTTCATATTTAGGAGGATGGCATGATAGACGATAGAAACATTGACAAAAATTAGCTTTGAAAATCTTATAAACCTTCGCGGTGGATACTGTAAACAATTCAGCATTGTTAAATCCGGCCTATAAGTGACCAATATAAAACATTATTTGATTAAGCCGGCTGCCTTGTTACAACGCAATTAAGAAACTATATAACTTCACGTATAAACCTCTCTTCCATTCCAAGCATCCAAACAGAGTAGCTTAGCTGCAAAAGAGAGGAAAGATGAACTTCAAGTTTATGATCCTCCATGCAGCTTTACAAGCCTTCCTCTTTGCATCATTTGGTGGTAAATATATTCTATCCATCTTTGTATCATATTGGCATTCTTTTAGGACAAAATTTAGTAGGTAGATTATCGACTTTTGATTCATAAACTTCCTTTATTTGGAAATTTTGATGTTTGGACATTGAAGTTTATACTAGTCAACTTTTCATGAGATGGTTCATCTCTTAGGGGGTTAATTTCTTATTTCAGTCACATAATTTGTGGATGCTTTCATCACCAACACTCTTTTCTACCCATCGAATTCTTGGCATTTGGAAAATGAGTGTGGATGATCTAAGGGAGATTTAGTTATTTAAAGTTTTAATCACAAGCAATGTATTATGGATCCCAAACCATAAAGAATTCAAAGAATATACCTGTATATCATCTTGCCACAAGTCTTATAAGCTAAGTCGGCCAAGGGAGAATATTTTGAAAAATCAAAATAATATTAATAATATTTTTTTAATGTTATTAACATTATATAATTATGGGTTTTTTTTTTCTAAACAGTAGTGTTCATAAATTGTTTCTTGTGAGCAGAGGGGAAGGTAATGATGGAGTACATTGGAGCTACAGGAGTTCCAGTGACCTTCAATCCTATGCCTATCAGAGACGACATTGACTTCCACTTCATTCTGAGTTTTGCTATCGATGCAGATTCATCAGGCAAGTCTCAAAATGGCATGTTCTCCCCATACTGGGTCGACACACTCACACCAAAATCAGTTTTACAAATCAAGAAAAGACATCCCAATGTCAAGATCATGGTGAGTCTCTCAGGCTGGAGCCTAGGTGATAAAGTCCTACGCTGGTACAATCCAGCTGACCCCGACAAGTGGGTCTCCAACGCATTCTCCTCTCTATCATCCATTGCCACTACTTACCACCTAGACGGCATTGACATAGACTACGAGAACTTCCCTAAGAAAAATGCAACCTTCGCATACTGCATTGGTGAACTCATCACCCTCCTAAAGAACCAAAGTGTCATTACCGTAGCAACCATTGCACCATTCCACAACACAGTTGGACCATACATCGACCTATACACTAATTACAGAGATGTCATTGATTATGTAAACTACCAGTTTTACACAGATAGAGTGAGGGCTCCTGGAGGATATTTGAAGGCATTTCAGCTGAGAGCAAGCCAATTTGATGCAGAAAAGTTGCTGCCTAGCTATGAGATCGATGGAAGGGGAATTCAAGGGGATCATTTCTTTGCGGCTTTGCAGTTGTTGGAGAACAATGGGATGGATGTGAATGGAGTGATGATCTTCTCTGCCGATGCTGCCTCCTCTAATGGATTTTATTTTGAAAAGAAATCACAAGCTTTTCTACTCAATTCTACTAGTGCTGCATGAGTGTGTGTTTCCTTTGAGTCGTTGTAGTAGAACTTGTAACAAAATCTATATACACAATTGATGTTGTATTCTAATAAATTTGAATCAAATGATATTTATTTTGTTCTTTGCATTCGAGCATTGTTGTAATTAGCACCAAATCTTCAAGTATATTCAATAATACATTGAGTTGATGTAGAAGTTTGCCTTTTGAATAAAGCAAAGATTTGAGGAGTTTGAATAAAGGGTCATTGGTGGTATGATTTACAATTCATCTCCGCTCCAAAAGAAGAAAGAGAACCAATTTTATCCCTTCAATTTTGCTCCCTAAAACGATGTCTAAAATACGAGATTAGGTTCAACCCAGGTACTACAACGTCAAGGGGTGACAAGCTAATTGGATAGAGGAACGGAGAAATTAAAGGAAGAACAAAGAAATTGAAAAGAAAGGAAGATAAATTTATGAATCAAAACTTATTTGAACCTATAGAATTACTGTGATATTTCTCGTTCTTCATACATTGCTTTTCCCACCTTTTAAAGAAGGTGTATTAACCGAATTTGGAATCTCTTGCTAAGATCATAACACATGTCTAGCAATAGTACTAGTAACTACCTATTCTTTTGATATTTCAAAACTACCCTCATTTTCAACCTAAACTTTCTTTTTAGAAATTCTAGCTGGCCTGGTTTGCTGCCTAGGAGGGGCGAAAATACATTTTTGCCCCTCCTCCTTAAACACACAGCTCCAAAAAGCGTTTAAGGAGGAGGGGCAAAAATGTATTTTCGCCCCTCCCAGGCAGCAAACCAGACCAGCTAGAATTTTTCCTTTCTTTTGTATTTCCCGCCAATATTTCAATAACTGATTCCCTTTCTCCCGCCTGATAGTGGCACTGAACATGTGGCAATACCTTCTCCATCACCACATCCTTGTCCTCAAGGATGAAAAGAAGGAAACTTGGAGGAGATGATAGACATGTCTTCCCAAGTAGCATCATCTGCTGATGAGTTTGACCACTGAATCAGCTACTGAGTAACTGCAATATTGTTATGAGGAATCAAGCGTCTAGCCAACACTTTAACAGGTTTTGCAATAAATTGGTCATGTGAATCAACTGGTGGAAGTAATGGGGAGGTAGACTGAGTCTGGCCGAGTTGTTTCTTGAGTTGGGAAACATGGAACACTGGGTGTATCTTTGAGTGTGTTGGCAGCTCAAGATGGTAAGCAACCTTGCCAATCTTCTGGATGATCTTGAATGGGTCATAGTACTTTGAATTTAGCTTTAAGTTCTTTCGTAATTGAACAGAGACCTGCCTATAAGGTTGGAGTTTTAAATAAACCCAGTCGCCCACTTCAAAACTGCATTCCTGTCGATGCAAATCAGTATATTGTTTCATTCTAGCCTGGGCCTTATGTAGTCTTTCCCTCAAAATGTCTAGCATAAATGCTCTTTCAGTGAGATATTGAATGTTAGGAAGAGTGGAAAATGCTATTGGAGGTAGAACTAGCAGTGGGGGAAAATAACCATATAGAGCTTAGAAGGGGGAAGTCTTCACACTGAAGTGGTAATTGGTATTAAACCAATGCTCAACAAGATATAACCACCGTGACCATTTGGTAGGAGCATTACCTGTCATGCAACGCAGGAAGGTTTCCAAGCAGGCGTTTGTCCTTTCAGTTTGGCCATCAAACTGCAGATGGTATGTTGTACTCATGTGTAAAGAAGTCCCTAGTGCTTTGAACAGATGTTGCCAAAAGGTACTCAAGAAAACATAGTCTCTATCAGACACAATGGTATTTGGTAAACCATGTAATTTATAGACATTTTTTAGAAATGTTTCAGCAACTTTAGGGGTAGTATATGGGTGAGCTAGAGCCATGAAATGGTTGTATTTGGTTAACCTATCAACCACCACCAATATGACAGAGTTACCTTGAGAAGGTGGTAGACCTTCTATAAAGTCCATGCTGATATCTTGTCAGGCTTGTGTTGAAACTGGTAGTGGTTGCATCAAACCACCATATCCTCTTTGGCGAGTCTTGTTTCGTTGACAAATGTCACAAGAAGCAATGAAAGTGATCAACTCCTTCTTTGTACCAGGCCAAAAGAAGTGTCTGTGCAATCTCTGAAGAGAGGCATTGATGCCTAAATGCCCACCTATGGAAGAAGCATGCAAGGAAGCTAGAACTTGTTGTCTCAGTTGTCCTGTACACCCAATATACATCCTGTCTTTATAGTGGATAAGTCCGTTTTTTAGAGACTATTGTTGGACTGCAGCAAGATTGACTATCAGTTTGGATATAAGCTCTTGAGCTACCTGATCTTGCTCATAGCTATTGACAACATCCTTGAGCCATTGTGGAGAGACATGAGATACTGCCAAACACTCACTTTCATGGGTACAACTCCTGGAAAGGGCATCAGCCACTACATTTTTTTAGCCTTTTTGTATTGGATTGAATAATCAAAACCCAACAATTTTGTCAACCACTTCTGTTGTAAAGTGGTGGTGAGTTTTTTTATCAAGGAAATGTTTAATGCTCTCATGGTCAGTGAGGATAAAGAATCTAGAGCCAAGTAGATATGGCCTCCATTTTTGGACAGCAAGGACAATGGCCAAAAGTTCTTTTTCATAGGTAGAAAGACCCAAACTCTTTGGACTTAAGGCTTTACTATAAAAAGCTATAGGATGGCCATTCTGTGATAGGACAGCCCCAAGGCCAATAGAGCATGCATCAATTTTCACAAAAAATGATAAGGCAAAGTTAGGGAGTTGTCAGACAGGGGTGGTAGTCATAGCTTGTTTTAAGGCATCAAAAGCTATTTGAGTGGTATCATTCCATGTGAAAGCATCCTTCTTGGGTAGGTCAATTAGGGGCTTTGCAATTTGTCCATAGAATTGAACAAATCTTCTATAGTAGCCTGTTAGGCCAAGGAAACCTCAAAGAGATTTTAGGTTGTGAGGTGGTGGCCAAGAAAGCATAGCCGAAATTTTGGAAGGATCAGCTGCAACTTCTTAAGCAGTGATTATATGACCTAAATATTCCAGCTGAGATTGGTCAAAGTAGCACTTAGAAAGTTTTGCATATAGGTTTTTTTTTTTTTTTTTAAATTGGGTCATTGACACTTTTTATTTATTTATTAATCCAAGCCCGAAGGCTACATGACTGACCCTATAGGGTTAACCAAACCAGGCCCGAAGGCTATAATATTGTTGCCACTTAATATCCTCGTCGCCTCCATCTCGCATAGAGACTTGCTTTCGCTCTGGTCTATTGCCTCCACCTTGCATGAAGACTCATTTTCGCTTCGCTCCAGTTTAGTCCATCTAAGCACCTGCATTCAATACCCGAAGGCTTATCAACGGCGGAGCAAATGTGCTCCTAATAATCGGGCGAAAACTTTCATCTAAGCAGCTGCATTCAATACCCGAAGGCTTATCAACGGCGAAGCAAATGTGCTCTAAATAATTGGGCGAAAATTCACAAAATATTAACTGGTGAGTCTCGAACCCACGACCTCTCACAAGGAGAGTGGATGTCCGACCAATTGAGCTACAATTGGTGGACTTGCATATAGGTTGTTGTGTCTCAAGATGGATAATGTAGTGGAAAGATGAGTGAGATGGTGTGAAGTACTATATACAAGTATGTCATCAAAAAATACAAGTATAAACTTTCTTAGAAATGGTTGAAAGATTTGGTTCATGAGAACTTGAAAAGTAGCCAGGACATTGGTCAATCCAAAAGGCATGACTTTAAACTCAAAGTGACCATGGTGAGTCTTGAATGTGGTTTTATGTGTATCACTTGGGTGGACTAACACTTGATGGTATTCGGATCTTAAATCAATCTTGGAAAAGATGTGGGCACCATGTAGTTCATCAATGAGAGGCATAGGGAATTTGTCTTTAATTGTAAAGGCATTCAACTTCCTATAATCGACACAAAAAACCTCCATGTATTGTCCTTTTTTTTTTTTACTAAGAGAATGGGTGCAGCATAAGGGCTATGAGAAGATTGAATGAAACCAGTTTGTAACATTTCTGTAACTAGTTGTTCAACAATACCCTTATGCATGTGAGGTGC